>CM019823.1:153711828-154099220 GCA_009763385.1 Coix lacryma-jobi var. lacryma-jobi
TTGGGAACTTGTTGAGAGACCAAAGAATTACAATGTAATTGGAACCAAATGGGTATTTCGAAATAAGCAAGATCAAGATGGAATAGTAGTAAGAAACAAAGCAAGATTGGTAGCTCAAGGTTACACTCAAGTTGAAGGTCTTGATTTTGGAGAAACATATGCACCGGTTGCAAGAATGGAAGCAATTAGAATTCTATTGGCTTATGCATGTGCTCATAATATCAAGTTATATCAAATGGATGTCAAAAGTGCATTTCTCAATGGGTATATCAATGAGTTAGTATTTGTAGAACAACCTCCCGGTTTTGAAGATGACAAGAAGCCCAACCACGTTTACAAGCTCAAGAAGGCGTTGTATGGTTTGAAGCAAGCACCAAGAGCATGGTACGAAAGGTTGAGAGATTTCCTACTCTCTAAAGGTTTCAAGATGGGCAAGGTTGATACTACTCTCTTCACCAAGAAGATTGGCAAAGACTTGTTTGTGTTGCAAATATATGTTGATGATATTATCTTTGGGTCCACCAACCAAGAGTTCTGTGAAGAGTTTGGGAATATGATGGCAGATGAGTTTGAGATGTCTATGATTGGAGAGCTTAGTTACTTCCTTGGTCTTCAAATCAAGCAAATGAAGAATGGCACTTTTGTGAGTCAAGGCAAGTACATCAAAGATATGCTCAAGAAGTTTGGTCTAAATGATGCAAAAGCTATTAGTACACCTATGGGAACAAATGGACATTTGGATAGTGATGCTAGTGGCAACATGGTGGATCAAAAGTTGTATCGGTCTATGATTGGAAGCTTACTCTATGTGACCGCTTCTAGGCCGGACGTCATGTTTAGTGTATGCATGTGTGCAAGATTTCAAGCTTCACCAAGAGAGAGTCACTTGAAGGCAACTAAAAGAATATTGAGATATTTGAAGCATACACAAAATGTTGGATTGTGGTATCCCAAGGGGTCAAACTTTGAGTTGATTGGATATTCGGACTCCGACTATGCAGGATGCAAAGTTGATAGAAAAAGCACATCGGGCACATGTCAATTACTTGGAAGATCACTTGTATCATGGTCATCGAAAAAGCAAAACAGTGTTGCACTTTCAACCGCCGAAGCAGAATACATATCTGCAGGGAGTTGTTGTGCTCAATTACTTTGGATGAAAGCAACTTTGGATGACTTTGGAATTAAATTCCAACAAGTACCATTGCTATGTGACAATGAGAGTGCAGTGAAGCTCACCAACAATCCAGTACAACATTCAAGAACAAAGCACATTGACATTCGCCATCACTTCATAAGAGACCATCAACAAAAGGGTGATATTTCAATTGAGAATGTTGGTACCGATGATCAACTTGCCGATATATTCACCAAGCCACTTGATGAAAAGAGATTTTGCAAGCTAAGGAATGAATTGAATATACTTGATTTCTCAAATATGAGTTGATGCACCCTCCATTATATGACATGCCTCTCCTTCGACTAAAGCAAAGGTAAAATTGTTTGGCATGACTATTCATTCTTGCTAAGGATATGTTTAGTGCATTTAGTCATTCCTTGCATCTATAGGCTCATTCATGAAAATAAAATACTTTTGATGTACATATGGTACCACTATTGCTTCTATGTTTGATATGATCTAGTGGTAGCATATGACATGTTTATGGGCTTGTGAACCTAGTGTTTGATCTTGAAAACAAGCATTCAAGGGTTTAACCGACGTGAGTAAGATAACCATTGAAAGATGTGTGAAGAAGCTTACTCTAGAGCAAACCGTGTTAAATATCTTATGTTTGTTTGCTAGGTTGAACCATACTATGAACTTGATCACCCTATTGATTAACTTAACTCCTACTAAAATTGGTGTGCCTTTTATGGTACTTAATGACAAAGGGGGAGAAATGGTTAAGATAGATATATATAACAAAGGGAGGATATATAACAAATGGAGGATCAATTAAAATTTGAGCACATAAGTCGGGGGAGCAAGCTCATTAACTTATTGTTGCATTTGAATGTGCATATTCATATGAGTGATTGCATTGTAAAAATTTAAATTCAATATACATGCTTGTGTGATGTATGCTAGAAGTAAATTTTGAATGATGATTTGTGAACTAGCAGGCATAAGTGGTAGCTAGATGTAATCTGTTTTTGCAAAGTGGTACTAGAACCTTTTATATAATGTTGATCTCATAAGGTATCTAGTGTTTTTGTAAGTCTAGCTAATCAAGATGCTAAGGAAGGTGTACATTGGCAACTCCGATTGGTATCACGCTTCAAAGGTCCATTCTTTATACCTTAGCATCATTTGATAGTATTACTCTCCCACATTTCATATCCATGCATATGTGCCGAACTTGAACCAAACACTATAGCACATATGTAGGGGGAGCTAATACTAACAAAGTGGTGACTCAAATTTTCAAACATATATCTTTGTGAAAGGTTGTCATCAATTACCAAAAAGGGGGAGATTGAAAGTCCTTGTTTGGTTTTGGATAATTGATGTCACCTAGATTACTAACCTTGTCATGAAGTGTTTATGAGCTAGGTTGGTACATTCCAAGTACGGGAGCCAAATGATGATCATGGTATTGGTGGTGATGACCAAAAGATAGATCAAGTGCTCCACATTTGGAAGAAGAAGAAGAGAAAAACAAAATCCTATGGAGATCAAGGCAAAGGTATAAATAGGGAATTTTGTTTTGGCACTCAAGACACCGTAGAGGGTGTGAGTGCATTTAGGATAGATAGCCGTACTATTAAGAGGGGAATATCTCAGTGATCACGGTTATCAAGTGCCACTAGGTGGATTCATACATGCATATGCATTAGGACCTAGTGTGCTAACTCGAATCCTTTGAATATGTTTGTGAAAATGCTAACACACATGCACATGATGTTGTACACTTGTTGGTGTTAGCACATTTGCAAAGGAGAAGTTGTTGGAGTTGTTTTGGATCAACACAGAGAAGAAAATGGAGTTTTCTGAGTGTGGTCGGTAGTACCGCCCAGGGGGTCGGTAGTACCGCCCAAGGGGCTGCTTGCAATGCTCTCTGTGTTGAGTCTGAAATGGCCTGGCGGTAGTACCGCTATAACCTCGGTACTACCGCCGGCGGTGGTACCGACCAGAGGGTCGGTGGTACCGTAGCTCTAAAGGGTTTCGCGAGGCTCTCTGTGTAGATTTGAAAATGGCCTGGCGGTAGTACCGCCATTAACCTCGGTACTACCACCCGCGGTGGTACCGACGCAAGGTCGGTAGTAGCTTGCTTTTCGCAGAGCTCTCTGTTCGCGGCCGATTTTGGCCTGGCGGTAGTACCGCCATTACCTCGGTACTACCGACCTCGGAGGTACCGACCAGAGAGTCGGTGCTTCGCCTAAATCAGCGGGACGTGTGTTAAACGGCTAGTTTGACTCTGTCGGTACTACCGCCCAGGAGTGGTCGGTACTACCGACCAAGCGCAGAAAGGTAGGGTTCGGGCCGTCGCCCTCCCTTCCCTATAAATTGGCTGTGGCCGCCTTTGGGGATTTCTTCTTGACTCTCTGACTTCTTGAACATCCTCTTGAGCAAGATCTAATCCCTCCCTCCGATCTCTTTGCTTGTTAGTGCGAATCCAAGTGAGATCGAGAGATCCAAGTGCATTTGCTTGTGAGTTTGCATCTAGTGGCACTTGGCGATTGTTGTTGCTGCGGATATTCTTATTACTCTTGGTGGTTGCCGCCACCTAGACGGTTTGGAGCAGCGGAGGAGATTAGGCACGAGTGGTGATTGTTCGTGGCCATCTCCAGGTGATTTGTAAGGGGTTTCTTGTACCTTCCCCGGCGGAGCGCCAAAGGTAACTCTAGTGGATTGCTCGTAGCTTGTGGATCCCCATCTTGTTGTTGGTTGTGCGGCACCCTATCGAGGGTTAGGCGTGTGATGCCTATTAGCGCGTGAACCTCCAAGTGGGTGTATCGCTACAACGGGGACGTAGCTTGCCGGCAAGCAAGTGAACCTCGGAGGAAAAATTATTGTGTCAACTTGTCTCCGTGGTATTCTTTGATATTCATTTATTAATCTCTTGCCGGCTCGGTATACACACTTCTATCTCTTGTACTTACATTTGTTACTTTCTTGCAAGTTAATTTTATACCTTGTTGTTAGTTACATTCTCTTATCTTGTGTAGTGATATACATTATTGCTTATTTAGTTGTTGAATAGTTCCTTTGATATTGTGTGTCTTAGAGTTTGTGGTTATCTAGAATTGTGAATAGGTGGCTTGCATCTGTGTAGAGCTAGCGCAAACTTCGCTTCGCCATTTAGTTGTCTAACTAGTTTGTTTAAGTGTTGTTGTAGAAATTTTCATAGGCTATTCACCCCCCTCTTGCCATTTAGGACCTTTCAGGGATGCCAACTAATAGCAAAAACGCAAAACGCCCCAGGTGCCCCAACAACTCTGATATGCCCAACATGGCCCCTGCAAAGATGGGCAATAGACCTCGTCGGCCCACTACCAACAGCTCCAGGAAACCTTTGCTACGCAGTGGTAGCTGTGGAATACTTCACGAAGTGGATTGAAACTAGACTGTTGGTTTCCATCACCTCTCTAGCCGTGAAAAGGTACTTCTGGCAGCAAATAGTTTGTCGATTCGAAGTTTCCAAACACCTAACCGTCGACAACGGTACTCAGTTTGACAGCGAAGTCTTCAAGGAATTCTGCGCTCAAATTGGAACAATCTTGTGCTTCGCCTGAGTCCGGCACCCCCAATCCAACGACCTAGTTGAAAGAGCTAATGCAACAATTTTCCAAGCCATATCCAAAAAACTGCATGGCAGGCCCAAGGGAAAGTGGGCGAAAGAGCTAACCTCGGTCACCTGGTCACATAACACTTCGGAATGCAGAGCTACCAAATTCACACCTTTTAGGCTCCTATTTGGGGAAGAAGCTGTGTTACCAGAAGAATTGAAATATGGCTCTCTCAGAACAACCCTCGAACCAGATGAACAAAACCAGCTGCTTGATAAAGATTTGCTCGAGGAAACGAGATGCAACGCAGTGCACAACCTTCGCAAGTATCAAGAAGAAACCAAAAAATGGAGAGACAAAAGGTGAGAATCAAAGATTTGAAGAAGGATGACCTCGTCCTCATTCGGAAACAAAACGCCAATATGGCAGGAAAATTTCAGCCAAAATGGACGGGTCCATACCTAATATCAGAATGCAATCGTCCTGGGTCCTATCACCTCTCTGATAGAGAAGGAAACCGCCTGCCTCACACCTGGAATGTTGACGATCTTCGCAAATACTATCCATAGCGGAGCCTTAGCGAGCTCTCGCATCATGTAATTTGCCTTTTTCTCTCTTGTCTTTTTCAGTACCATGCTTGTAACAAAAACAAAGGAGCTGCACTCTTTTTCCTTACGAAGGGGCGTAAGGTTTTTTAACGAGGCAGCATCCAAATCGTTAATAAAAGCAACAACCCCCGAAAAAAGCAAAACTCCAAATTGTTTCTTTTTCTCCATAAACATCGAAAAAAGCAACTCTTCATCAAGAGCGCTTATAATCGATGAAAACCCCCGAAGATTGCTTCGAAACACAAATTTCTTCGAAGCAAACTTGCGCAAAGAAAACTTCTCCTCCACCTAAGATAAGGGGAGGCGCGAAGTCCAAAAAAGTCGAGCACCCTTGCAAAAAACGCCAGGGGCTCGCAAAGCAAACTTCACCTCCACTTAAGATAAGGGGAGGCGCGAAGTCCAAAAAAGTCGAGCACCCTCGCAAAAAACGCCAGGGGCTCGCAAAAGCAAACTTCACCTCCACCTAAGATAAGGGTAGGCGCGAAGTCCAAAAAAGTCGAGCACCCTTGCAAAAAACGCCAGGGGCTCGCAAAGCAAACTTCACCTCCACCTAAGACGAGGGGAGGCGCGAAGTCCAAAAACGTCGAGCACCCTCGCAAAAAAATGCCAGGGGCTCGCAAAGCAAACTTCACCTCCACCTAAGACAAGGGGAGGCGTGAAGTCCAAAAAAGTCGAGCACCCTCGCAAAAAACATCAGGGCTCACAAAGCAAACTTCACCTCCACCTAAGATAAGGGGAGGCGCGAAGTCCAAAAAAATCAAGCACCCTCGCAAAATGGCAAGGGCTCGCAAAGAAAACTTCACCTCCACCTAAGATAAGGGGAGGCGCGAAGTCCAAAAAAGTCAAGCACCCTCGCAAAACGCCAGGGGCTTGCAAAGCAGGGGAGGCGCGAAGTCACAAAATCAAACACCCTAGCAAAAACGCCAGGGGCTTGCAAGACAAACGTGACCACCTATCGCATACTTGTTATCCAATCTCTTTTTAGCTTCGGAAAAAGGAATGGGGGCGTCGCTGTTTTCCTAAACAGCGCGAGCCTCGCTAAAAGGAAAGGGGACGTCACCGTTTTCCTAAACAGCTTACACAAACGTTAAGCGAGCCTCGCTAAAAGGAAATGGGGCGTCGTCGTTTTCTTAAACAGCTTACACAAACGTTAAGCGAGCCTCGCTAAAAGGAAAGGGGGCGTCGCTGTTTTTTTTTCAAAACAACTTACACAAACGTTAAGCGAGCCTCACAAAAAGGAAAGGGGGCGTCGCTGTTTTCCAAAGCAACTTACATAAACTAATAAAAGCGAGCTTCGCCTGAAAGACAGCGAGGGTCATAAGTCACTCTGTGTCAACTTCCAAAAACAAGCCACAACGAGATAAACAATCTTACAATTCTTTCACATAAATACAAATTCAACACAATGTGCTACACACTCACTAAAAGAATACAAAGTTACAACTCCTCTCCACAATCCTCAATCAACTTTACATCTTCACAACCCTCGTGTCCACCTTCAAATCCCATCTCAATCGGGACAATAGGTCCCCATAGCAAAGGAGCCGCAGGCACAATGGGCAGTTTCCCGGACAACACCCTCGCCCTGTACATATATCTACGACCTATGTCACTAATCTCCGAAGGCTCCTCCTTCGGAACTACAAGGGAACCATCCGGACCCAGATCAAGATTGCTACGCCCAAACAAAAAATCCAGAGCCGTGTCCTCATCAATATCATCTTCAACAACAGGCTGTGAAGAAGAACCAAACAAAAAATGCGTAGCTTGCCGATCCGTATAGTCCGCGTCACGCCAAAAACAACTCGCTCGACTATTCTTCAAATCGTACCTTCGCACCTTAGACCACCAAAAACGCTGAAAGGACAGCGAAGGGTGTTTGAATTTAGCTCGAGCCCATGATTCACCAGTTATAAAAGTATCCTGATAGTTTAACGTGACAGGCGTCACATCAAACAACTCAAACTCAGTTCCATCAGGAACCTGCATCGTCAAATAGACAAACAAACTCTCAGTGTTTTACATCAGCACGCTCCCTTCGCAAAAAGTTACAAAATGACCCTCTTATACAATCGTCCCCATCAGCTCACACCTGCTCGGGATCCTCACGTTCCTCCGCCGCAGCCTCGCTAGTAGCAGCAGCCCCCGCCATTGCCTGGTCAGTAGCAGTAGCTTCGACTTCAGCTGTTTCCTCAACAGTAGACACCGTAGTGGCAGGGGCCTCTTCGGCCGAGGGAACCTCTTCAGCCGGAGGAACGTCGGCAGAGCCGTGCGCAGGTGCGGCCTTGGAGCAACCAACAACATCATCAGTCGCAGACGGCGAAGGTATCGTGTCCCTCCGAGCCTGCAAAAGGCGAGAGGGGGAACATAGAAATGAATAACTAACACTCTCTTACACAAATAAACCAAAAAAAATTAATTTTTTTCCGATATCTCAGACCTGACGTGTAGCTTCGGCAGCCTCTTTGAAGGCAAGTGCACGGCCCCACGAGCAATCCAGAATCTGCGAAGCAAGCGCATCGCGCAATTCCGAACCTCCGCATCATCAACCTTCATTTTGCGCACTTCGTCAACCGTCGGGAAAACGTGGCTCTCTTTCCTGATCTTGCGAAGGTGCTCGCAGTCAGCTTGGCGAAGTGTACCGGCCATAGCTAAAGCTCTGGCGTAGCCCCCAAAGTCGGCTGCGTTACCAACTAATGAACTAAAAACATCAAGCTCATTACATAGCCAACCTTCGAAGGCCTCCGCGTTAGCAGCAGGCAGTGGCTCCCCGGCAGAGCCGCCGACTTCAGTCAAGCAGGTGTCAACTTTGTCCTTAGTTTTCTCCATGCTCTTCTGCCACGCCTCTGATCGAGAATCCAATTCCGAGGTCAGATCCTCTATGCGGCTCTTTGCGGAGATCAAGTCTTTGTCCTTATCACAGCAGGCAGACAACAACTCAGCGTTACGGCTCACAACCTCCTGCGCTTCCTCTCGGGTTTTCTTAACTTTCTCAAAAGCTCCTTTAAGCTCAATTTCTTTGTTTTCCAAACTTCGCCGGAGGTCTTTATTTTCTTTCTCAACCTCGGCCAACCGGTTCCTTAAAAAATCATCTTTTATACCAGCCCTTCGGCGCGCAGAGCGACTGAGAAGCATCAGCTCAGCCAACTTAACATCAATATCATCGTGAAGCTCGTCCAATGGTTGGTTGGCTAATCGAAGCTCGGCTTCCGGCACACAAACCCGACCAAACACACGTCCAAGAAAACGCCTTTCCTCCGGAGCGCATTGCAAATGGCACTCTCGAAGGTCCGGACTCGTGAAAAGCTCTGTAGCCGGATCCGAAACTCCAACCTTCTTGGCAAAGTAAGGAAGGCTGGACTGGCTAGCTTCGCCATATGGCCTCTTACCAGGATTTCATTCCGAGTCAAGCTCACCCCTCACCTCAAAACCGTCAACTCAGATGTGCGACCCCGCGAACTCGGGCACTAACCCTCGCTCGGGGCTCTCAGGCTCGAGGTCCCGCAACATCTCATCAATACTACGGGCAGCTTCATCACCAATGGACACTTCTTCGTCTGAGTCGCCCTCGTTGCCGGAGGTCTCACTAGCTTCATCAGACGAATCGTCCTCAGAATCGGCCCCCTTCTCGACCTCTTTCTCTTCCTCCTTGTCATCGTCATCGGAGGCACCCTCGTCGTCCGAAATCTGGATCAAAGCTCCAATCCCGCCGACGCGCGGTACTTGACCTCCGACCCTCGCGACACCTCGGCCACCCGTCACCGATATGATGGCCGAGGAAGAGGAAGTACCGGCAGCGCCCGACGCCATAGCAACCTTCGTCGCCAATGTTTTGGTTCGGCCGCCAACGCTGTCGCGGCCCCGACCACAACCCCCTTCTCCTCCGTGGACGTGCGTTTTCTCTTTTTCGGCGCATCCTCGCTCGAAGGTGCGGGCCAATCAGGATACGAAACTCCAAGCATATCAAACAGTCTGTTAACTCGACCTCCGCTACCCACCGAGCTGTGGATAGCCTTAACCTCTAGTGTAGAGAGCTTACCAACGAGGTCTTCCGCTCTCTGCTGAACCCGCTTATAAATCGCTTCAACACCATCTTCGCGTTTGGGAAACTTCCCAAGGACAGTCTCCCAAAACCTGTTCAACTCCAATTTAGGCTTCTTCAAACCCCTACCCTCGTACTTGGAGTCATCCTCAACCGCAAACCAGACTTGTCTCCGGCTAAGGGGCCACAATTTAGCACAACAATACTCCTCGACCAAGTCGCGAGCACACTGGGAACGTGCAACCACCCTCAGACAATCAACTGCGGCATGCGCCTCAGCACTCATCTTAGCTTCGACACTTACGTCACCAAGAGGCGGAAGCTCGCCGCAAAGCTCGGTGGCGGCGCTAAGCTTGTAGTAGAACCAGAACTCTTGCCACCCACTGGTCCACTTGTTCTTCTGAGCTTGCACCGGTAACTCCGATCCGGCGCGATGGCAAAAGGTTTACACCGCGAACTGACCGAGACTGGTGTTACCTTCACCATCCACAATCTTGCGAGGCTGCATATGCACACGATGAGTTCGAACAAAACCCTCGACGTGAGGGACAACGCCCTGAGAACGGCACGCCCAGACATATACTGAAAGCTTCATGAAGCATGATGGTGTGAGCTGATGAAACCTCAAATTGAACCTCTCCAGAACAGAAGACACAAAGGAAGCAACCGGAAAACGCAGACCAGCCGAAAATAACTCCTCGAATACAACAACCTCGTCAGCCTCCAGCTTTGGAACAGTCTCTCCAGCACTGCTCCTCGCCTTTCCATCCTCAATCCAGCTTCGCTTGACATAAGATGCCAGATCCGAACTGCAAACCCGGCTAAGTCCAAACTCGAAGGTTATCCCCTCATCCGCGGCAGTCGGAGACGCAACGCGAGCAGTCTGTTTCAACCTAGCCATCTCTCCAACTCACAACCTTCGCACAACAAGCGACTCACCCAACCTTCGCAAACGAACCGAGAAAACCTTCGCAACAAGCAAAGCGCAACAGCAGGATGGCTATAGCAAGAGGATGACACAGTTTTGAACCATCCACCAACCCCACATATTTATAGGCCAAGGCACGATCCACCCAGCCCGACAAGATCGGCTCGGACCCCGAAAACCACGGCGCAAAAAACGAGATGGACCCCAACGTCACAAATAAAATACAACGACCCGGCCCACAAGCAGCCGCGGGCGTCGCTGCCGAGGGACACTGTTCATTTCCAAACAAAGGCGTTGCTTGGGCCTAAAGATCGTTTTTTAGATCCAAGCCATCGAGGGGCTACTGTTGGGGGAAGGGACCCTCGACAGAGACGTCATGCAGGCTGACTCAGAAAACGACCCTCGTGCGCCCTGCACACCTTCGTGAAAACCCTTGTTATTTGTAAGGTCCCTCGAGTCACCTTTCTAACCCTCGAATACTGGCTCGACCCTCGGGATGTTTGACGTTTCTTGCAGGCAGAAGGCGTGAAAAACACTGGAAGCAACCCTCGCGCGTCCCGCACACCTTCGCTAGGAGGCTTAGGCTCAACGGGTGGCGAGCGGACGCAGACCTCGTGACTGGAGGGATGATTTCACAAGCCAGAGGTCAACCCTCGCGTCCCCGCGAGGGTGAGCGCGAGCCGGGTGGCGGCGGACATATGGAAGGCTAGCTAGGGTTTCCGCACCGTCTGTGTTTATACAATTCTGCCCTTCCGTCGTGCACCGTAAATAAATCTTTCTTGTGCCCTTTTGTAATTCGGTCAGCGTCCCTTGGTATTCCCTATAAATAGCAGAGGATGAACAGTGTAATGGGACGATTTTTTAGGGATAGAGATACAACACCACAGTTCCTTTATTCGCCTTTGTCTTTGACGATCGGTCACCTTCGCCGCTCCCCTGCACATGTGCGGGGGTAAGGCAAGCGTGCTTCCAACAACATATGATTTTTGAGCTATTTTTATCGGCCCTCATGCTCCATTGAAGATCTTTTTTTTTTTTGCCTTCACTCAACTTACTTGAGGATAGAGACAAGGTATTTTGCTCTTTGCAGCGCGCCTTCTATTTTTGTATATAAATGTAATGCGTTCATGTTATACGACGGTATGATGAATGAATGCACTCGATGCATTTGCACAAATAATTAAGTGCAAAGGTTAGCAAAGCATTTACATATTGGATACGTACGTATTGTAACGGCATCTCGGATGCTTGGTTGGTCATGATACTTTTCTTACCATGCTGTAGAAAGAATGAAGGTGCAGGTTCAGATGCATAGAGATGAAGCTTTGCCCACATTACAAGAAACAAAATTAATAATTAAAGGTTGCGTGCGTATATATATTCCTCATATGAAACACACAACATATGCCAACATTGTTGACATGATTTCGGACTATCCACAGATAATTTGGCTTGTTAATTACACACTGATGATCACTGATTATAACTATACTCAAATAAATCAAACTGTTACAATGACGGGGAGATCAATATTATGGTATAAATACTGTATAGTAGTGCATAACAATGGTTCAACAAAGTAGCAAATCTGTTGTAAAAAAAAAAAAGTAGCAAATCAAGCGCACATCCACCTCGAGTCGAAGAAGGCATGCATACATATCATATATAGAGTATATATTAAAGACCGAGGCCAAGAAGCAGCCTCCCCGCTAAGCGAAGGCCGGTGTCGAGCAGCCCACGACCACGGAAAAGCATCCGGCCCGCGAGGTCGTCGTCGTCGGCGCCGGTCTCTGGCGCAGGCGGCAGCGCCGGGGGCATGTCGTCGTAGTCGACGGCGCCGTACGGCGTCGGAGGCATCGCCGTGTCATCGTCGTCGCGAAGCAGACGGCGTGCGTCGGCGGCGGCCGCCAGCAGACAGCCGGCGAGAAGCACGGCGAGGACGCAGGCCGTGGCGAAGGTCCTGGTGGCCATGGTTGCCTTGCCTTGCCTGGATGGCTGGGGATTCTTCACGACTTTGATCGATTTGGTTATTATATTTATGCTGCGCGCCTGCGGCCTGCGGCTGCGGCTGCGGCTGCGCAGAAGCAGACGGACGCTGTACGTGTGGCGATCGAATCGAATGACAAGGGTGGTGGTGGGGTGGGTGTGGATGTGCAATCCTCTCCTCCCCCGTATTTATATAGCGCCACCCCCCCCCCCCCCCCCCCCCCTCCGCCTCCGCGGGTTATTTAACCTTTTGCCATCGTTATGGAAGCCGCTCCTTCATTTTCCAGTTTTATACGAGCTCTTACATATTTGCCATCCGAAACCGTAAACCTCCTACGTTTTTGCCATTTTTGCTGACGTGGCACGCCACGTAGACAGCCAACGTGGCATTGTCTCTCCTCTCACTACCGCTTCTTTTCCTCTTTGGTCACTGACATATGGTGACGGTGAGGAATTGAGAATTCGTCGGTGAGGAGGATCGGATCCAAGGTCACCAAACTGACTGCAGACTGGCGAGCTGTGGCTGAAATCCAAACATCCGCTAAGCCCTTATTATTCCCACGCTTAAAAATTTTCACTCATGGAATGATTAGATTAATTAGTTTTAATAAATTCGTCCCATATTTACGGATAGAATATATAATTTATTTTTTATTAATATATTTTAATATACTAAATTAGTATTGTCGGGACATCCGACATGACATCCACAACTTTTCAAGCACAAACTAAACCAAACCGAAATTTCGATGCCGATGGTGCGCGGGGCAACGTGTGTGGTGACCAATATATACGTGCACCACACGTACACTCGCACTGCTGGGTCCGGTGGTCAGCGGTCAGCTATGCACAATGCCGTACATAATATATAATACATATATATATATACTGCTAATAAAAGTTTAAATTTATACCTACCGACACGACTCGATTCGACGAGGCATATATTCCCCGGTCATGTTTTGAATTTTGATGCATGACTCGCCGCATTGTTAGCTATTTTCACTATATTAAATTGTTGATGTGATTTTAAACTAAAATGTTGAGTTGTTTGCTGTCCAATTTAGTCCGACAAATGTGACTTTAGACTTAGTGCATATACCACTTGAATACATGATGAGGTTTACTTATCTACCCTACTAAAGCATCAACCATTTTCTTTGCTTGGTGTACCAAAGAAACTCCCCTAACTGAGATGACCACCCTTCGCACACCCCAGAAAATGTATCCAGAAAAACAACTTCATAGAAATCAACCATCCAGATTATGTGTATGGTATTCTCCTATCTTCCATGTCCGCGTCTGTCCCCTACGTTGGCGCCTGCAGCCCGCGGTTCGATTCCCACCTCCCACATTATTTTTCTTTTGTTTTTCTTTTCTTTTTTCTTTTTCTTCTTCCTTATCCTTTTCTTCCTTCTGGTTACCGTGCATAGTAGCCACATAGTAAGTGTCCAGAGTTCTTTTTTCGTTTCACAATCACGCAATCGTGAATATGGATAAAAATTAAATCAAAACATACATGTATAATTAGTTCATGATAATTATAAAGATTTGAAGCATGACAAAAAAAGCGGGAAAGATGTTCACCAGTCCGATCCATTTCATACTCCTTGGTGCAGATATCATTCAATCGTCTCGCTAAATGATCATACCTCCAACCACCAGATCTCCCCGCCGGCAAGCCTTCGTATCCCAGATCCCATTTTTTATTTTAATCTATGATTATTATGATCAATTAGTAACAAAAAGTTTTTTTAATATAATTAGAATGCTATTTTGTGAGATTGTTTATGAATGTAGATATATAAAAATATATCTCTATTTTGCTATATTATTATCTATTTTATATGATTGTTATGTCACATAAATCATTAGTGCAAACTTCATCATATAGGTGGATTTTTATCTTGGATCCGCTACTGCATGTGGGCCTCGGCCTCGCCGAATCTCCCATCTCTGAGGCTCGCTGGACCTCGGTTGCCTAACCTCTAGCCCGCCGCCTTCCACCACGATCGACCTTGGCCTTTTCTCTTCTCTTCTCAACATCGTTCTTCTTTCCTGCAGTGCTCGTCCAATCGGGACGTCAGTGAAATTTCTGGATGAAAGGATCAAACAGTGCCTAGAGGGGGGTGAATAGGCTATTGAAAAATTCTACACACACAAAATGTAAATTGTCAGCAGCCAGTCGCAAGTTCCGGCAGTTAGGGTCGGAACTTCCGAGGGTCGAAAGTTCCGGCGCTAACTGTCGGAAGTTCCGACACCTACGTGAGAACTACAACAAGTGCAGAAATGAACTTTGAGCTAGAGCTTTCTTACAACCCCATGACCTAATGAAAGGGTGAGGGCGTAGAGACCCTTCCTTGATGTTGTACAACTTTTCAACCGACGAACGTGTCCACCACCTAGTTAGTAACTTTGAGAGAGAGGGTGAAACAAAGCAAGTGATATATGCAATAATCTCAACAACAAGAAGCACACGAGACACAAGGATTTATTTCGAGGTTCGTCCACTCCATAAAGGAGCTCCTACTTCCCCGTTGTTGAGGTGACCACAAAGGTCGGAGTCTATTTCACCTCCTTAGCCTCTCTCAAAGAAACCACAAAGGCTTCTTGAGCTTCTTCACTAGCATCATAAGGGTAAATACAAACACTTCGGGGAAACCAACACGAGAGCAAGGCTCTCCCGAAGAACGCCTAGCCGGCTAGGGTTCCAAGAACCCAAGAGTAAAGAATGCAAAATCAACCGGCGTGATGAAGAACTCAAGTGCTCAAGCTTGCTAGATGTCGATCTCACTCAATCCACTAGCTCTCCACTCAAATCCTTGCAAGAATTGAAGTAGGGAAGGAAGGGGAGAGTTGGGAGGAGCCTTGAATGCTTGTTGGTCAGTTTGGACACAGTTAGGTCGGAGTAAATGAGTTGGGTGACGGTTGGAATAGTGTAGAGGGGTATTTATAGGTCAACCCACGGGCTGCTGAAAAAGTGAACGTCGGAACTTCCGGTCCAGATCTCAGAAGTTCCGGCGTCCACTGGAAACACTGTTCACAGAGGGTCAACAGTCACATTTTAACACCGTCGGAACTTCCGACACAGATCTCGGAAGTTCCGACGTACACTGAAACCACTGTTCACTATCGGAAGTCTGCCTGGACTTCCGGCACGTCGGAACTTCCGAGCGATAACAGGAACTTCCGACGTTTCCCCAGGCAGGAGGCTGAGAAGGCTGAGAATGCACTGTCGGAACTTCCGGCGGTTGACGTCGGAACTTCCGACACTGGGAAGTCGGAACTTCCGACACTGGGATGTCAGAACTTTCGACACTGGGAAGTCAGGGCACAACTCACTGAAACTCCCAGGGCCGGAACTTCCGACTTTAAGGTCGGAACTTCCGACACTGGAAGTTGACAGCAACAACTCTAAGTGCTCGTGAAGTGATTTTGTGTCTCTCTTTTGATTTTATTTTTATACTTGAGCACTCTATCCTCTTCAGACCACCTAACTTTGCATCCCTCTTTATAGTACGACATTCCTAAACTCAAAGTAATAGAAAACAATCGATACTATCTTCAAGTTTAGTTGCCGCATGTCGATGATCGAATTGAGGGACTCCCTTTGCCTTACTTTATCTTTCTAATGCTTTCAAGGGACTAAAGCTGCAAGTCATCCTCATTGAAACATATTAGTCCCTAATTTGAGTGTCATCAATACCAAAACCCACATTAGGGGGTCATTGCACTTTCAATCTCCCGCTTTTTGGTACTTGATGACAACCAACTTAGGCTTTGATAAAAGGATAAGTAACTTTAGCTTTTGAATTCCAACATTTATGAAAAGCTCCCCCTTAACATATGCATGGTATTTGAATTCCATAGACTTGATATACATCAATCATTTGCATATGTTGAAAAGGAAAGCTCCCCCTACATGTCGCAATTCGTGGGGTGCCTAAGGTGAGTGTGACAAGTATGAAAGATGTGATGCAATATGACATGTTATATCCACAAACAAACAGAGAAGATATGGTCAAAACGAGATAAATCAATATGCAACAATTGGCCATACACAAATAACATTTCATCATCATAAAAGAGAGATAAAAGACAAACATGAAAAGAGATACATTTAAGCATAAATCTGTCCTACACACATCCATCACACATTAATACATAGTTGTCCATCACTTAGTAGCACCACATAAGAAGTTATTACAAGCCCATAGATTAAAAGTAAGGGTAGGTTGCATGTGAAAACCATCGTAGGCTACTCCTCGCCATCATAGTCCTCGTCACCACCATCGGAAGAATCATCCTTGTGTCGACGACGATAAGGTGGGGTTGCCTCCTCCTCTTCCTCTTTAGAGGAATCATCACGAGCCACATCCTTGCCATGGGGGCGAGAAGAAGAGCCATACTCTTCATCATAAAGCTCATTGGGATCGTGAAAACCATGAAGAGGAGAAGGGGAGAAAGACCAGCCTTCTCCTCCAAACGACGAAGCCGCTTGTCCTCACGCTCCATAGAATAGCAAAGCATATCAAAGATCTTGCTAATAGCATGTTTGAAGCGTGAAGGCTTCTTGGCACGGTGAGGAACAAGAGAAGAAGTGGTACGCTCACCAGAGGAACTATGAGAAGTTTCCCTACGGGAGCGAGCACTGGAGGGCCCACCAATAACTGGACCTTTGTCCTTCTTTAGAGCTTTAACGACAGTCTTGGACATCTTATTTGTTACTACAAGAGTGGAGTGCTTGGCATCACATGGAAAGCTAAGACCGGACACTTGCTCAATGATATGCATGAGGTATGGGGCATAGGGATAATGCCTGACAGTGTCGGTGCTAGGAATCCTAATCTTCGTCCAAATGAAGCGGGTGACTAAAAACTTAGTGAAATCTTCCCCAAAGCA
Organism: Coix lacryma-jobi var. lacryma-jobi; assembly: GCA_009763385.1. Taxonomy (NCBI): domain Eukaryota; kingdom Viridiplantae; phylum Streptophyta; class Magnoliopsida; order Poales; family Poaceae; genus Coix; species Coix lacryma-jobi. The sequence continues at coordinate 153,729,026 of CM019823.1, forward strand.
ATTCAAAACTGTGGGGGTGTCATCACGGAGCCAAGTCGAATCACCAATCTTGGGATAAAGGGTCTGCCGGAAAATCAAGTTGAGAACAAAGAAGGATGCCGAAAGATATGTTGTCTGCCCATCAGCAACAAATCCCCTGAGATACATATGCTGGAGCTCACTGAATGCCACATCCGGAAGATCTTGAATATCAACAACTGCATGATCACTACGCCCAAAGCCAAGCAGCCGGCCAAATGAAGGAAGATCAATCTTGTAATGCTTGCCCTCAGTCGTCCAATGCATGATAGGAATATCATTAACAATTTCATGATAATAGGAAGCATAGAACTGGCAAATGATCTCATTGTTCCAGTCCTTCTTGAAGGCAATGAGCTGATCGAGCTTAAGCTTTTCCAAATCCCGAACCATCTGCTGGAGTTCGGGCTCAGGGAACTGCCAAAGGGCTTGAGTGTCAATGCACTTCATAGGAAGAACAGGAGGCTTCCCTTTGGCCTGAAACTTGCTGAAGATGAGGCTATCATAAAATTCGAAGTGAAAATGATGATAGAACCTGTCTTCCAGCCTTATATCCTTAGCATTGTCAACATAGATGAAAGGTCGAGATGGCGGACTAGAGGGGGGGGTGAATAGTCCTTTTTAAAATTAAACTTAATTGGAGCGGCTAACCGAAACAAATGCGGAATTAAAACTATCGGTCTAGCCAAGACTACACCCCTCTACCTATACTCTATGACACCTTACAAAAGATCCTAATCAATGCAAATAAGGTGTCGGGCTAGCTAGAGCTCACCTAACCAATTCTAGAAGCAAGGTCACACAAGCCTATGCAACTAGTACTTCAAGCACGGGGGAGCTCCTATGCAATCTAGCAAGCAAAGCACAAAGCCTAAGCTCACTAGCAATGCTCAATAACAAGGCTACACAAGCCAAATTAGAGAGCTCAACTTAGCTACACAAACTAAGCAACGAAACACTAGCACAAGAATAAATATTGCAATACAAGCTAGTGTAAACAACAGGCAGTCGGTACTACCGGGCTGCTAGGCCGGTACTACCGACACCGGTACTACCGGGCTGTTAGGCCGGTACTACCGGGCACCTGCAGGGAGCTACGAAATCGAAGTGGGTGAGATGCAATCTCAGATCTAGCAATTACCCCACTTCCCTAGATGATGTAGATGATGATTGTAGCTTCCCCAAGTCTTGGTTTCTTGCCAAAATGTGGATCGAGCCTTCCCAACCTAAGATAGAGTGATGGAGGGAGGAAGAACACGAAGAACACAAGAACAAGCGTAATATGCAGGGAAACAAGAATAATAAGAGCAACAAGGGACGGGGACACAAGATTTTATCCCGTGGTTCACTTGGTTGCCACCAAGCTAGTCCCCGTTGAAGCAAGCCCAAGGTTGCCGCCGATCCTCTCGCTAGTGGTGACACTAAGCCAACCTCTCCACGATGGAGTGCTCACCAAGAGCTCTAGCTTTTGATCCGGCCGGACCACTTGGCGCTCTTCACGCCTCTTCTCCACTAGAGTTGCTCTTCGCGATCTCCCGCGGGGCGAGCACAATGCCCCTCACAAAGCTTCTCTGGAGCCACGCACAATCTTCACGCGGGCTTCACGACGGAGACACGCACCAAGCCGTCTAGGAGGTGGCAACCTCCAAGAGTAATAAGCACCACCGGCTTGCAACTCGAACACCTAGTGCCACTCGATGCTATCTCTCAAAGCAACGCACTAGGATCACTCTCTCACACAATCGGATGAGCACTAAAGCATATGTGTGTTAGAGGGCTCTCAAGCACATCCTCACAAGTCACAAAGACTTTGGAGTGCTGCAGCAACCGACCAAGGGCTGGCCACCCCTCTAATTATAGAGGGGAGTGGCCAACTAGTCGTTTCCCCTTTCCTGCGCTTCGGTCGGTAGTACCGACCCCCCGGGCGGTAGTACCGACTGCCTCACTTATAGCCGTTACACGAAGCGTTGACCAAAACCAACAACCGACCCCTGGTCGGTACCTCCGACGGTCGGTAGTACTGGCCCTATGGCGGTACTACCGCCAGGCCAATACTGGCCACTTCCAGAGAGCATCCAAAACACTTCCAGACCACGGTACCACCGACCCCCTGGTCGGTGCTACCGAGGGTCGGTACTACCGACCCTATAGCGGTACAACCGCCAGGTCAAACTGGCCACTTCCAGAGAGCCTGCAAACTCCTCACACCTCGAAACCTCGAATGGTCGGTAGTACCGACTCTATGGCGGTACTACCGGCAGCCCAAACTCAGCTCAACACAGAGAGCCTGCAAAACCCTTCAGGACCACGGTACTACCGAGGGTCGGTACAACCGACCCTATGGCGGTACAACCGCTAGGTCACTTCAGACCCAACACAGAGAAGGTTGCACGCAACACCCTTGGGCGGTACTACCAACCACACTCAGAAAACTCCCTTTTCTTCTCTGTGTTGATCCAAATCAACTCCAACAACTTCTCCTTTGCAAATGTGCCAACACCACCAAGTGTACAACAACATGTGCATGTGTGTTAGCATTTTCTCAATCATTTTCAAAGGATTTTCTCTTTCACTCATAACGCCACTCGATCTTAGTAACATCGCAAAGTTAGATCGCTCAAGTGGCACTAGATGACCGATATGCAAACAAGTTTGCTCCTCTTAATAGTACGGCCATCTATCATAAACCCGGTCATAATCTTCTCTACACACCTATGACCGGTGAAATGAAATGCCCTATACATATACCTTTGCCTTGCGCATTCCATTCCATCTCCTCCGGTGTTGATGCAACACATGCACCAACCTAGATCAAATGATGTGATCCACTTCATATCATCACATGGCCTCCATGGTCCATTGATCTTGACATCACTTGCTCTTCACCATCGCTTCGGTCCTTCGGCGCCAAGTCTTGCTTAAGCCCCCCGACACTCGGTACCAACGGCTTCAAAGCCTCCAACTTGCCCTTCACCTTCGCAACCGATCCATCAAGCCAAGTCTTGCCTTGATCTTCACCATCTTGGCCACATGACCACATGTCATGTTTCATGTGCATTAAGCTCCTCCATGATCATCACATGTGTGAGCTTCACATCAAGTCCAAGCCATTCACCTCCATGGCTCAAGTGCTCACACACATGTACCTGTGGACTAATCACATGTGTATCTCACATAAACACCATTAGTCCACCTAAGTTGTCACTCAATTACCAAAACCAAACTAGGACCTTTCAATAGACATTGGTGGCCCGCCAATGCTCAATATCCCGAACCCTCGACCGGTAATTGATCCTCTGATGGGGCTGCCATGCGTCGTCCGGGTTAGGAGCAAGCTCCGGACGACGAAGCACCGGCATGGGGCCATCAAATGGCACCAAGTCGGTGTACGTAGCAGGCCCCCGAGGAGTGTGGGGGGTCTCCACAGCCAGGGATCGGCCTACACGATCAAGCCTCTCCTCGTCCGAAGGCTCACGAGCCGCAGCAGCAGAACCCCGAGCCCGAGAAGCATGGGGAGGTGCATCCTGGCGCTGCTTGGCACGCCTCTCTCGAGGAGTGCCACTTGAAGCACGCTTCGGACGACGGCTACCACCACCAGCAGCAGCAACAGCATCCATGGAAAGCACTGAAACGATAAGGCAGAGGGTAAGAACTGGACCAAAGTTGTGGAGAAAGTGGGCAAAGAGACGAGGAGACTAGGGTTGGTCGATCTGTTTAGTTAGGGTCGGAACTTCCGACGATAACGTCGGCAGTTCTGACGGTTGGAAGTCCTGGCTTGAATCTCGGAACTTCCGACCCTGCTAGGACTGAGCAGGCCGAACGACCGTAGGAACTCCGAAACTTAGCACACAAACATCACACAAACGAGGAAAGATACTCAGAAGGGTGGAAAAACAAGCCACCACAAGGTACATTGGACAATAGAAGCACTAGCACCAAAGTATACCTTGGGGAGGAGGGAGAAGCATAGAAATCCGAAGAAGTCCAGTAGCCAAGCCTTCTCCTGGAGTAGATCCACCACTCCCACGGCTCCACCAACCACCAAGATGCGAAGAGCACCGAAAAGCTTCACAAGAACATCACGGCTTGCACTCATACATTTGTTGTTGAAATGGAAAGGGGGTTTTCAACAAAACTAAGGTTATTGGTTACAAGAAATAGGCCCATCAACCTTTTCTAAAACTTTTCCACTAATCTGAACATGACATCCAACCGCACCATATCTGAACCAAAAGAAAACATTGTAGTTGCATCCTCATGATATCGCGTAGTCCCAACTGCACCATGCCTACAAAACAAAACCCAACACAGTCAATTATGGCATAAAAAAAGATGAGCTATCAGAATTGAGCATCATCGTTTGCACAGGCCATTGAAAAAGATAGCTTCTCTTTGTCATCCGATAGACCACCATGTTGCCTCATTAGAGCAACTCCAGCCCAGCATGCAAATTGGGCTCCTATTTTTTCCATTTGCATGCTGAGCTACAAAAAATAGGGACCCAAAATTGAGAGCAACTCCAGCCCAAGACCCTATTCTACCCCTCATCCAGCCCAAGAATGCCTACACCGTGCTCCGTCCGAGCGCCGCCGGCGTCCTCCCGCCCGCGCGCCGCCGGCGTCCTCCTGCCCGTGCCCGTGCCCGCGTGCCGTCGGCGTCCTCCCGCCCGTGCCCACGCGCCGGTGCGCTCGCGGTGGCCATGAGCACAAGCTCTCATACCCGGTGGCCAGAGCAAGATCAACGAGACAAGCCTCCTCCGAGCTTGCGCCGCCGGCCGCCGCGTGCACTTGCAGTTCGATTGCTGCGTGCGCTTGCTGGCGCTGCCGCGTGTATTCACCTGTGCCGCCGAGTTCCCCTGTGCACGCGCATGTGTTGACTGTCAATGAAGAAAGAAACATTACCTGCGTCTTTCTTGACTGTCAATGAAGTCATTTTATAGATTTTCAGCATGTCCCATGCAACAGCTTTCTGAAAAATTGATCATAAGAACCCCCAGTCCTCTACTGTGCATCAGCAGGATGACAGATGGCATTAGGTCATATGTTAATGCATGCTAAAACAAAAAAAAATTAACTCAAGTTTTTGACTTGACTGAACACTAAGCCAAAGGTTTCATGTAAATAAGAACAATAGTATCATACACTCTGCAATTAGACATATAAGAAAAAGACAGCAGTGGAGAACTTTTGAGATGTCCAATTCACAATAGCACCAGTGGCAGTTGGGTCTAGGTAAATAAACACACACTCTGCAATTATAAAGGTTGGCAAGCTGATGACAACAGAAAAATCTGAACAGTTGATCTTCAGACTCAATGACAAGCAATTCTTGTCTGGATTTATGTGTATCATATACTTTGTTGAGATATGTAAACAAAAAAAATCTGACCAGCAATTTACCAATTCAGCAAGAACGTTGCTCCCATAATTTCAGTGTGTATATGTTCATGTCTTGATGCAGTTTACCAATTCTGTGTCTGCACTTTCAGGGCTTGATGCAGTATTGGTAAACAAACAGCAGCTTAATAAACAGCAGCTTGTTAAGCTGACAGTACTGAACCATACTGTATATCAGAAATATGAACAAGCTGCTGTTATACAGAATTAGACAAGCAGATTTTCTGAAGTTGCTGGAATTTCAGAACCTGAAGCTCTGTTATACAGAAATTAGACAGAAATTTGCATATAAACACTCAAAAGGTAGACTGTCCCACAGCTGATAGATAAGCCTGCATCAGGCAAACTGATACAGGTAACTGCAGATTGCACTCTTGAGTGTAACAAATGCTTCGCAATCTGAATAACAAATGATAATCTGAATACATATGACTGAATAACAAATGATAATCTGAATACAATGTCCTAGATTCCACTCTCACCACTAGTCGTCTCGCCTACACTAGCACTTATCGCCTTCACAATCTTCGCTCTCTTGGCCAACACATATGCCCTTTGGTCATCATCCATGGTGCTCAACCTCCTCGTAGAGGCAGCCCGCCTCCTGAGAATCCACGGGACGCGCCGCCGTCCATAGGAGCTCCGACCAGGGCACTGAAACTCAGAATTGGGCAAATCATAAAAGTGTAATGTAAGGTACCTTCCCTGAAAACATATACATCTGTGAACAAAAGAACATAGTTGTCAGCATTTGAGTGGCTATAAAAATTTCAGCGACTGACAATGAGAGATAGAATAAAAGCTTCTAGACCAAAGCTTGAGTGGCCTCCGGTCACACTAACTTTACTTCAAACAAATATCACTGACAAGAATCCTAGCAGCAAGCAATGACTCCGGTCACAATCACAGATTCACAGATTTGACAGGTACTAAACACGAGCATTGAGTGCATAAAGGTCACATATTTACCTTCCAGCTTCCCCAATGCTGACTTGATAAAATCCACGATCTCAGACTGCAAAGCTGCAGTGCTAGTGCTAGACTCACTTGTCAATGATGACAAAGCAGGGCTCTCAGGACTACAAGATAATGCAGCTTTGTCAAACGGTCGCAAGCTTGAACTAGCATTTCTGGAGAAGAAAAGAAGTTAATATCTTCTGAAACAAAAATGAAGCAAAACGACATGCAAATGTCTGGATTGAAATAAAGTATATTTGTTTCCTACTAGTTGAGCTATACCGAGGGACCTTTCAAACAGAGGTTGCAACGAGCCTAGGACGGTAACCATAGCATGATTTAGAGGTGTCTGTGTGGATAAATAGTAAAGCTGTACATGAAAAAAGTCCCCTTCCAATATTTTTTGTGCTAAACAACACTGGCTTCACAGTAACCAAATAGTTCTTTACTTGGTCACCTCCATGATAGCGCTATACTGACAAGATAACTACAGGTTCAAGATCAATAGAGGTTTTGGTTGTCGAAAACTAATCAACCTAACATATTTTTTAACATACATAGGGGAATTTTCTAGGTCCCAGCATAGGAGGTCAACTCTTCAACATCTGCACAGGAGAAACCTGATGTGGATGACACCAAAATTGAACCCAATTCAGAAACTTCCTGAGATGCAGAAGCTGGTGATGCCGCCGCTGCCACCGCCCAATGATTTGACAACAACTCAGATGTTTTCCTATCAAACACACCCTCAAGCAGCACGCCGTCTATCCATGGAACATGCGGTTTGGTCGGAGGATTTGGGGGAGGAGGAAGAAGGGTTCCGACGCTCATCTGCACCGACGCCAGAGCCGGAGCGGGGGAACAGTTGCACCGACGCCAGAGCCGGAGCGGAGACGGAGCAGGGGAACAGCCGGAGCGGAGCCGGAGCTGAAGCCGGAACAGCTGCACCTCGGGCGTGGGCGGGGCGGCTGCGGGCGCCGCGGCGGGCAGCCTCGGGCGCCGCGGCAGGCACCTCGGGCGCAGGCGCGGGCGGCCGCGGGAGCCGCGGCGGGTACCTCGGGAGCGGGTGGGGCAGCCGGCGGCGCGTCCGCTCGACGGATAGGAGGCCCCTGTTGCTGGGGGCTTCCAACTAAATTATAATAGCCCTCCAAAAATAAGAGCCCAAGCAGGAGCCCCATTGGAGTTGGTTTTTGTTGCTCAAGTCCCTAAAATTAGAATAGGGGCCTGTTTAGGGGCTGGGTTGGAGTTGCTCTTAGGAACACAGACTCCATAAACTGTTTCAGAAACTCAACATCGCGAGGCATACTCTCTTCAGCTTGTAGAATACTACTTCTAACACTGAATACCAGCAGTTTGGGGATACTCCAAAGTAATAAAAATCAATCTCAATTTATCTGAGGAAAAAAAATCAGTGCAGCTCCTTTTGGGACATGCCTCAAATGATAGATAGCTATCTGGTTGTTTTAATTAGAAACAAAAAAAAATCTAAGCAATGTTTAGTCAACTATAGCCATTATTAGGACATTTGGGGCATGCTACGCTAGTACGCTAGATGAAGTACAATTCAGATATAATTTCCATTTTCTTGAGAACTTACACACTGAAAGTTGACAGTAAAACTAGGAAATCAAAATACCTTGATACTGCTATGCAGGCATCTGCGTCCATCTATTCCGCTGCTTAGCTTCTTCCTTGCTTCCGCTACTACACACACAACCACCATTCAGGCAATGCCCTGGCCTGCAAGAGTTTAGACAACAACCACCACCACACAGATCACATTCTCCATAAACATCAACATGAAACTAAAGAAGCAAATTCCCTGAGAATTGTTCTTGTCTTTATATCCATGTGTATGATTTTATTGCGACGCAAATAATCCAGTCTGTACAAAAGTTGTTTAGTATATATTTCCTCATGACCTGCTAAAGACATAAACTGAATTAAAAAATACTATTCACTACACAGAAAACAAGAATGAAAGCCAAAACTCTTAACTGCAAAAAAGAACATTCATACTTCCACATGTGGGGCTACGAGTAGGTATGTTCACATCTGATGGAACTAAAGCAAAGAGGATTGACACAAGCACACATGCATCACTGGGAACTTTGAGTAACAGGATTAGGAACACAATGTAGATAGATAGGCAACGGTTGATGGCATAAACATAGAGAGAAAAGAACATGTTTTTTACCTCATTGGCATTCCATTGAACACCTCTTGTGTGCCATCTATACCAGCATTGAGTCCAGCGTGGCCAGTGGTCGTGGTGGGTGTTGCAGGACAGTGGGTGAGTTTTAGGTCTCCAGAATGTGTGATCGCATCCCCTCCGGCTTGGGTTGCCGATGGTCCCTTCCACACAGCCAGGTCCCTTCAGTCGAACACCTATGTCGCCACACGCAGCGGGCACCTCGGCCCCAACAGTATATGCTGAAACTACAACATCCTCTCCAACTATGATGGCATGGTAGTGGCGCTGACTTGACTGCCCAGCAATATAAAAGCAGCTGAATTCAATATAATCGTGGCTTCAGAAAACTTCCACTAAAGGTAGCTTTTAAGAGAATCAGGATATTACAAAAACAAATGGTAAATGCATGATATAATAAGTTCATGTAACAGCTATTATATCCAACAACAATAGAAGAATGGTGTGCCGGTAAGTGACATGAAGTTCTAACAAGAGAGGTGGCATCAGACCAACAATTGCAGCATCAGCACATGAACTGAACTTGCTTACATTCCAAATCTAGAAGGGTATCCATCCAAAGGTTTCCTCATCCTCAGCATATTGCTTTTCAAACTTATCTTTCCACATGCGTGATTTCACAACTTGAAATGTTTTTTTAAGAATGCTCTGTGAGCAACCAGAAATCAGTTATTATCAGTGAGCATGCACAGAAAGCCTGACCATCACGGATGACTGAGCACCAAATTCTCTGGTTCTTATACATAGATAGAGGGTGAGGGTTTCACACAAACCTGAAGGTCAGGACCATCAAAGCGTGCGATAACACCAGGACCATCAAAGCGTGCGATAACACCAGGACCATCAAAGCGTGCGATAACACCAGGAAACACCACAGAAAGTTCATCTGAGCCTGGATCTTCCCAAGCGTTCTCCTTCCTCTCGTGAAAGTTGAGTTTTAGTATCTTTGCAGGATATATACTCTGAAATAATCAAGTTCAAGGACCGCAACTATTACCATCAAGGAAAAAAACAAAATAAATATTCATGTTTGCTAAATATTGGAGATAGACAACATAGTCAATAAAAGTAGAAGGCATCTAAGCAGACCATCTTCTGTTTGCACTTCAACGCATGTTTTTCCTACATAATAAACTGTGTCAATTGAAAAAAAAAAATATCGTGTTTTCCTGTCTTGGACTCTTAGTATCATGGAATAAAACATACAGGCCAAAAGGACGATGCCATTGTCCATTTCCTCTATGGCAGTGGAATTGTATAAACATACCTACCGTGACATTCTCCACCAATTACATTATTGTAAACAGTGGAATTATTGTATAAACATACCTACTGTATGAACGTACCTGATTACGTGCGAACAGCTGTTCGTCCCATCTTCGAATCCCATCAGCTATATGCAGGCATCTCGCAACCGGACATCCCCAACCGGCCATGGAGGTTTATCTGGCTTCATGCTTCAACAGTGAGTTTCAGTCTGATCCTGGGTTCTCTTGGACTTCTACGTATACACCTCGTTCCCCTATGGTCAACAGGAAGGCCAGAAAGCTCAATATAATTCCGGGAAAGAGTTACTTCTTCACTCGACCTGAAATCAGGCAAGCCCATGGGAATCCTCCAATTGAGCGTCAGGATGTGTCCGCTAGTCCCAGTAAGCTCACCTTGCTTTCGTCATTCATCTGTCATGTAGAAGCTGAGATGCGTCCTAGACTTCGCGTTCGTCGCGGCCGTCCGCGCGACGGACGAGTTCAGGCGCCAGTGACCGAGGCACAGATCACCGACGTCAGAGCGGTCCCCAGACTCCGCGTGCGTCACTGCCGTCCATGCCGTGAGCGGAGGCGCGGGGGCAGGGCCGAGACGCTAGGGCATGGCGTCTGCACGGCTCTCACCTCCTCCGACCGCTAGTGATCGGAGACGTTAGGGCAGGGCGCAGGTGAAGCGGACATAGGGGTAGGGAGAGATCTCATGGGAGGACCGTGCGACCCCGAGGGGCGAGCTCGACGCCCCTTGGGGCAGCGGCTTAGGGGCGCGGCGTCCGGCGCTGCTCGGTCGGCACGGGCGGCCGGCGGCAGATCCGGCGGTGGCTGGCTGCGGCGGGGCGCGGACGGCGGCAGATCCGGAGGAGGACGGCGGTGGTGGATCGTCGCGGACGGGCGATGGGAGCTCCGAGCGGCGCCGAAGGGAAGCGGAAATCAGCGGCGAAGGCAGGGGCGCGGGCACCTTTCGTGCGGGTGAGAAGGCTGACACGAACTTTTCTCTACAGCCATAAGATCTGATCTTAATTTAAATTGAGGCAAAATCCTGTGTACGTTTAATTGGTGCACCTCAGACGTTTTTTGAGTGGATCTAAAATAATAATTTCAGTGTTTCATTACAGTGGAGATGAAATGCAGATTTAAACCGCAGGTCCTCTTCGTCGGCGTCGGGGTCGGGCGGACCATCTACGTGACGCACGTAGGCCTCGTCAATCCAGCCCAAGCCCGATTTTTGGCGCAGGAGCCCAAGGGGCACTATGACGCAGAGCGCTTTGGGCTGTTGGGCTGCATCATATACTCCGTAGCTCAGTAGGCCCATTCTCATATGCTTTCTACCCAAAAACTATCATTTCCTCCCCTCAAAAAAAAAAAAACCCTATCATTTCCAACATTCCAGTTCTTAGAGCCATACCTAGAAGTAAAAAAGAAGTATACTGTTGGATACTCTGCAGTATTATATTGTTGATGGTGTTTTTGTCGTACCAGCTATAATTGTAATATTTGTATATGCAAAATAATTAATAGCCCAGCACTCCTCCAGTACATTTAGTAGTTTGTCATTTGATCTTAATTCATTGGTATGAATAAAGCCAAATAAGTAATACGATCTATTTCAATTTACTGGTCATGGTTGTCACTCTTCGTGGGTCCAAGGCAACACACTGCACCATACATAACACGAAGAGAGGAATAGGGGACTGCTGAACAATTGCATGAACACTCTCACAGCTAGGATGATGGACTTGGAAATATGAAATCATAGCTTTTTTTATTCCATTGCAATGCATAGGTATAATCATTTGTTTTTGTTTTCAGTGCAACACAGAGACATAATTGTTGTCCTAAAATTAAATCACACCCACGTCACTATCGCACATGCACGATTAGGGCGTCTCCAGTGATTAGCTCTTGGCTAGCTCATAGAATATTTTCTCATATTTTAATAGGAGAGACAAGAGAGCTATCTCTTGTCCAAGAGATAGTCTTATACACACACTTCGAGATTATGTGAGAATGATAAGTGGGGTCATTTATATTAAGAGCTATGTGCTAAAAGATGGGTCATTTGAAGGGTTGTCTCTTAGAGTGCTTAGAGCTAGATACTAGCTCTTATTGTTGCGGATGCTCTTATTGACCATTTGTGTTTGTCTCTCTTCACTTTCTCAAATCAGAGAAGTTTCAGCGGTGCCTCAAATGAAGCCACGCCGACTTTTGGCTAAAAAAGGAGGAGCTGTGGAAAGGGCATTGCCGCATCGGATACACCGTCATCAGCTGGATGCTTTCGTCAGAAATGACAAGATAGAGGAGATGAGAAAGCGTTGCTGGATGGTTTAAAAAATAATAATATATAAAACAAATCAAGAAGAAAGGAAGTTAAGAGTTCTCTCTAATAGCTGTAGATCGAAGAATCCATCCTATGGCATTACTGTCATATATATTCATGTTTAAACATATCTCCCATAGTTACCACCCGACATACCTTGTGATCAGTGGTGGATCCAGGAATCGAGCACAAGGGGGGCTAAACTATATAAGTACCCAAAAAAATTTATGTCCGCCTCATGCTATGAATTTCTTTTTTTTTTTGAGACGCTCATGCTATGAATTTCTAGCATGTTCAATTAAAAAAAAACTCAAACTATAAATATCTAGCAGGTTCAATTAAATCTCCAATAATTTAGATTTACAACCAAAAATTATAACAATGATATATAACTATAGAAAATTAAATTCATCGAAGCAATTTAGTTTTGAGCCCTAAGGGTCCAGTCTGGGTGATAGGCTGCTACGATATGAATATTGTAGATTTTATTGATCGAAGATTGGAAGTATCAAAGAAAATATGATGAAATGAAAATCAGAAACTACAACGTCAAACCTATAGAACTAATACTAACCATCTTCTTGTGAAATGGTTAGGGTCGGGAACCTGAGTCATTGATCTCCTAGGCAGCTACCAACGCCGGCCTAGGCAAGCAGCTAGCACCTAACAGCCAGGCAGAGCAGCGCAGGCACCTGGAGGGGGCGAGCCAGCGAGGGGCGAAGGATGGAGGCAGCCAGGCGGGAGCGGTATCGTCGGCTCCGAACACCGGATGTGGAGCAGCGGAGGCCGTGGGGAATGCACGCGGCTGCGACTGATGTGTGCTAGCGGTTAGAAGAAAAGAAAAACTTATGCGGTTAGAGCAAGGCAAGGGCTGACGCTAAAATAGATTATAATTTTTTTAGACCAGATAAAAGAGTCGTTCCTTTAGAATTAGATCCACGAGGGGGGTTGCAGCCCCACCAACCCCCCTTCTGGATCCGCCACTACTTGTGATCGTAAATCTGCTTCTAAATTTTGGTTCAGTGTTTGTTCATTTGTGTGTAGATAGAGTTGCTTCGAATTGGTCGCACGAGTGATGTAAGATGTGTAGTAGATATTTATTAGTTTCTCAAAGACTGTTATGAACCTCTCTGTGCAAAATGGATTTGTATTGACGTATGGAATTGAATAAGAAGGTTTATTGATGTGAACCAAGCTAGCTACGTGTAGTTGTTCATCACCCGTGCCGACATAATCATGAGGAGTTCGTGCTTAGCATCCAAAACTAATTAAAATTACTTATTTATTTGATTCCTACCATTGTTCTTTTTTAAGGCAATACATATACTTTTTTAAAGATTTTGCTCAACCCTCATTTTGCATTTTGTTAAAAGATAAGAACTTTTACAACAAGTATTTTATGTCCTAGATTGCACTCTTATTAAAAAGTATAGTGATGTAAATGGCCATCTAATTAAGCATATATAAAGATCATTTTAGCTCTTAAGGCTCTAAATATGATGTCTAAGTATGTCTAAAATTTAACTTGTCCTATAAAAATTTTACACTACGCAAATGAACTAAAGTAGTCTAAAGTTTAAATATCAATGTTAAACTTTAGACTAAAGAATCCAAACATGCTCTAAGATCGGTGGTGGAGCTTGAAATGATAGTAGGACGATCAATAATGCTAACCCATAGGATATAAATACTTATGCATGAAACTCCAAATAAATTTAAAAACCATTTGGCCATGACCATCTTTGTTTACAATAACAACACTTTCCAATGCTCAAGATATATTGACTTTTCTCTATCAAAGAACTATACATGAATCATCAGCAATAAATTTTACAAATAGAGTGCTCAGATATATGTTATCAATATAGATATATCATAATAATTCAGTCAAAATATATATATTTATATAAAGTAACAATTAAAATATTATAATGAATATTAATATAATGTTAGATGACTTCATGCTATATGAGTCAATTAAAGGGACATTTTCCATGATTGTTGAAATCTAGAAATACACATTTTGCCGCCTATGCATGTAAATTAATCTTTATGTTGGCAAAACATATATGTTTACTTATGTTAGTTTTTTATGTATTAGTAGTAATAAAAGTGGGTAATTAGAAAACATATATAGACATAGTTTTTTTTTGTATCCAAAGTTTTCCATGATAGTGGATGGATGGTAATAATTTGAATGTCAATTTGAGTGTATTTTACTTTAAATTTTGATGATGGGATAAGTGAGTAACTTAGATTTAAGTGGTTACTTAAATTATGTATCATAATGGTAGGAAGGATAATTTAGTTGCAAATTTAGGGATTACTGTTTTATTTTTCATAGTGGTAGAGGCGGGATTAACTTTTTAGAAACAAAATATATCCAATGGTTGTTATTATCAAAGGTGATTAGAGTATACCAAATATAAGGTCAGTTCTTTCTAATTTAATTTTGCTATTTATCAAAGTGCACAATTATATTTTTATCATAATATAAGATAGTATCATATATAGCAACTTTCTTTTATCTGAGACCCGCATTAGGGCACGTACAACGAGTCTGCTCAGGTCATCTTTGTACAACGTCGTCTCATGAGACGACGGCAGCGGCGCGTGCTCCCAGGCAAGACCGACGGAGGAAGCAACTGTTGTATGATCAGACGATAGAGATCAGGATCTAGTTGTGGCACACACAGATTGTTGTCGCATGGCGCCAAAATTCTACAGACGAAGGTGCGGCGAGAATCCTACGTATTCGATGGCTGAGCTCCTCGGCGACCACAACACGAGGCACGCCGGTGAGCTCCGCCATGGCAGCGCGAGTTGCGGGGGGCGAGCTCTGCATCGGTGGCCGTGAGCAGCGTAGGGGCGAGCTCTGCCGGCCGTCGTGAGCTGCGCGGTCGAAGAGATGGGAGAGGCTACCTCCATCGTCTCGGGCGACGCGAGATGCGAGATGCCCAGGTGCTACCTTCGTCGTCCCAGGTGACGCGAGATGCGCGGTGGCGAGCAGCAAGCTCCGTCTCCGAGCTCTGTCCCTATTGCCGCGCCACGAGCTGATGGTTCTGTGCAGATTAGCTTGTTTTTCCCCCTTCATGTGAGAAATTGCTTGTTCTAGCGTTCTTCGTGATTTGGTATTCTCTGGTCGCAAAGATTTCGATTATATTATATGATTTATATTCATGGTTTTTAAAAATAATATAATAACATTCATCTTATCTATGCTTGATCTATTTTCTATCAAATAGCAACAAAATGATACATAAATTTGTATCCACTATCTATCTTAGTTATGTACAGAGTATTAAATAGCTTACAGACCGCAAAATAGACAGTCCATTGTATGACCCGTCTTTTTAATCATCTGCGTTGAGTTTCCAAGAATATATAGACGGAGAACCGTCTGTGGGTTGTGTGTAGCTCTTGATTACCCTATAGTATTAGGCCAATCTCAATGAGAGTTTCATTTGCATTAAATAGGTTGTCACATAGGCTTTGTTGATGACATGTCGATGTATTTAAGAAGTGAGAGAAGAAATGAGTTTCATCTAGATGAAATTCTTTTGGCACGAATACCAACTCTCTATGAGTCATGAAATTTAATGTCTATGAAACTTTACAATGAAACTCTCACTCTCAATGTAGAGTTTCATTCAAGTTCCATTTTATTTCATATGACATGATAGTCTTGGAAACAACAAAATAAAACTCATTATTGAGATTGCCTTATGTACCTGTGCGTTTGGACTTCAATTTTCGGTAGTGCGTGTGGACTTCAATTTCCATCTAGAATTATAGATGGGGATGGTGCTCCAAACGGGTATCCGCGGTTCTCCTCTAGTTCAATTTAAAGAACTAACTAGACAATTTCTCTCCTCATTTTTGCAATTTAGTTCATTTAGTTGAACTAGGGAAGAACCGCGGATAACCATTTGGAGCATCATCCCCATCCTGACTAGAATTCTCTCCAGCGTTGGAATCCAAGTCGATTGTAGTAATATATTTAATGGGGCAAGTTGCATCAAATTAGGCCACTTGACCAATTCAAGCTCCCAAACATACCAGATAAACAATTAATTTGGTCTCTCACCTTGAAATTTTGTAAACAATAAGACATTGAGTAACAACCAAAAGATGATATTTGGACGTATTATGGACCTTGTCAAAGCTTCAAAACATAATAGAGACGTCAGGGTCCCTTTCTTCTCCTTATTTTCTTCCCCAATCTTGTCTGATAGTCGCATCATCATACTAATAAATCGTTTACCAATATGTTAGTAATGGAGTAATCATGATGAATTCACACACAACCACCTAAATTCAGATTTATATCTGTGCAAATATAGGGTATGCTGGGTTATTTTTCTGCTTTAATCTATATACAATGGAACGTTATCATTAGTTTGTATAAGTTGTAACATATGTTTCGGTTTTGTTAACTAAAAATCTCGACTTCTTTTTTTTTTTTGGACACCAGCTGAATCCGAATCCATTGTGATGGTTCAGGGTGTGTATTTTTATACTCTCACATGTATGCTATTCCATGTTAGTTTTATTTGTACAGATTTCATATGCAACTCTCATGTTTAAAATAATTGAAGCCGCATGTACGAGAACTATTTTCAGAAGCAGCCGTTTTCTATTAAGAAAGATAGGCATCCCTGTCAAATAAATCTCTGTTAATGGGGCATTTATATAGAGGCGAGTACCTTAGAATATCGTCTCTATTAATATTAGGCCTTGTTCAGTTCTCACTTCAAAAATCTTTTACATATCACATCGAATGTTTAGACACATATACAGAGTATTGAATCTAGAGTATTGAATCTAGACTAAAAAAAGTTATTACATAGATTGCAATAACTTTGCGAGATAATTTTTTAAGTCTAATTAATCTATGATATGACAATGTTGTGCTACAGAAAACATGTGCTAATTATAGATTGATTAGTCTTAATAAATTCGTCTTATGGTTTTCAGACCGAATATGCAATTTATTTTTATATTAGTCTATTTTTAATAGCTTAAATTAGTATCACCTAAAATCTTTTTAGGTTTCAACTAAACACGTACTTCTTTATTTTCAGAGATAGGTGAGTTAGAAGATACCCGTCGTCTCTCATAGTGATCTACGTGTCAGCGATGAAATAATGATGCACATAAAAGACTAGTGGCATATGCCACACGTCATCTCTCCGTTATGCCCAATATGAGCAAGTATCAAGTGAGTCCCAAATCGGGAGGACTCCTCAGCGCGCGCTCGCTGGGAAAGTTCCTAGCGCACACTTTCGCCCATCCCTGTCTTCTTCCTTCCTCTTCTTCTTCCTTCCATCACCTCCCCACCGCCGCCTCCCGCAGCCGCCGGAGGCCTCGCCGGCGACCGCCCCGCCCGCCAACCACCCCCGCCGGAGCTCGCCTCTACCGCCGAGCTCACCCCCGCCGCCTACCCCGCCCAACCGCCGTCCAGCCCCGTCCGCTCGGCGCCGCCGCCGCCGCCGAGCTCACCGCCGGCCGAACCGCCACCACCGCCGTGTCGCGGCCGCCGCCAGGCCGGCCGGCCGGAATCTAGGGTCGGGGTAGTTTCCTAACCCTAACCCTAGAACGGCCGCCGCCGCCGCCTCGTCCACCACCCCGGCCGCGACGCCATCGCCGTCGGCCGCTCCACCCGCCGCCCCCGCGCCTGCCTCCGCCCCCTTCTCCTTCACTGATGGCGCGCGTGCTTCGCTATCCTTACGGGTGCACGTGCGCCGTATAGTGATTTGGGTCCCAAATGGAAGTCCAAGGAAATTAAAAAAGAATGAATGGGTGACCAAAATGTGTATCCTCACGCACGGTATAGACGGAGGAAGACTTTGATATGCGTCTTGACCCTGCTTTGAGATCTGACAAGAATAAACAAAATGTGCGTACCCTGGACGAGACGCTAAGAAAACACTACTAGACACTGGTAGGTCTGTGTGGCCTATCCGACTGTAGGTCACTTTCTGTTGAACGAAGAAATCCGTGAATGAGAAGGATATGTCTCTGTCAGTAGTGGCTCAAATTATACGAGTATATGTGCGCGTGCGCGGCAGCAAGTTCAAGTTTCAACTAGGAGGATCTTACAGTAGCTGAGAAGAATGTTGTTTTGGAAACTACTGAAGATTTCAGCTGCTGGCTATATCGTGGATGAGCTGAAATTCCTGCTGACATCAAACTTTATCGAGTTTCGGTGTGTTTTTGTGAGTCGTGTTTGTAATTCAGCTGCTCGTGAGTTGACAGCGCTGGGTCGTTTATGTGGTGAGGGACAAGAAGTTATTACAACTTCTTTGCCTATGTAATCGTTGCTACCGAAAGAGAATATAACCCAGTTTCAAAAAAAAAATACTGAAGATTCGAATTCACCTATTTATGCTCTAGTATATCAAATTTAAAGGAAAAATGGTCGTCGTCGTCTGATCTAATCTACCACCGGTTGTAAGTTATTATATTCAGTCATTCATCATATATAAACCTTTTAGTGTGCTGCTGCTTCTTTCTTTTTTTAAAAAGAAAAAAGAAGTTTTAGTGTTCTTGCATTGTTCTGCTCAGGATTAGTCCTGTTAAAAGGAAATCTGAATTTGACCTTTGTGTCCAGTTACTGAATACTTGGTCGAGCCAAATTAGTCAGACCCTGTGTTAATAACTTTCAGATCGACCAAGAAATTATCAGGCAAAGCACAACTTATATACATATACAGTAGTATAGGGCCTGTTTGGGAGAGCTGTGCTCCCTGATTCTTCAGCTGTGCTCCCAGATTCTCTGGTGAAGTGATTTTGTGGCTGAAACTAGATTCTCTTTGATTCTTTAACCTAAACTCTCAAAATCAGAATAGAGAATCACTTTACAGAATCAGGTGAAGCTACTTTTTTGAGCTCTCAGCCTCTTAGTTCATTTCAGAGAATCACTTCACAGAATCAGCAAAGAATCACTTCTCGCTGAAAAATGTGTTTGGCTGTCAGGGAGTGATTCTCGCTGAGAATCCGCTCCGTGGAGCTCTCCTAAACGCCCCCATAGTACAGTAGTATTAACCAAAAAATCAGCAAAACCGGGAGGGGCTTATATACAGTGGTGATATCAGGTAAGTCCTCAGCAGCCTCTTCATCAGCAGCTTCCATTTGTAAAGCTCCCAAGAGTCCAAGGCCGCAGTAGCCATCAAGATCACAACGCGTTCACTTATTTGCACAAGCAACATACAGCCACTTCATGCATCCGTCTTCTTCTTCCTCTCACAAAAGCTTGCTCCCGCAGTCCGCCGCGCCCTTATTTATACTCATTAGTCATAGCATACCAGGCAGCTAGCAGAGCACAAAGTATTTCACCACCACCTTCGCCGTACCTCCACTCCTCCAGCTAAGAAAGAGGAGGCCAGGCGTATCCACCCATCAACCATCATGGCGCTCAAACGCAAGGCGTGTCCCAGCTTGGCCGACGACGACGACCATATCCTCGCGTCCACCACGCCCCTCGCGGCCAGCAGCTTTTCTCCAGCAGCGGCGGCGACGATGGAGGAGTCGTCGTCGTGGGCACAAGCGGCGGCGGGAGTTGCGGCTGTGGCGGCAGCGCAGCGCGCCCGGAAGCGGTTCGTCGGCGTGCGGCAGCGGCCCTCCGGCCGGTGGGTGGCCGAGATCAAGGACACCATCCAGAAGATCCGGGTGTGGCTCGGCACCTTCGACACCGCCGAGGAGGCCGCCCGGGCCTACGACGAGGCCGCCTGCCTCCTCCGCGGCTCCAACACCCGCACCAACTTCTGTCCCCGCGCCGCCGCCGCCGTTGCTGCTGTCATGCCGCCGCCGCCCCACCACCAGCTGGCGCCTGCTGCTGCACCGTCCGCTCTGCCCTCCAAGGTCACCAGCCTCCTCCTCCTCCGCCTCAAGAAAGCACGCAGCGCAAGTGCTGCTGCTGCCAGTATCACCGCACAGGAGGCGCCAGCGCTGCAGCAACAGCAGCACCACGGCCACGGGTACGGCGCCGGCGGCGGCCCCGAGGAGTACAGCTTCCAGGTCGACGACTACCTCAGCTACGACAGCACCAGCGACGTGAAGCACGAGGAGGGGTCCACGTCCACCTGCTCCCAATCCCAAGGAACGGAGCGCGACGGCGACGAGGAGGAGGTGGCGGCGGCGGCGGCGGCCAGGGACAGGGAGGACGACGACGACCACGAGGCGCCGCTGGACTTTGGGTTCATGGACAAGCGCCCGTCGTCGTCACCAGCTGGTGCTGAGGCTCACGACGCGGCGGGACTGTACTCGCCGTTCGAAATGGTGGCAGCCGACCTCGGTGACGATGACGACGTCGACGCGGTGGAGATGGAGCCGCCGCCTACTTATGCCGGCGAGGGCGTGGGCGAGGGCGCCGGCGAGTCGTCGGCCGCGATCCACGAGGTGATGAAGAGGATGAAGTACGAGAGGAAGATCTCCGCGTCGCTCTATGCGCTCAGCGGGGTGTCGGAGTGCCTCCGCATGCGCATCGGCGACGACCATAACCATGGCAGCGCTGGAAAGCACGAGCTGGCGCTCTCCGGCAGCCTGAGGGACGCGTGCAGGAACAAGCGGCAGCAGCAGGAACAGGGACAGCGACAAGAAGTAGAAGACAAGGAAGGCGACGTCGTTTTTGGCCATGAGGAGTGCTCGAGCTGCAGCAACAGCTTCTCGTCGGAAGCAACGAGCTCTTCGCCGGAAGCAGCCGCCAACGACTCTCCACAGGAGCCGGCGAAAGCTGTAGACAGCGACATGCTTCTCTGGAGCTCCCTTGATCTGCCTCCTATCTGCTGAAGTTTATTGTTATAGAAGAATGGTACTAAGATTTAGAATTATTTGTTTGGTGTGATATTGTTTGCCACATATGATAGATACAAGGATATATAGATACATTAGGAGCCCTTTTATGGTTACATATAGTTTGGCTTACTTTAATTTCTATAATCAACTGATCACTGTAGTGCCATGAAGTGATAGTTTTTACTTCCAGAGTCATCAATAAGATTTAATTTAACTACGCATGGCTTGATCAGTTAAATATCATCTATGGTTACAACAATGTTGCAATTTCTTGTGACAATTCATAATGTTCATATTTTGTTATGTAATACTGCACTAACATTTGTCGAAAGTTGATATGTCGGTTCCAAACCAGCCATCATCACTGTCAGGGTTTGGAAGCGGTACTAGGCAAATAGCTATCACTACCATTATATATATAACCGACGATGATATCCATGTTTCCCTAGCGGTTGTATGGTACAACCGGCATTGAAACTTGGCTATCACCGGTGGTTATAGGATACAACTGGATATGAAAATACTTGCTAGTGCTTATTTCTGAATGAAACAGGTGGGGATACATGACAAATGAGCATATACATGTCACAGTTATTAGTTATACACCAAAATACATTGCAATTTACAAGTATCACAAATCTACACATCAAGTTCTAGTCACAAAGTCCAAATGTAAGTTGTAACCATAAGTCCATACATCAATTTTGACAATAACTATCTGAGCTCCATATCACTAGAGACAAGGTGAAATTGTCACCCTATATCACTACCATCTATAATGAACGTGTTTGGGTTGCTCTTGGACCGCAAATAACTCAGAGCAGCAACTCCCTAGTGGGTAAACAAATCTGCCATAGAAACAATAGATGTATTAAAATTCTAACCGCAAATCTATACAATAATTTAAACCTATCATATGAAAAACATAAAATGCATAGAAAACACAAATCATACAAATCTCACCATCCCCAACAAGGTTCATGTCATCTCTGGTGCATGCGTGAAAGAAACTCACTACATTGAACCCACAATGATCATTGCCACATGAAAGAAAATTACTATATAGAACCCATAATGATCTTTGCCAAGTAAAAATTCTGAGTTCCCCAAAAGGGTGGTTGAATTGGTTATTATGGAACCTCAATAATGACAATATATATGGTGTTTATATATGTGTCAGGGGAGGAGGGCCAAGATAACCCCCCCCCCCCTTTGTATGGTTTTCATTCAAATTTGACTATATTCACTACTAGAGAACAGGCGTTTGGTTAATCGCCAAATGACCTTTAGTCTCGACAAAAAAATGTGTCCGGGACCAAAGACTTTTAGTCCCGGTTGGTAATAAGGTGACCTTTTAGTTCTGGTTGGTGTTACCAATCCGGACTAAAGGTCCTTCACGAGTGAATTCAAAAGGAAAGCGTCCAGAACTATGTCATGTGGGTTGTGTAGTTGAGTTGGTAAGTGAGTTATACGTGAGGTGAGAGGTCTTGATTTCGAATCTCACAAAGTGCAAGTAATAAGCTGGGACCTTTATTCTAGTTCCCTAGCTTAATCATAATGTTGGCCCCTTAATCGATAAAAAAATTATATTTTTGGTTCTGCCTCTAACATGTGTCAACATAGAGCCTAAAAGCTTTATTAAAATTATATTTTTGGTTGTACAATCGTGAAGCTTAGCATTGACATCATTTAACAATTTTTAATGTCCTCCAAACGGCTCATAGCATTTATTTCACGCTGAGTGAAGCACAAACACTCTCATCAATAATCTACTGACAGTTTTTACATAAAACTTGAGTTTTATGTTCATCTAGCCCACCCAACTAAAGGTGGGATTATCCCCCCCCCCCCAAAAAAAACTAACAAGGTGGTATCCCATAAACCTCAGATGAATCATATACACACATATGGGCCTCCATGATTCTATTTTGTTTAGATCAGGTGGATATCATATTAATTTTGTTTCCAACGTCATGATCACTTGTCCTAAACAGTAGACTCACTCCAACGATTTTGCATTTTTTATTTGACAAAACATAAAATTTGTCAACTCTCAAATCAATATGGGGAGGAGAAAAAAAAGTTATCTCCAACGGTTTGCCAAAATTGACTTGCCAAAATCTAAAAAAGGAAACCCGGCGTCGCGGGAGGGAAGAGCGCAAGCGGGAGTAGTACACGAGACGGAATGCCAAGCCGATCGCGAGCTTGCATATATGTCAATCTACCTCAGGATTTTGCCAAGTTAACAAAAATGCAAAGCCATTTGCCAATGTAGACTTTTTTTGCAAAAATAAGAATGCAAAGTCCATTTGCAAAACCGTTGGAGTATATCTTCATAAAACTCTCCCGTCAGATGTTTGATTACAACGAGTAGTCTAGCTATACCCTATCATATCCATGAGATTAGACTTTGAATGCTAGCAAACCATGTTAGATATATATTGATTCCATAGTAGGGTCATTCATTTTTTTAGAAAGTTATTATTAATACATTTTTAGTATTTGACCACATCGTTATACTGAGGCTAACTTTCTCATGCAGAAGTTGAGGTCGCATGTTATATAGATCAGGATACTGAAAAGATAATCATGCTTATGGTCCTTTCCTTGCTAAGAAATTTGTATTGCCGTATCTATATATTTCGATCTTCTACAATCAGTGCTTGAAATGCGCATGAAATCCAGGGAATGGTTATATATATGTGGTCTTGAGTGCACTTGGTAGAGACCCTAGATCTAGGAAAACATATCGTTTTGTATGTTGGTATGTGTTCGCTAAAATCCAAATTAATTCGTCTATTGGGATTCACTACACACTATTTGCGATGTCTTGAAAAATGTTTTGCATGGTTAGTGAGCTGAGGTCAGCTCATGTGTGTTTCTGAACTGGTCAGGAGATGTTATTATTGGTGTTTTAGGGGTGATAAAAAAATGTTTTTTTAGAAGCAGGTGTTCCAAGACAATTAGGTGTGGGAGTAGGTGTGCTACATACGTTTGGTTGCCTTGCAAAAGAGAGTAGCGAGACTGGCTCTCCAAAAATGAGAATGAGATCTGTTTCTCTGGAGCCAGGCTTGTAGGATGCAAGGTTTCAGCAGATTAATAGTGTATACTACTCCCTCAGTCCACGAAAGAATCAATCTAGAGTTATCTTAAGTCAAACTTTTTGAACTTTGACCGAATTTCTAGAAAAAACTATCAAAATTGATGGTACCAAATTCATATCATTAGATATATCATAGAATATATTTTCATAATATGTCTATTTTATATCATAGATATTATTATTCTTTTTCTATAAAGTTAGTCAAAGTTTAAAAAGTTTGACCGACACGGATTCTAGGAATTGCTTCTTTCAGGGACGGAGGGAGTAGTATATAATTAACATAATCTAAGGCATACTAATATATTTCAAAGTAAATTAAGACTTATTATGGTAAAAAGAAGTACTATACAATCGATTCAAGTAAAATAAATATTATCGTAGTACTTATTTTTTCTTATTTCAATTCAATATGGCATACATTAGTGCAACCAACCAACCAAACGCTCTGCTTAACTTGGCCTTTTAGATTTGTGAAACCAAATAACAAGTGGATATATCTTTGGTCTGTCCCTGCGCAACTTGATTGGTAGAATGCAAGCCATGCTCTCCTTAGCCGTGAACGAAATAGGCCCTATGTTTGTAGAGACGGATCTCCAACCGTATTAAAAAAAAACAGAAAAAAAAAACTTACCTGCCTCTAAAAATTAATTGTAAAAATAAAATAAAAAAACATGCGAGTATATGTCTAGTAGAATAGCTGCAACACCGAGCACACCCAGTTTCCTAGTCTACTAGTAGAAAGCAACAATTGATGGTACTGGTCGCCGAGCTAAAATAGTAGTATTGTCTCCATTCTAAAATACAAGGATCCAAAGGGATTGATGATAAATTAATACTCATTCTGTTTTTTTTTTTCGAACTAACGTGCCCCCCACCCCCACGGCCCCACCCACCTCTTTCTTCACGTATGGGCCAATTGCTCATGTTGTTTTGGGAGAAGCAACAGTAAACAGCCCTAGAAGAGATCCAAGTTTACGCATGGAGGAATTGAAGAAATTCAAGTTGGGCCGCGTATGTCGCGGATGCACTATAGGCTGGGGAACCTCATAAACCATCATGGGCCTCACAACCCGAAACCCAGCCCAGTAGGACTTGGGGCCATGGGAACGACAAATCCTCATTAAAAAAAAAAAACCTTCCAACGACTCCAGAGCTGAGAACTCAGGACGACTGGGAACTTGCTTGTAAATAGAGCAATCCCCTTTAGCCCATACTGTACATAATAAATAAAAGCAGTTAAGGTGGAAAAGTAGTTTATTTTTAGTCCAAATCCATGCAGATTGGGAGGAGGAATAATATATTGAGTTTAGCCAAACAATGACTCAAGGAGCTAGGAGGGAAATGAAGATTGTTCGGGAAAGTCAGCATATAACATTAAAAAGAATCATTTTTGATCTGGGGTCGTTAGCCCATAATTCCTTGTCGATCAGCCAGTGAAGTTCTCGTAGAGAGGTGCGTTAGCCAGGAAATGTTTTAGATGAACGAAGTTTTTTTACTTAAAGTTGTGCAATTTCGGCAGTACACGTAGGCAATGATGCATGGTCACGAGGGGAGTAATAAAGTGGGCGCGTTTTGACCCCGATCGACGGCCTCCAACGCTGGTGGCGGTGGATGCAGAGCAGAAAAGGCACACCAACTTGTTATTTTGTGTTATAGCAACCTGTTATTTTGTTTCCCAAGTGAAAAACTTGACTCTCTCCAATAACTCCCTATTCCAACTTGGTAAAATCACTATCGCCGCGCAATCATCTTCGGAAAAAAAATCGCCGCGGCGGCGGCGGCCATGGCATCGGTCGTGCCTGGCCCGGTTAACGAGACGGCGGCCGCGTCCTGCCCGTACGACCTGGCTACGGCGGCGCAGATGATCCCGCGCGAGTGCCACGCGAACGCCACGACAGCGCAGGGCGGCGCGACGAGGTGCTGCTGGTACGTGTTCGCGGCCTACATCTTGGCGGCGGCCGACCACGCCAACCGCACCGGCGAGACCTTCCTGCCGCACGGGCCGGCCACCGCGTGCTCCGACGCCTTCGCGGCCCTGCTGCTCGCCGGAGGCCTCGTGCCCCGGTCCCTCCTCGCCGGGAACGGCTCCTGCGACCTCACGGGAAAGGAAAAAAGACCGCGCGGGAGAGAGGAGGAGAGCCCGAAATCGCCGATGCGCGCTGCCTCCGCGCACGGACGGATACGCGCGCGCCTCCTCTTTTTTTTCCAAGTTGGCAAAATACCAAGTTGTTGAAGATGTACTTTTGTGATTTTGCCAAAAAATATAGAATACCAAGTTGTTTTTGGGAGCTCTTAGAGATGCTTTGCAAAACATACGACTGTACGCTCCTTTCTACGATGTTCGGCAAGTGCGTGCAAAGTTGCTGTAGATGAATGAAACTGCAGTGCAGTGCAGGTTGTGGTGGTGATGGCGTGGCATGCCGCACCGTCCTGAATTATTCAATCCTGCTCCGTCTCTTCGGCGTCGCTTAGAGCTGCTTCTCTCGAGGAAAACAAAAATAAAGTATAAAAAGACGAATAGAATTATCTTCTCATACGTAGAATTGTATTTATGTTAGGATAAATTTTAAACTTTAGAATTATATTTATTTTAGAACAAAGCGAGTATTTAATTTGCATGTGTGCGTTTTTTTCCATGCATCACCATCGGTAGGCAAGACAGAAAACAAATAGCCCAACAATATCAGACAAATACCATATATATATATGGAATCATGGGCACCATGTCGTATGTTTTTCCATCACCATCCGTAACGATAGAGAAAACAAATAGCCCAACAATATCAGACAAATGTTGTTTACGGCGATTATTCATGACCACCATGCATGTTTTTTTTTTTGCATCACACCATGGGTACGTAGACGAGAGGAAAAAAAAACGAATAGCCCAACAATATATCAGACAAATATAACATGTATGTTCTTTTTCCATCACCATCGGTTAGACCTTAGACGACAAAGAGAAAAATACGAATAGCCCAACAATATGAGACAAATAACAATCGCGTTGAGGTGATTGGTCTCTTAACGAAATCCAGAAGCCATGCCAGGCATATGGTGCCATATAGATAGCCATGTATATATAGGAATCGATGTTTTTGGCCGTAGTACGTGTCTTATTGACTGGACTATATATAGACAAATGTTGGGTCCAAATCGTTTCCTGAATGCTCGGGGGAGCCGCGGATCACGAAGCTGCGGCGCCGAGGCCCGGAATCATCATCGTATATTATTGTGAATTTCGCGTTATCATTTCTTCTTTTTTGAAAAAAAATGCATGTAAAAAAAGAAATTAGTACTTGGTGGGTGTTCAAATTACGGGATCACCTCAAAAAAAAAAATCAAAATTTTCACTTTTCCATCTCTTCCCTATATCATATATCCAACGCTGTTAATTCACTATGATTAACGCTTAATTTAATTTGGATATATGATGCTACCCGCCGTTTAGATGTAGTCAGACTAGCATCAATCCACAACATCCAATTAACAGCGGTAATCGGCGGGTTTCTTCCTTTACTACTTTTCAGAAGCATTTTCACATGCCAAAAAAAAAACCGTGGATTAACTAATTAACACCGATGACTGATCGCTGCAACTAATGACCACACGTGTACACCCTGCCCGCATCATGCTGAACTCGCGATCTCTCTGCACACAGTTACATCTTGTTACAAGAAGGAACAACACCGAACAAGTTAATTACGTACGGGCAACACGATATGTCACGATGATCGTGAGTCAGGTGAAGAGGTTTAGCAGCGCCGGGGCCCTGGCCTCGGCGTGATCACCGGTGGCGGGCTGCTGGTCCTCGCACGTCGTGGTGGCGGAGTACTCGTCAGACGCGCCGCCGCAGCCGCAGCCCAGCAGCAGCCCGCCGGCCAGCGGCAGCGGCGACGACGCGGGCGTCAGGCAGAGGTCGAGCTCGCACGACTGCTGCAGCAGCGCATTAGCCAGCGGCCGCTTGCAGCCCGCGGGGACGGCGGCGGCGGCGAGGCCGCCGTTGACGACGACGACGTTCTTGGTGCGCTTCTTCTTGGACGGCGGCGGCGCGGAGGAGGAGGAGTTGTCGGGCGAGGAGGAGGAGGCGGCGGCGCCGTAGAGGCCGTCCATGTCGCGGTCGGTGAAGGCGGCCGGGATGGCGGAGAGCGCGCGGAGGGAGTCGCCGCGGAGGACGGCGTCGGCGGCGGCCTGGCAGAGGTCCCAGTTGCCCGTCCACATGAGGCCCATGGCGCCGCTCACCGGGTTGATGGTCCGCCCGCAGGCTTCGTACAGCAGCGAACGGAACAGAGCTGATGCGGCATTATAGTATATAATTAATTAATTATTATTATTATCACTACCGGAAACAGCATCTTCGCCGAGTGCCTGATAGTTCGCCGAGTGCCAAATTTCGGGCACTCGGCGAAGAGCCTCTTTGCCGAGTGCCGGAAATATGGCACTCGGCGAAGAATTAGCACAAGGCAAATCCATCTTTGCCGAGTGCCCAGCACTCGGCAAAGAAAAGCACTCGGCGAAGACACCTCTTCGCCGAGTGCCGAACACTCGGCAACGATGAGCACTCGGCAAAGTCTCGCTGACCAGATGTCATCCGGGCCCGTTAGCTTTGCCGAGTGCCCGCCGTCTGGCACTCGGCGAAGACCATCTCTTTGCCGAGTGCCGGCCACGTGGCACTCGGCGAAGAGTGCGGGCCCGGGCTATGCCACGTAAGCTGTGCTTTGCCGAGTGCCACGTACCGGTGTCAATATGTTCACATGTTGAGATGTCCAGGTTTGTAAGCATCATACGTGACAACTTGCTCGAAACTTTCTCAAATTTTTTTCACGGCATACGCATATGATGTAACAACATCTCGCCAAGTTTCGCGATTTTCGGAATTCATTTGCATTTTCTATAATTAAAAAACCGTCCGCACGTAATTTGGAGGCGTTGCCCCGTGAGCACGTTGATCGAAACCTAGGGTCACTTTTTGGATTTGGCCTCAACATACGGTTAAGAACAAGAATAACATTTTTGAAATCATGAAAATCCATTATTCGATGCACCCGCAGTTCAAACTTGCGTCTTTCGGGAAAATTCAAGAAAACAAAATAAAGTCAAAAAATATAACGAAAAGTCTTGAAAAACTGTCAAATTTGAACATATTGACAATAGTAGTGTTGACGTGTCTCAAAAAAAACTTGGTGGCAAAACCAAAAAAATAAATAAAAACTTCGCCGAGTGTCAGCGATGGCACTCGGCAAAGAGGCTCTTTGCCGAGTGCCTGGCCATATGGCACTCGGCAAAGTTCCCTCTTTGCCGAGTGCCGGAGTCGACACTCGGCGAATAGGTCCACGTGGGCCTGACACTCTTTGCCACGTCTGCAGGTCCACGTGGGCCTGACACTCTTTGCCACGTCTGCTCTCTTTGCCGAGTGCCAGATCGGTGGCACTCGGCAAAGAGGGAACTTTGCCGAGTGCCTCCTGATCTGGCACTCGGCGAAGACGTTCGAAATAAAAAAATACAAAACGGCCCGCCCGCCACCCACACACGCACACACTCACACACACCAGGCCACCCGCTCCCCCGCCGCCGCTCCCCCGCCGCCGCCGCCCCGCCGCCGTCGCCCCGCCCGCCCCGCGCCGCGCCGCCCGCTGCCGTCGCCACCCGGCCGAGCCCCCCGGCTACGCCCCCCCGGCCCTCGGCCAAGCCCCCCGGCGGCGCTCCCCGGCCGCGCCCCCCGGCGGCGCTCCCCGGCCTCGCCCCCGGCCCCCGCCCGCCCCCCCGGCGGCACTCCCCGGCCGCGCCCCGCGGACGCCCGCCTGCCCCCCCGGCCCCGTGGCCACCCCCTGGCCGGCCGGCGCCCCCCGCCCCCCGCACGCCCCCCCGGTGGTGCTCCCCGGCGGCGCCCCCCGGCCGCCCGCCCGGCCCCCCCAGCCCCGTGGCCGCCCCCTGGCCGGCCAGTGGAGTAGAGGAGTAGAGGAGGAGGTGGAAGAGAAGAGGAGGAAGAGGAGGAGGAGGTGGAGGAGAGGAAGAAGAGGAGGAGAAGGAGTGGAGAGGAGAGGAGGAGAATGAGGAGTGGAGAGGAGAGGAGATGAGAAGGACAAGGACAAGGACAAGGAGAAGAGAGAAGGAAGGTGTCAGCTTAGGTCTGTCGACCCTCAAGCCGCTTCGGTCGTCCCCGTGGCCGTCGCCGAAGCTCGTTCTTGCTATTCTCGTCGCGAAGGTATGCCCTATGTAGTTAGTAAATAGTTAGTAGTTAGTAGTTGTGTAGTTAGTAGTTAGTAGTAGTTAGTAGTATTAGTGTTAGTGTTAGTAGTAGTGTTAGTGTTAGTAGTAGTGTTATATATGGCTCATCTTGGTACTATTGTGATTGTTGGTCTTCGTGACTATGTCTGTTGTACATGTGGTTGTTGGCCTTCGTGCCGACGTTTTCTGCAGGTTTTGGGAACCTCGCCATGCAGGGGAGGTGCTGCCGAAATTTTTGGTGGAGACTAACCATATGCTTTTTTTTTGGCAGGAGGAGGACCCGTCGGAGGGACTCGGCGACCCCGATCGTCTTCGTCGGCGTTGCGGGGCTGCCTGCACCGCGTCGTGTCGCCACTGCCCCGACTCACCACTGCCCCGCTACCCTGACCTCACCGACACCTTAGGTATAACCCCTCTATCCGTATCCTTAGGTATCTGATCTTTGGTCGCGTAAACTAGTTACACGTCTCCCGTTCGAAAGAGATACAGTCTTAGATATTCAGTCCTTTGCATATCTGCGACCGTATCTCTTTCGAATTGTCCACGTATTTTGGACAGCCCGCGGATGCGTAGATGAGCTAGTTTCCATGTTCTGCTCCTCTCAGAGTCAAAGTTTCGACACCGCCTCCTCGTTGTTCTCCGGATACACACTCTCCCTGCCAGGACGTGTATCGGGAGAACAGCGAGGAGGTGCTGCCGAAATTCTGTCTCGGGTAGGAGCAGAACATGGAAACTAACCCATCTGCGCATCCTCGGGTCCACCATGGTGAAGCCGATCGGATTAGAGAGGAGGTGGTGAGACAACGTCTCGAGGAGTATGATGGAGATGCCGGGGTAGCAGACATGATGGGAGACTTTCAAGAGGCTCAATTCGGTGAAGGATTGGAGGAGCCAGAGGACACCGCAAAGGCGTTCTACGACATGATGTCTTCGGCACAGAAGCCCCTTCATGAAAAGACAATGGTTTCACAACTGGATGCCATTGGACGCCTAATGGGGTTCAAGTCCCAGTATAGCTTGAGTCGAGACGCTTTCGATGGCATGTTGGCAATTTTGGGCACCCTGTTGCCGGAGGGTCACATTCTGCCGAAGAACACGTACGAGTCACAGAAACTTCTTCGTGCACTTAAGATGCCGTACGAGCAGATCCATGCTTGTCCAAAAGGGTGCGTCCTATTCAGGAAAGATCACGAGAAAGCAACACACTGTCCAAAGTGCAAAGCCTCTAGGTATGTGGAGGTAGACCATGGAGATGGCAAGAAGGAACAACTTAATATCCCCGAGATGGTCCTACGGTACCTTCCTTTCATACCTAGGATCCAACGACTGTACATGACAGAGGACTCTGCGAAACAGATGACATGGCACAAGAATGGCAAGAGATACAATCCTGACAAGATGGTACACCCATCGGATGGTGAAGCATGGAAGCACTTCGATGCCATGCATCCTGGCAAAGCTATGGAGGCTCGAAATGTACGTGTGGCGCTGGCGACAGATGGGTTCAACCCGTATGGAATGATGGCGGCCCCGTACACTTGTTGGCCTGTGTTCGTGATCCCCCTCAATCTCCCTCCCGGTGTTATGTTTGACCCTAAGAACGTATTCTTGTCACTGATAATTCCTGGACACCCGGGGAACAATATGGGTGTGTTCATGGAGCCTTTGTTGGATGAATTGTTCGAAGCTTGGGAAAACCCGGTACTGACATATGACCGAGCAACAATGAAGAACTTCAAAATGCATGTGTGGTACCAGTACTCCCTGCATGACTTCCTGGCGTATGGCTTATTCAGCGCTTGGTGTGTTCACGGGAAGTTCCCATGCCCAATATGCAAGGCAGCTGTGAAGTTCACTTGGCTGAAGAAGGGAGGAAAGTATTCTTCATTCGACCAGCATCGTCAATTCTTGCCTCTTGACCATCCGTTCAGAAGTGACATCAAGCACTTCAGGAAAGATGTTCAAGTCACCAACCCCATTCCTCAGTTCAAGAGCGGTTCCGAGGTCCGTGCCGAAATAGAGGCTCTGAAGTTTGATGAAGACAAGGGTCGTTTTTTCGGGTACGGAGAGGAACACATGTGGACCCATAAATCGGGCTTGACTAGACTCCCCTATTTCAATGACCTTCTTTGTCCGCACTACATCGATGTAATGCACACAGAAAAGAATATCGCTGAGGCACTCTTTGCAACACTCATGGACACAGAAAAGTCAAAGGACAACGTTAAGGCCAGACTGGACCTGCAAGAGATGTGCGATAGACCAAAGCTAGTGATGAGGGCTCCTGGTGCTGGCAAGAAATGGAAAAGAGGTCCGGCCGATTATATATTGAAAAGAGACCATAGGAAGAAAGTTCTACAGTGGATCCAGGCGTTAAGGTTCCCTGATGGGTATGCGGCGAATCTGAGGAGGGGAGTGAACTTGTCTACTATGCGAGTGTTAGGGATGAAGAGTCATGACTACCACATATGGATCGAGCGGCTCCTTCCTGCGATGACCCGAGGATACCTCCCTGAGCCTGTGTGGCGCGTGCTGGCAGAGTTGAGCTACTTCTTTCGCCAGCTTTGTGCCAAGGAGCTATCTTATGACGTGATTGCTAACCTAGAGGAAGTGGCACCTGTGTTGATCTGCAAGTTGGAGATGATCTTTCCACCCGGCTTCTTCCTGCCGATGCAGCATCTGATTTTGCACCTACCGTACGAGGCACGGATGGGGGGGCCCGTGCAGTGCCATTGGTGCTTTCCAGTCGAGAGATGTCTAAAGGTTCTTCGGAAAAAGTGTAGAAATAAAGCCAAAATAGAGGCTTCCGTGGCAGAAGCATTTATTGTGGAGGAGGTGTCCAACTTCACAACAACATATTATAAGGATAACCTTCCTAGCGTGCACAATCCACCCTCTCGTTACAACGTCGACGAGAGTTTATCGAACCTCAGCCTTTTCAAAGGCCAACTCGGAAGAGCAAGCGCATCGAGGACCAAGATGTTGCGGCATGATGAGTGGCACACTATCATGTTGTACGTGTTGTTGAACCTTGACGAAGTGACTCCTTATGTGCAGTAAGTTCTCAATGAGCTTGTTACATGCGCCGTCACTATCTTCAATCTATTGATTCGACCTCCTTGTTTTTAAGGAAATTTATTGATGAATACTGGAGAGAGGATAGGGAACCTTCCTCTGAAGAAGAAGACCATCTTCTCAAAAATGGTGTGCCCGATTTCATTTCGTGGTTTAGTACGAAGGTACCACTGAACTAACCTTGTATTTCATTTCATTTCTTGTTTCATTTGATGAAACGATCTACCCTATCTCAACTTACAGGCCCGCACAGATGCGGAAATGATAGATGAGTTGAAACAGGTTGGCAATGGCTTCGACTATAGGGTCAAGTCATTCACC
This sequence comes from Coix lacryma-jobi var. lacryma-jobi, assembly GCA_009763385.1. Taxonomy (NCBI): domain Eukaryota; kingdom Viridiplantae; phylum Streptophyta; class Magnoliopsida; order Poales; family Poaceae; genus Coix; species Coix lacryma-jobi. The sequence goes on from CM019823.1 coordinate 153,762,711, forward strand.
GTTTATGAAGTGAATGGCTATCGCTTTCACACAAGTAGCTACGAGCAGAGTCGGCCCAATCGAAAGACCACGAATACCGGAGTTCGTACGCCCGGCACCGATGAGCGCGACTATTACGGCATAGTCGAAGAAATATATGAGCTCAACTTTGAGGGTACCAAAGCTATTAATCCAGTGGTATTCAAATGTCATTGGTTCGATCCTGATGTCACGAGAAGAGCCCCTGAGATTGGGCTAGTCGAAATTCGACATGACTCCGTTTACAAGGGAGACGATGTCTATATTGTGGCTCAACAGGCCACACAAGTTTATTATCTCCCATGGGCGTGTCAAGAAGACAACAATCTTATGGGTTGGTACCTTGTGCAGTTAGTATCGCCGCACGGTAAAGCGCCTCTCCCAAACGATGATGATTACAACTTCGACCCAAACACATATAGCGGAGAGTTCTATCAACCTGAGGGGCTAGAAGGGAGGTTTGACATTAACATTTTTGAGCTGATGGACATGGAAGAAGACGATGACAATGATATTGATGAGGACGAGGGTGATGAGGTGCACAATGCCAAGGACTTAAGAATGCTTGAGCGATTACGGTTTGGTGGTGAGGACGAGGGTGATGAGGATGATGGAGACGACGCCGATTGTTTTGACAATATTGACAGTGATGACGACACACGTGTGCCACATGCCAACACACGAGGGGCACTAGCCACTGACAATCGCGGAGATAATTTTTAATTCATGTAATGCTATATTGTTATAATTATTTTGCAATTATGTTTTGTTCATTTTGTATCTCTTTATAAAGACTTATCGTTTATATATGCTAATTGATTTTATCTTTGTAATGACAGGCACTCGACAAAATGCCGGGCGGAAGGCGGCAGCAGCGGCGCGTCAACTCGCTCTACCGGAGGTCCAGCTCACCACCCACCGCAGCCGAGGAGCCGTCCACGAGGAGGGCGAGGTCCGGCCGCCCCCGTGGACGTCCTAGGAGGGAGCCGACTCCTGACCCGACTCCGGATCCGACTCCCGACCCGACTCCCGACCCGGCGGAGAGCTCGGACGACGACCAGGGGGACGCCAGAGGGACGTCCAGGAGGATGTCGGACGACGACACCACTTCCTCGGACTCGACGGGTGGCCAGGGGGACGAGGGTGCCAAGATCGTCGGTGCCTCCGGAGGGGGTTCCACTTCCTCTGCTTCGAGCAGAGTGTACTTGCGCGGCCCCTCGCAGCTCCCGCAGCAGCGTCTCGCACCTAGCCGCCGTCCGGTGATTCGACCGTCCGGCGATAAGTAAGTTACCATTAATGTTTTCACTACTTGTTCACATGGCATGTTCAAAATTGAACTTCCGACTAACAGTTGTTCGTAATGACTCATGCAGGAACTGGGAACTTGTGGCAGGGGGCAAGACACGCCATATCAATGGCACGTTAAGTCTTCTGATTCGGAAGAACTACCCGGGCTTGGTCACCTACGCTGGGGTGAGGTCACCGCCCTGGACGTGGGACCACTTTGGTGCCGCTCCGGACCCCACGTACACCACCGTTGCAGCGCGGATTAGGGCCGAGTTCTGGGTCAGTCTTGCTCGCACAACATTTCTCAATGATACGTATTTGTTGGAAGTTCCTGAAATAATGAAAGGGTACATGTTGTCTTTATGCAGGAGTACTTTGCGTGCGAGGCGGGGAGAGAGGCCGAGGCGTTGCACGTGCAGGACAAGGTCTGCAGGTCCCGGCTCGCGGATATGTACCACGAGGCGCGGATCCAGTGCGTCATCAACTACAACGCCGACGTGTTAGGGAAGGCGGTGAAGAAGACGGACGCTAGGCAGATGATGCTCACCAGGGAGACCGACCTCACTAGGGAGCAGTACATCCAGGTACGTACAAAACAGTAATACTGATTGGTCCGTCCATCACTTAGCGGCTCTACTAACATATTAAATACTTATTGTCTTGCAGTTCTGTCCTGGTTGGTGCGCCAATCACCTAGACTGCTGGGTGGCCATTGTGGACAAGTGGAGATCGAACGAGTGGTATGAGAGGCACAGTGCCCGCCGAGACTGCCGCCTGCAGATGCCTGGGGTGGCACACCACCAAGGCAACCTTAGCCTCGCTGCGTACGCCGACAGATGGGTATGCTATACTGATTTTTTTTATTGTAACACTCAATTACTCATTACTTGTAATCATCTGTGTTCTCCTCGCAGTCCCAGTCGCATGGTGGTGAGGAGTGCCTCCCTTTCAAGGCGTACCACTTGTCGCACCAGGGCAAGGCGACTGCCGCGAGCACCCAGTACAACCCAGATGCCGGGCCCGAGACGTTCAGGTAAGTACTTGTTCTATTCGTCGTTCATTGCTTTTACACATATACCTTGTCTTTGCATTGTGTAAACCTTACGGGACGAATTTTGCAGGCCCAGATGCAAGCCCAGGCGGACCAGATGCAGAGGTTGCAGGCCATGCACGAGGCCGAGGCGGCGGCCCATCGTCGCGACTTACTGGCCGTCCAGCAGCGGGAGGCGCAGAGGACGCAGGACATAGCTCACTTCTTTGGGAGCCTGAACATCCCGGGTGTTGTCGTGCCTCCCTCGCTGCTCACTCCTTTTGTGCCTCCTGTTACTCCTACGACAGAGACTCCGGTGAGTATATATGGTTGTTTATATTTCTTTAACTTTTACGGCTGTCCTCCAGGTGCTAACGAATTTGCTTCTCCTTTGTGCACTCACAGTCGGAGGGTTCGGCACCGACTCCTGCACCTGGCCTTCCTCCGCACACTCTGCACATCACTGGTGGCCCTCCTCCGCAGCCTGGGTGGCTCCCCGGTGGCCCTCCTCCGCCCTATGGGTGGCCAGGTTACCCTACTCCGCAGTCAGGGTACACCGGGTGGCCATCTGGACCTCCGCCGCCTGGGTGGCAAGGTTGGCAAGGTGGTCCTTCGGGCGGGTCGTGGGACGCGTGGCAAGGTGGGGGTTCTTCACAATCTGAGCACCAAGGTGAGCAGTGATGGCCGACTTATATTTGTGATGGACTTGTGAACTTGTGGATTTGTTGAGGAGTGCCGAGTGCCGGACTTGTGGACTTGTGATAAACTTGTTAGCTTGTGATGCATGGAGACTGAACATGTGATATTTGTTTGAAATGGATATGTATGTTATGGATGTGTGATATATATGCATGTGATATTTGTCTGAAATGGAATATGAATGTGTGATATGTTCTCTGTGTAGGGAATGAAAACAAGGAAAAAAATTTCCTTTTTCCCCAGCTTTGCCGAGTGCCACACTCGGCAAAGAGGTCATGGCACTCGGCAAAGCTGGGCAAATTTTTGCTCAGTAAGGCCTCTTCGCCGAGTGCCTTGACCCTGAAACTCGGCAAAAGGGCCCTCTTCGCCGAGTGCCGGCCTGCGTGGCACTCGGCGAAGGGGACCCCTTTGCCGAGTGCCGGATTGCGTGGCACTCGGTGAAGGGGCCCTCTTCGCCGAGTGCCGTGTTGCGTGGCACTCGGCGAAGGGACCCTCTTCGCCGAGTGCCGTCCACGTGGCCACTCGGCGAAGAGACCGTCAGGTGACGGCTCCCGTTAGCTTCGCCGAGTGCTGACCTGGCACTCGGCGAAGGCTTCGCCGAGTGCCCGATATTTGGCACTCGGCGAAGAAATCGTTGCCGACAACTTCTTTGCCGAGTGCCTTTCGCCGAGTGCGGCACTCGGCGAAGGCTTCGCCGAGTGCGAAAGGGCCTTCGCCGAGTGCAGCCAGCACTCGGCAAAGCCAACGTCTCCTGTTGTGTATCCACAGTTCCATCATCTCATCAGGAGTTAGGAGTCACAGTTCAAACTTCAAAGTCAAACAAACTACGTACTGCTGCATAAATATTCATACCCAATAGCAAATTTCTTTTTTTTAAAAAAAAGTTTGAAATCATAATCTATACACCTACTAGTTTTTAAAAATTAGATCCAATAATTAGCTACTCCCTCCATCCCAAATTGTAAGTCATTCCAAGAATCTTGGAGAGTCAAAGTTTTTAAACTTTGACCAAATTTATATAATAAAATAATAATATTTATGATATCAACTAAGTATAATTAGATTGTTCATTAGTTATATTTTCATAATATACATATTTGATGTTTTAATTTTTTGCGTTTTTCTCTAAAATCTTGGTCAAAGTTAAAAAATTTTGACTCTCCAACATTCTTGGAATGACTTACAATTTGGGATGGAGGGAGTACCATATATCTGTGCCAGTAATAAGTAAGTACACACCACAATGGAGTCGGTTTGGTGAAGTAGCAAGCATAATTGGGTTGGGTTTGGTTGGGCCTGGCAATAAAAAAGATTCTGCAGCTAAGCTTTGTGATGGGTGGCTTTTTACTTTTGTCCCATGGAGCGTCGGAAGGCCGCGTAAACGCCATAAACAAAAACGTCGGTACGTACTAGTACTACTGCTGAAGATACCTTGGTGGATAGGATAGGTCATGTCTGTTCTCTTTCGATCTGTTTTTCTAGATAGCATATACTAGTAACATTTTTTTTTTTGACAACAACATATATTAGTAACATTGTTAGTCTAGATAGATAGATAAAACCAAAGCTCGTCCTAGCTACAGTATTGTAGTAATCCATGACTAAACACTTTACAGAGAAGAAGAAGAAGAAAATAATAACTTGGGTCGTCTATATCTATCTAGAAGCCTCATCTCCATCTATCATCTATACATGTGTGTGAGTAACGTATATAAGAGCATATTACTACTACTATACTACTGATGATAATATAATCTTGCAACTTAATTATAGAACACGACGGAATAATGCTGAGGAGGGAGGGGGCACGCAGAGCAGAGTACGTACGTACACAGAGTATGTAGAGGTAATTAATGATTGAATGAATTTACCTGGGCGGTGGTGCAGCGTGACGGCGGCGAGGGAGGCGACGAGGCCGGCGCGGCCGAAGAACTTGGCGACGAAGACGGTGGCGTTGGCCTGCGGCTGCGCGCCGTGGATCCACTCGATGCTGGGCCGGAGCACGCAGGCGTCGCTGCAGCCCTTGCGCAGGACGCGGCAACCGTTGCAGCTCATCTCTGCTAGCTAGCTGATTACCACTGGGCACTGGCTCTAATAATTCGATTCGATCTTCTTCCTTCCTTCCTTCTCCCTCCTTGGACTGTTGGATCGCCCGGCGCGCGGCCGGCCTTTAATTTTGAATCCGCGCCGCTGCTAATTGAATTCTCGATCTGTCGCTAGCTCAGCTCGCTCCTGATGATGTCTCGATGATGTATATAATAATAAGCTAACTGAACAACTGATCGAAATATATATGGAAGCCAATTCACGCCCAGCGAGCTGTCCGGCAATGGAGGAGGCGTACGTACAGGAGCAGCTAGCTAACAATTCACTGATCGATCGATCGATCGATGTGAAGGACGACGACGGATCGGAGGGAGCCGAGAACAGTAAGACAGGTACTAGTATCTACTAGGAGAGAAGCAGGCGCTGCTGGTTGGTTGCTTATATAGAGACTAGAGAGAGAGAGAGGAATGAAGAGCAGGCTAAGCTAGGGGCTAGAGGCAGAGAGGATTAGCGGCTGGCGGTCCCTCCGGAGTGGCAGGGGACACAAAGGTTGCATGCATGGTTGAATTGAAGGCAGGCACCACCACCAGGCCGCAGCCAGGCATAGGAGAAATTGGCAGGGGGTTCCGATGCGCTCCAATGACATTGGCGGCGCCCGCGTGTTGCCGCAACACACACACCCATCCGGCCAGTTGTCTTCCCCCATGCATTGTCGCGTCCGCGGGCCGCAGGTAGCCAGGTATTTGGTTCCTACTCCTAAAATGTAGCCACTAAAGTTAGGACTTGCACATCTACAAATTTTTTTTGTCCAATCAACCATGTACTCCGTATATATGCAATGCAATTGCGTGCCTGCGCACCCACCGGTCGGGTCCATACGGGGACGCAGCCGCAGAGGATCGGAGCGTGTCACTCAGTGCGGGCGTTTCGGCAGGGCTAATCTAGAGGTTGTGGATAGGAACAAATGGGAGGGAGCAGACTACCAGCAGCAGAAGCCAAGAAAAAAGAAGAAAAAAAAAAGCCGGAAAGCGACGCGCGGCGGGGGGCGGAGGGCGGCCGTGCAGGGCCCCGCCGGCCCCGGCGGTGGGGATGCATCATGCATGCCGCGAAATTTTAGTTAATAATAATAAAAAAAAAAGGCAGATATGAAAATGATGTCCCCGCCCCGCCCCTTGGTTGCCGCCAAGGGCTTAGGTCGCTGCGTTGTTTGGCGTCGCCATCGCCGTCGCCACCTCAAAACCGGCCCCGGCTCCCCGGCCCGCGGAGCCTTCTCTCTCTGGACTCTGGAGTCGCGCTTGCCTTGCCTTGCCTTCCCTTTCCATTCCCTGCCTGGTGCCTGGCCTCGTCTCTCACGGTCTCCACCTCCGCTAGCTTGCCCCTTCCGTCTCAGCTCTGATGACCTCCTTCTCCTCAGTCGTTGGCGCCTCAGATCGACGACTCCCACGCACCACCTGGCGACTTGTACGCCCACGCCACGCAACGCACCACACACACGACTAAGGCTGGACGGAAAACTCGAACCTCGCTAGCTCGCTCGGCTCGTGGCTGACTCGGCTCGGCTCGTTATGATAACGAGCCGAGCTGAGCCAAGATTTTAGCTCGTTAGCTATAACGAGCTAACTCGAGCCAGCTCGCGAGCCAAGCTTCTAAGAAAAAAAATTAACAAATATTGTATAAATTTTTTTATTATTTTGTATCTTGTATTTTATAATTGGTTGATGACTGGTCTAGACCCTATAAAATTATGATTATTATGACTTTATCATTTTATTTTCTAATGTATATATGGTATATAATAATCTTATATGTTATTATACATGTATATATGTTAACGTTAATTAATTTTTAGTTTGATTTAAGATTGTTGGATGTGTTACTTTCATATTATTACTATTATCAAGTTTTAGATCAATATGAATACTATATTTTGTATATTTTTTATATCTGGTTCGCGAGCTTAACGAGTCAGCTCGAGCTTTTAACGAACCGAACCGAGTTAGTATTCTGGCTCGTTAAGATAACGAGCTGCCAAAACAAGCCGAGCCGGGCTTGGCTAGGCTCGAGTACTACAGTGGGCACAGGCAGGGTCCTACATAAACAGACACACGCATGCAACTTGCCGCCGAGCACGGCGGGAGCCTTTCGGCTAATCTAGTTGCATTTCCTTTCTTCCCCAATATAATCCGATCCGGTGACTGGCTGGCTGGCTGGCTGCAGGCGATGGGCCTAACAGTTACCGACTCCAGCTGCAACTTGCATTGCTCGGAGAGGCTATACTGTACTCCCTGCGTCCAACAAAAACATACAATTCTCGCTTATCGAGGAGTCAAACAATTCAAACTTTGACCAAAGTTATATAAAAAAGTACTAACATTCTTGATAAAAAACATACCATTACACATTAGATATAATATATATTTTCATAATAATTTTATTTAATGATATAAATACTAATACATTTTATTATATATTTGGTCAAACTTGAATCAATTTGACCAACACAGATCTCATAATTGCATGTTTTTATGGACGGAGAGAGTATATTACTCCCTCTATCTACGAAAGAATCAATTTATAGAATCCGTGTCAGTCAAAACTTTTTAAACTTTGACTAACTTTATATAAAAAAAGATAATAACATCTATGATATAAAATGAACACATTATGAAAATATATATTCTATAATATATCTAATAATATGAATTTCATATCATCAATATTTATAGTTTTTTCTAGAAATTTAGACAAAGTTTAAAAAGTTTGACGTAAGACAACTCTAGGAATTGATTCTTTCGTGAACAGATAAAATACTATTCTTATTAGTACTCCGTATCAGGATATAAGGCATGCACGTATTTCAAAATCCAAACTTTATTAACTTTGACCAATAATAAGTCTAATAAAATAAAAAATATATAGTACAATAATGGTATCATTAGATTTATCTTTACAAATACTTTCTAATGATATTTTTGTTGTTTCCATTAGTTATTAAAATAATATAAATTAATGATCAAAGTATAATTTTGAAGACCTTAGGGCACGTACAACGGGTCTCTTTGGATCGTCTTTGTACGGTGTTTCTTGCAAAAAAAAAAAGTCCCTCGCGAGGTGATAGACGGGCGACCTCGTCGTCTCGTGAGACGACGAGATGGGCTCGTGCTCCAAGGCACCAAGCGACGAGGAGGCCGCGCTGTATGAAGTCGTCGTTTCCAATCGACGAGGGGCAGGATCTGGATGCGCCGTGCGGAAGAATCAAGCTGGGCGCCAAAATCTCCTTCGGTCGTGGCGGCAACGGCAACACAGTCGTCCCCCACCCTTCAGACGCGGCAATAGCCCGACGGCGGCATCGTGTGGGCATGGCCATGGATACTTGGTGGCAGCAGCGGAGCAGAGGGGAGGAGATTGCCATCATCGTCACCCGCAATGAGGAGGGAATCCAAGAGGAGGAAGCAGAGGTAGAGAACCCGATGATCATCGATCCAGCAGCAGCTCGCTGCCCTTCAGGCTTCTGTCAGCGGGAGAAAGCGGAGGTAGAGAACCCGGTCAGCATCGATTGTATCTGGCTCTATTCGGTCATGGAGTAAAGAGAAAGAAGAAGCTGCAGTGCCAGCACATGTGAGCATCAGAGCTTGGCTACTACCACACGACAAAGGGATAAAGATAAAGAGAAGCCACAAGAGAAGATAAGGACATGAGTGATTATTATATTGATGGTTTAAAAATTATTATAACTATGTTGCTCTTATTTATCCTTGATATACTTTCTATCAAATAGCCATACATTGGTATACAAAAGTTTATTTGTAGTTGATCCTAACTATATGCAAAGCATTAAACAGCTTAGAGACGAACCCTGTCTATGGGTTGTATGATATGTCTTTATATCTGTCTGTATGATAGATTCGAGGTGCTTAGAGACGGACCACTGTCTATGGGTTGTACATGCCCTTATGTCCTGAGACGGAGGGAGTACATGTTAATTAACGCATCGCTAATCTTGCCAGCTGATCGAGTGTGCGTGGGGCCGGCCGGGGCCAATCAAGGATGTGTGGGTCAGCAGTGGCCAGGTGTGTGTGTGTGAACCGTGCTGAGATGGAGAGTGGCATGGCTCTGGCTGCATGCGTGCGTACGTGCCGGTTCGGTGGTGGAGACGACAGACGCCGGACGTCGGGTGCGGCGTGACGTACGCCGCCGGGGGAACGGAACGGAAACCGGTGGCTCCGGCTCCGCGCCGCATCAGATTCCTTCACATCTTTTTCGGGCCGGGCCGCGCCGCGCTCGGGTACTCGGGTTTATTTTTTTCCCGGCCCGGCCCACCCTTCTTTTTGTGGACCTACTGCTGCTGCTTGGCAAAAATGGGCATCACCACCGCAACGCATGGCTCATCGACGCCGCCCGCCCACCCGTCAATGGCGACGGACGCGGCGGCGGCGGCAGCAATAATGCGACAAGCAGGCCGGAGTGAACGAAGCATCGGGAGCCACAAAACCGGCTTCCTTTTACTTTCCACTTCCACGTGCAGCCGGCCCCCGGGATGCCGATAGATACCCCATATATACGTGCACGTGCCGTGCATGCGCAACCTCGCTCGGTGCTCGCGGCCACTCTCAGCTGTGGGTGGGCATCGTCCACTTTGTTTGGGTTTTATATACTGCTGATGACTGGATCAACGGGATGATCCACAAGGCCACAGCACCAAACAAAAATGTTTTAGTAGTTTGGTGTCGATACCCACTGGGCCGGCCCACTGAACTTTGGTGTCGACTTCCAATCCCAAGTTCCATCCCTAGCTGGCCGCTGATGATATGGTCTTCTCTGATTTGCAGAGAAACACATGTACTACGTCGACTATCGAGTTGGCCAGGCTGTCTGAATAGCTTTTCAGTTTTATGATATGTTTTTTTTTTCAGAAGTGCTACCTTTCATACGTCCGTTAACCCCAAAAAGTATCGGACGGCTTCTCGCCCGTATCGCTCGCTTTCGTCGGTTGGATATTAAAACAATTATTTGTTCGCTTCCTCCTCAGTCCCTCCCTATCCTTATCCTTTCCACCCTTGTGTGTCCTTCTCATTGGTGCACAGGCATAGCTGCCTCCCTAGCCGTCGTAACAGTCTCACACACCTTGGCGCATGCCCTCCTCCAGTGATGTCCATCCACCCTGGCGTCCTCCTCCGGCTAGGGAGTCCCCAATGCCTGCAGATCCGACGACCTTTTCCCCCAACTTGGCGAGATCCATGGAACACGAACGAGATCCACTCGGCTCCAGCGAGATCCATGGAGGAGACGCAACGCTCTCCCCACCCCGGTGGCGTCCTCTCTCGCCCCAACGACAAAGCCCCCCACCTTGGTGGCCATGATGGTTTGCAAATCTGGCAGCCATGGCGCTTCCCATGGCCTACAGATTCAGCAATCATGGCACCCTCTCTTCCTCCTCTATATGTTGCAAATTGTATGTTTCAGATGTTTCAAATGTTTCAGAGATATGTTGCAGTTGAATCATATGGATGTTGCAAAAGTAGATCGAGGGACGTTGCATATGTTGCAGAGTTTATTCGAAATGTTTATGTATGCTGTGCGTTTTGATCTGAATGTTGTATACATTTCACACAATTGTAGCAACAATAATTTTTAATGTTTTATTTGTTCTAGTCTTCTGTTACAACAAGTCTTTTATTATTGCAAGTGTTTTTATCTCGATGTTGCATATGTTTCACGCATATGTTGTAATAATATTTTTCAAATATATCATCTGTATCAGACGAATGTTGCATTCAAGTGTTTCATGTTACAAGTGTTTTATGAGAGTACGATGAGTGATGGGCGCACAACCCAGTTGCTATGGGATGGGGGCATGTCGAGCTGCGAGGCCGGCTCCTGCATCCTACCCAAGGGAGCCAATCATCCTAGCAACGTGCACGTACTAGCTTCAGGACAAAGTTGGAATCGAAAGTCGAAACCAATCATCCTCGCCACCTCGGCGTCACAACTCACAACTCCAGGTTAAGGGCATGTTTGGATGATGCGGTTTTTAAAAACTGTAGTATCACAAAACTGTAGTTTTATAAGCCAAACAGACACAAAACCGTGGTTTAGAAAAAAGAGGTCATGAGAGGAGTTTTTAAAACTCCAAAAAGACTACAATTTTGACAAAACCATGGTTTTACAGACTACAAGATTTGTTACATCCAAACACCTAGTAGCTTTTAAAAACCAAAGTATTTTATAAAACAATAGTATTTTTTGAATACTTTAAAAATACTTTGTATCCAAACAGGGCCTAAGTCTTTACTCCAGGTGCAGGGCCTAAGTCTTTACTCCAGGTGCAGCAGGTCAAAAGCCCGGGCGTTCGGACTCCGGAGTCCGGACTCCTGGCCCTGGGGTTGGGGGCCTTGGGGCGATGCAAATGATGGGCACGTTCTCCGCACATGGCGCTGCGGACTTCGGGTTCTCTCTTCTTCCGCACGGCCGCCGTAGCCAGGCCAGCAACGGGCACGCGGACATGTCGCAGACTGAGAGCCCCAGCCCAAATGTTTCCAATTCGAAAGATGCATGTGGCAACAACCGTTCTGAACGCGTCTAACGATAATCTAGGACCTCCAGCTGAGGCAAACATCATTTCATTCACTGAGAAAAGAGTTCCAAACTGGCGTCAGATATATATACTTTCTGCACATGTTGGGGTTTTTTTTTCCAGATACAAGGACAGTACATGAAAACCAAAAGTAACAACAAACCGCTACGCCCTATGCACAACAAAGCTTCAAGCGATATATATTTTGGACAAGAAACAACAGTATATATGGTCAGTGTTCATCTAGCCCTTGCAGATGCACGCACGCACACACAGAGAAGCCAAAATGGTCAAGAAATCCTGTGCAGCCAACAAAAAATAACTCGAAAAAAAATGAATGAAGAATTGAGAAAGGATAAGCATTTAAGCATGGCAATATATCATGTGGGCACTGGGCAGAAAAAAAAAACCACCATATACTTACTAAGCAAACACGCATGCTCACCTGAATCGTTAATTCAGCGAATGCTGGAAAGGCCGAGTCTATAACCACAACTCAAAAAAAAAAAAAAAGAAGATCAAAACATGAGAGAGAGAGAGAGAGAGAGAGAGAGAGAGAGAAATGGTCAATAGCATTTAAGCTAGTGAATTTTCCCCAACTCAGCAAGGGCCACGCAAATAAGAGAATGGCAATGCCATTTATTCTCATTGGGATCATATGTTTACATTGCAGGGCAAAGGTAAGGGAACATAAAACAAACTTTGGGTGAGATTGTATGTACCAAAACCAAGAAGATAACCTTGGTGCACATGAAAACTCTGTTAGCTGCACTCACGTGTCAGTGTGACTGCCAATGAGATGAGTCTTCAATATTCATAATGAAAATCTGAGTTTTCCTGGCATGACTTTAGAGCATGTATATGATGCAGTCTGAAATCTGAAATTTAGTAACAGATACTACAGATACATGTGTGATTCCCGTTTTGCTATCCTGACTCACTGTAAATGAGAATAAAAGAAAAGGCAAAAAATATCACCTTTTATTCAAAGATCTTTTCGCCAGTCGAAAAGATTAAAAAAATGACAGAACTGAAAATACAAAGGTATGCTGGAACAAAGAAGACTGTTTTCCAGGTTTCCGAGTCTGTTAGATCCTTGTTAGAAGCCTTTGCTGCCTCCAGAATATTCCCAGTGAGGCCGACACCAACAATTCCAGCCAGTGTCCCCGCCGTATTTGAGACCCCCATCACTATCCCTGCAAACTTCGGAGCAACATCCATATGGTTTACAGCAAACCCTGCTCTTCCTAGAGCCAGAAAACCAAGGGATATAGCTGAACACATCACAGTGCCTGAGGGTGTGCTAAATAAAGGAAGGGCCATGAGTGCAAATGCTGAGACAATGAACCCGATGGTGTTCAGAAGCTTCCTTGTCTTGGTAATAGACAAAATCCTCCTTGTAATCAAGTGATCAGCAATCACACCACCGATATTGGAGAAAATGAACATATTGAAATAGGGAAGCATCTTTGAGGAACCCATATCCTGGAGGCTAAGCTTAAGGCCAAGCTCAAAATAGGTAGGGAGCCAGTTCATAAGAACATACAGGGCATAGTGGAAGGTGAAGTTGTTTACAACAATTGCCCAAACAGGTAGACTGAATATTATCCTTCGCCATGGGATCTTTACCGTGCGAGGTGCGACAACCCCTCCTGCTTGTGCCTTAATCATGTCTCGAGATGCCACTTTTGGCATTGATACCTTTGGAAGATCAGTACGAGGGGGGTCACTGGAAAATTTCAACCATATTACAGACCATGCTACTCCCAACACTGCTTCAACAAAGAAAACTGACTGGGGTCCCGTGTGCTTCACCAGACTTGGGAAGAAAAGCATGCCACAGGCTGCACCAAGATACATCCCTGAGGTAGTGAGAGATACAGAGCGAGAGCGCTCCTGTGGCAGCACCCACTGCGCCAGAACAGTGTGAATGGCAGGAAATATGAAACCTTGTGCTACACCAACAAATAGGCGAGAAAGGACCAGAATGGTCACTCTGTTGGGATCAAGTGGAATTAAACCACATATCATAGACCACAATACAAATGACAGTAGCAGAACACGTCTACCTCCTATTCTCTGTGCTGCCCATCCACCAGGAATCTGTGATAAAACATAACCATAATAGAACATAGAGAGTATCATGCCCTTGTTGGCTTGATTCACACCGATGGCATCAGCTGCAACAGTATAGGCAATCGAGAAACCCACACGCTCAATGTAGCAAACATTTGTGCAGATGAATGTCAGCAATACTATGAGATAACGTTTCGGGAACCTCATTCTCACCATTGATGATCTGAGATGAAGCACCGCTTTTTTTACTAGTCTTAGTCAGGCCAGAGCTTGCTGACCTCCCATGAATATTCACCAGGATTTACCATAAGCCTGATCCTCTTCCGTCCATCTCAGAGGATACTACAATCTGGAGTGTACAGATTACTGATCATTGGTTCTGCACATGTACTTATCAGTTAACTGATCTCATACACAAATTAACAGAGACAATCTTGATATGCTGCGCTGAACTGAAAAGCCCTGCTCAAAAACAACAAAGGAGCAACACTTAGAAACATCAAGAACTCCAAATGGATACTTCAATTTAGTTGACCACCTAAAAGAATAGCTGAAATTATGCACAAGATTTGAGCATGCTTGAAATATTTTTTTCTATAAAAAAGGGTGATCTGAAGGGCACAAAACCTGTCACAACCTCTACAATCCAGAGATTCCAGGGAGGAAACAAGTATTGCATTTGCATAAGTAAACTTGGATTTTGGCTTCTAGAGGAAAAACAAATGTTGCTCCTGGAAAATGACTGAACACGTCAGTCTACAAGTCTACACTTTGGGAGCCAGATCTTGCTAAAATCCAAGCAGTGAGAAGCAAAGCTTTTGCTATAAGATATTACAAACCTTGGCCAGAGAAAATGACCTGCCACTGCACTGTCTGAGCTAGATCTTACTCGGATTCCAAGTGCTAGCTTTTTGATTGCAAGATGCTAGAAATCAAATGCTCAGAGCTCGAATTAACTTGGCCCCAAGCTCGAATCCAGGGGCGGACCCAGTAAAGGACATGGGTCCAATAATTTGTGCAGAAAAGGGGAAAATGGAGTTTGTATGCATAACGCACTTGTTACACAGTGTTTTTGCAGCAAAAAACCACGCTCCAACGGAGTAGGAAACCACGATACCTATTTTGCGTCGGAGGCGACGCGCAACGCAAAAAAGCGTCTCTCGCCGTCCCTTTGCGTCTCCACGCGGGAACACCACCACGAGAGAAGAGGATGACCGGAGCCGGCTCGTCGTGGCGGCCGCGGCTGCTCCGCCTCGCCGCCCCAGATCTGCGCCACCGGGGTGGGGAAGGATGCGACGGCGGTGGCGAGGTCGGAGCGTTCCGCCGCGTGGAGCTCCCCGCGGATGGGGAAGACGAGGAGCCGGCGCGGCGAGGTCCGCCTCAGGGCGCGTCCGGCGGGTTGAGAGGCGGGGAGCCGCCGAGGCAAGGACCAGCGGGCGCGGCCGGCGGGAAGCGGAGCTCCTCCTCGCCGGGGAGCAGTGCGTGATCGGCGGGGAGTGGGGGCTGGGGAGCAGAGCGCCCGACCGGATCCGATAGGCAGCGGAGGGAGAGAGGATGTGCGGCGCCGGGGGACAGAGGGTGAGGAGAGAGAGAGAGTGTCACCGATCCTGAAGGTGCTGTACCTGATGCTGCCGAAGATCGCCAGGAGGCCAAGGAAGCTGATGGGCCGACAATGACCAAACGAAAGATAAAGCCTAACAAGAGAATCATCGGACCAGAATGACTGTAGTTTCTCCGAGCCCATGTAACGGGTCAGGCCAGTGGCCTTGTAAAAGAAGAGAGGAGGAGGAGAACTCGAGTTTGAACACTTAAGAAAAACCGGACACAGTCGGCGACTGTGGCGGCGGCGGCACCGGCGAGTCGTCGGTGGCCGAATTCTTAATCGTAGAACTCCACTACTATGAATCTATCCCGATTCCGGTGACAAACTGGTATCAGATCTCAATCCTGGCGTTCCATCCATACTGTACAAGGCGGCAGATGGCGATGGCTTCTCCGGAGGAACAGCTCGGGCAAATCCTGGCTCTTCTGACCCAGAACTCGAAGGGGATCGCGGACCTCCAACAATCCATGGCGCAAGTGACGGCGACAAAGATGGATTTCGAGCAGTGGAAGCCGGAGGTAAACAATCGAGTCGCTGATCTGGAGCATGCGGTGAACTATCTCGGTGAACGGATGGAGAAGCTGTTCGGGGACTCCTCCAAGCACTCGGCCTCCAATGACGAGCACGCCACCGAGCATCCTGGATCGGGTCCCAAGTCCGGTTCGGGGAAGAAGGCGACGGATCCCGCCCAACTGGGGTCGACCTCGCAGGAGGCGTTGCCTGGGCAAAACGGCCACCACGACGAAACACAGCACGGAGCGCAGGGTTTGGGCTGGTTTTTACCACCCCAGATCCGCCTCCGGTCACAGGTGCGAAAAATCCCCGTCCTCACTTCCAATTCTGGACTAAGGATGATGATATTTTACACCGTGACCTATACTATCCTAGTCCACTTCCACCTGGTGCTTTGCAAATATTGAATTCCCTAAATTCGATGGTTCTAATCCTAGATTATGGATAAAAGGGGCAGAAACTTACTTTGATGTTTTCACCATTGATCCCCGTTTGTGGGTAAAGATAGCTTCTATGAACCTTGTTGGATCAGCAGCTTTGTGGTTTCATACTCTGACCAACCCTGTTGAGTCCATGTCGTGGAACACTTTCATTGCTGCTACTTGCCTTCGGTTTGACAAGGATGAGCATAACCACCTCCTTAGAACCTTCTTTCACATACGGCAAAGCACCACTGTCACCGAATACATAGAGCAATTCAGTGACACCTTACATCAGTTATTAGTTCATGATCCCACTTTAGCAATATCTGTCATTACCAATCGTTTTGTTGATGGTTTGAAGAAGGAAATTCGTGCTGTTGTAATGGTTCATAGACCACAATGCTTGGATACTGCTAGTTCCTTGGCGCTTTTGCAAGAAGAGGCTCTTCTGGACTCGGCTAGAGAGCTGAAGAAGTGGGATCAGCCCAAGCATTATTCTGGAGAGAATTCCAAGTTCCAAGATATGGCCAAGACTGGAATGGTGAATGTTGTGCCCAAACACTCATTTCCTGAGAACAAGAAGCAGTTTGATCAAGTCAGAGTAAGACCACCATAGGATAAGTTGGCAAGTCTAAAATCATATAGAAGGTCTAAGGGGCTATGTTTCAAATGTGGAGAGAAATGGGGCCCAGGTCACAAATGCCCTCCAGCTGTGTCATTACAGGTAATGGAGGAAGTCTGGCAATACCTAGTGGATGAAGATCAGGAATTATCCAAGACAGACATTGAAGAGCAGGACTCTGATGGAGATGAATTGATGGCTTTATCTGTGCAAGCTCTTAGAGGGACTGAAGGAAATCAAACAATCAGATTCAGGGGGTATCTTGATGGTCAGGAAGTTTATATGTTACTAGATTCAGGAAGTACTCACTGTTTCATCAATCAACAAATAGCCACTGGGCTGCCTGGATGGAAAAAGCTTGATCAGACTGTTAAAATCAGGGTGGCCAATGGCAAGGAAATTTCATGTAGCCATGAGTTATCTGATACATTGTGGAGTATTCAAGGACATACATTCAAAAGCACCTTCAAAGTTATTCCTTTAGGGTGCTATGACATTATCCTGGGGATGGATTGGCTTTCAAAACATAGTCCCATGCAGATCCATTGGGCTGACAAAAGGGTGCAATTTGAATTCTCAGGGCAACAGATACAGCTTAAGGGGCTTCAGTCAAAGACTGCTCTGGGACATCCTATTTCAACCCTGCAACTGCAGGCAATGAGAAAGAGAGGTTCTATACTGTATATGGTGCAGCTGAACCCAGTAACCCGCCCCCAGAATTCACAAAATGAAATTCCAGCTGAGATTCAAGCTATAAATGACAAGTTTCACACAATCTTTCAGCCACTCCCTCACATTCCACCTGCTAGGAGTGGGGATCATGCTATACCTTTGATACCCGGGGCTCAACCTTTCCGTTTGAGGCCTTACAGATACAATCCTTTCCAAAAGGATGAAATCGAGAGGCAAATTAAAGAATTGCTTGAAAAAGGATTGATTCAACCGAGCTCAAGTCCTTTTGCTTCCCCTGCACTTCTAGTCAAAAAGAAGACAGGAGATTGGAGGCTATGTGTTGATTATAGAAGACTCAACGCCCTGACAGTAAAGAATAAGTACCCTCTTCCCGTAATTGATGAGTTATTAGATGAACTTCATGGAGCTAAGTGGTTCACTTCCTTAGATATGTGTTCGGGGTTCCATCAGATAAGATTAGCACCTGGAGAAGAGTTTAAAACTGCCTTTCAAACACATAATGGTCACTATGAGTACAAGGTGATGCCATATGGAGTCACTGGTGGGTCTGCTACCTTTCAGGGTATCATGAATGATCTTCTGGCTCCATTTTTAAGGAAATTTGTTGTGGTCTTCATAGATGATGTTCTCATATACAGTAGCAGCTGGGAGGAGCACCTTTTGCACATAGAACAAGTCTTTGAAGCATTGCAACAACACCAGTTTTACATCAAGCTGGCCAAGTGCTCTTTTGCCAAGCAACAATTACATTATTTGGGTTATGTGATTAGCTCTGAAGGAGTGGCAACTGATCCTACTAAAGTTCAGATAATTTCTGACTGGCCATCTCCAGCTAATGTCAAAGAACTCAGAAGCTTCTTGGGTATGGCAGGTTATTACAGAAAATTTGTAAGACATTTTGGTCTCATATCCAAGCCATTAACAAATTTGCTTAAAAAGGGTGAACAATATGTCTGGACTGCAGCACACCAAACTTCTTTTGAAGCTCTCAAGACAGCATTGACTACAAGCCCAGTTTTGGCCTTGCCAGATTTCACAAAACCATTTACTGTGGAGACTGATGCTTCTGACAAAGGGATTGGTGCTGTCCTACAACAAGGAGGTCACCCCTTAGCATATGTTAGTAAGGCTCTAGGAGTGAAGGCACAAGGGTTGTCTACTTATGAAAAGGAATGCATGGCTATACTCCTGGCTGTTGATTACTGGAGGCCCTATCTTTTGCAGTCCAAGTTTACAATCAAAACTGATCAAAAGAGTCTGATACATTTAGATGATCAAAAACTACATACCCCTTGGCAGCATAAGGCTTTAACTAAACTTTTGGGCCTTGATTATCAAATTGTTCATAAGAAGGGCAAGGAAAACAAAGTGGCAGATGCCTTATCAAGAACTGTCCATGCAGATATTCATGAACTTACAGCTGTTTCAGTTGTACAGCCAACCTGGCTTAATGACCTTCAACATGCCTACACCACTCATCCTAAGACCTGCCAACTATTGCAGGAACTATCTCTTAAATCTCCATCTGGGCAATATTCATTGTGTGATGGCATTATCTATTACAAAGGAAGAATTTGGGTAGGATCCTTTGGTGATACCCAACAGAAGATTCTGTCAGCACTTCACTCTAGCCCGGCGGGAGGTCACTCAGGTATGGAGGCTACCTACCATAGAGTCAAGAAACTCTTTGCTTGGCCACACTTAAAACAATCTATGCAAAATTTTGTCTCGGGATGTTTTGTTTGTCAACAAGCTAAATATGACAGAGCAGCTTATCCAGGACTTTTAGCACCCTTGCCTATACCTGAAGGAGCCTGGCAAACTGTTTCTCTTGATTTCATAGAAGGCTTACCTAAGTCTGGCAGATACAATAGCATCTTAGTGGTGGTGGACAGGTTCTCCAAATATGCTCATTTTATACCCTTGTCCCACCCTTATACTGCTTTTCAAATAGCCTTGGTATATGTCACCCAAATCTATAAGCTGCATGGACTGCCCAAAGCCTTAATCTCTGATCGAGACAGAGTATTCACTAGCCATATTTGGAGAGAACTATTTAAACTTCTCAAGGTTGAACTTCTGATGAGCAGTGCATATCATCCACAAACAGATGGCCAAACAGAGAGAGTCAATCAATGCCTAGAAACTTACCTGAGATGCTTTGTACATTCATGCCCTACAAAATGGTCATCTTGGTTGTCACTTGCTGAATTTTGGTACAACACCTCCTATCATTCTTCATTGGGTCAAACCCCATTCAAAGTACTGTATGGTCATGACCCTACTCAGATGGGTATTGATATTGCCGACTCTTGTCAAAATATGGACCTGCATCATTGGTTCACAGAGAAGGATCTTATGCAGCAGTTGGTGCATCACCATCTGCTTCGAGCACAAGCCAAGATGAAACACTATGCTGATACCAAGAGGTCATTCAGAGAGTTTGCTGTGGGTGATTCTGTGTACGTGAAGCTGCAACCTTATGTCCAAACTTCTTTAGCAAACAGATCATCCAACAAGCTTTCATTCAGATACTTTGGGCCATACTCTATTACAGACCGTATTGGTTCGGCAGCTTATCGATTGGCCCTCCCTGCATCCAGTACCATTCACCCGGTGTTCCATGTGTCTCAATTGAAAAGGGCAGTACCTTCAAAACGACAGGTACATTCAGATCTTCCTAACCCGAATTTGCATCTCCAAGTTCCTATATAGGTTCTTGACCGAAGGCTCCATCAGTATGCCACACATACTACACCACAAGTACTGGTGCAATGGTCAAACCTTCCTGCTGAACTATCTACCTAGGAAGATGAAGACGCACTTCGCCAAGACTTTCCCATGGCACCGGCTTGGGGTCAAGCCGTGTTTCAAGGGGGGAGGGATGTCACCGATCCTGAAGGTGTTGTACCTGATGCTGCCAAAGATCGCCAGGAGGCCAAGGAAGCTGATGGGCCGAGAATGACCAAACGAAAGATAAAGCCCAACAAGAGAATCATTGGACCGGAATGGCTGTAGTTTCTCCGAGCCCATGTAACGGGTCAGGCCAGTGGCCTTGTAAAAGAAGAAGAGAGGAGGAGGAGAACTCGAGTTTGAACACTTAAGAAAAACCGGACACAGTCGGCGACTGTGGCGGCGGCGGCACCGGCGAGTCGTCGGTGGCCGAATTCTTAATCGTAGAACTCCACTACTATGAATCTATCCCGATTCCGGTGACAGAGAGGCCTCTTGGGTATGCTCTGTTGGATAACACAAATTTTGGGTGTTGAATTTTTTTACTTTGCATGACCTAAACAATGCAACAGGTCTAGTTTGAGTATCTCCATTGGAGACACTCTTGAATCAGATCAGAACATATTTGAATACAAATAGCTCCAGCTAAGTCATAAACACTCGGTTTCACATGGCAAAAACATACGAGAAAGGGTAAGCGTACCTGGTGGGTGTTCGCTGGTGGCGTAGTGCAAATATGGAGACACGAGCACCTGTCGTAAGCCGGTGGTGCAATCGTCGCTACTAGAGACAGGGAGAGTGGGGCACGGAAGAACCACAAGAGAACACGAGAGAGATACACCCGGGGCACCTACCATAGGGTGGCGGCGCAGTCGCCGCCACTAGAGACAGAGAGTGGGGCACAGAAGAACCACGAGAGAATACGAGAGAGTACTCAAGAGGGACTGTAGTGGGGCTCCGACGATGTGGTAAGAGGAGCATGATGAAGTTTAAGCAGGAAGGAGCACGAATAAAGACAACAGGTGTTGGGTAGGGTCACGAAGCGAGCGAGAGGATTCACAGCGGCGCGGTGAGGAAAGGACAGAGAGCAGCTGAGGCCCAAGAGAGAGGAGTCAATAAAAAAGGCATAAACGCGCTTTGAGGCCTAAGAAACCCCATCGAGCGAGGATTTGGTGTGCATGATGGCATGCATGTTTCAAGTTGCCTCAACGCGATGTCATGCTTCAAGTTCATAAAAACGAGTGGAATGTGGCACGATCCAAGTTTTATCCTACGTAACACGTTGAAATTGGTGGACGGTGCCCACCAACAGAGAAGAGCAAAAACACTAAAAAAAAACATTGCAACGTATCAACGATCTCATAGATCGTCTCATATAAAATCATGTGGAACTTTGTATGATGTAAAGATAAGAAAACTAAAAGAAGTCGTCGTTGTGAAAAATCATATCACACTCTAAAATCTAGTTTACAATTAGTTGAGAGACCCACGGAGATGGAAGAAGGCTACCCTAAAACTACGATAAAGATAGAACAATCACTCCATAAGAATGTTCATAAAGATTTAGGACAAGCCTATCCCTCAAAAAAAATGAGGAGATAAACTCACTTCAAGTGTGTGCGAGCATAGTTTCGGTACAGTGACAAGAAAATAACAGTGAACTTAGAGTGGGGCAGGGGCATAGCTTCGATAACTTAAGAGTAGGATAAAGCTCTAAATCTCTGACACCAAGTTAAAAATGTGATAGAACCCACCACCTGTGTTCGAGCATTGCTCGACGCCGGGTTTCGCACGAGGAATTCTTTCCTCAGTTTCTTTTGCAGCCTCAAACGTCGATGCTCCACAATGGTCCTATCAGTGATATGTCTTTAGACTTTAGGTATATCTGTAGATCTAGCTTGCATTGTCTGGGTTTGTGTGCATAAGAGGATGTTTAGTTCTTATCAAAAAAAAAAATCACTCCTCACATCAAATGCGAATGTTTGGGCACCTACATAGAGTATTAAATACAGATACAAATATTTAAACACATACATAGAATATTAAATATAGACTAAAAATTACTAATTACACAAATTACGATAACTTTGCGAGACTACTTTTTAAACCTAATTAGTCTAGTTTAATAATGTTGTGCTACAGTAAATATGTGCAAATAATGAATTAATTAGCCCTAATAAATTTATCCCATTGTTTCTTAACCGAATATGTTTTTTATTAGTCTATTTTTTTAATAGACTAATTTAGTTCCGCAATATTTAATGTGACAACAAAAAATTTCACCCACCAACACCACTACTACGTCTTGGACTTGAGTACTGAGGCAATAAAAAAGGTGAAAGTGTGAAAGAGCCACGCGACTGTGGCTAATGGCGTCAAAGAATATCCCATTTGACTTATCACACCAACCGAACAAAAACAAAAAAAAAGAGGTAAATCTACCTATCCCTCTCAACCAAGCACAAGCACATCTGAGGTATAAGACGCAACAACCTGGCCTCTCAAAAACATAAGACGACGGAGGAACCGGATGCAGAATTTCAGACAACATAGCTCCCTACTACATGCCCCAAACTATAATCCATCCATTGTCGTCAGACAGCATGAAACTTGCTCAAGCAGCATGGTACAAAACTGGTATTGAATAAGCAATCAAAACCTTTCGCACTGTTACACTGCAATCAAAACTGTGCTGTTGTACATACATAGACATATTTTTAAAAATTTTGGACAACTGCTACTCTTTTTTTTCTCCGAGGGGGTGCATCTCAAGTGAACACAAAATCATTCAGAGGATCTAACGAAACAGTCAAAGTTCATTGTACTTTCTTGCTAGGGATTCTGCTTTGTGCTCGCTGCCAGCAGTCACCATATAACCGGCTCCAACCTGAAAAATGGGAGATTGAAGAAAATACTGAACAAGACTAAATATGAATTTAAGCTTTGCATCCATTTCAGTTAACAAACTGGTAAGCAGCTGCACTCCACATGAAAAGACCATCACTGGGCAACTAAGGAGCTCCACTCCTGATCAAGATTAAAAAACTATGGACCTTGACAGTGCAAAAAAAAACTTTTGGCCACTAATGGTTAATTTTTCTATTAAATATAAACCTAGTAAGACCATGACACAATGGAAGATATTGCTGGCCAATTCTTGTGCATGCATTTTAAAATGTCTCGCTCTCTTCTTGCTACAGGGAGTACACAAGAGAGTACCTGGCAATCTTTCAGAACAGCCCGTTCTTGCAGTTGAACATTATTACATACAACAGAACCTTGGATGTGGCAACCATCTTCAATAAAAACGTGATTCATCACTACTGAATTGACAATCTGCAGCAAGGGTGGACATGATTTCTTTCATGAGAAGGAAACAAAGAAGCTTAAACCAGAATGGAACTTAAATCTGGCATGGATATCTAAGGCCAAACAGTAATATAATTCAATAAAGCATCAAGATATAATTGCAAGACAATCACTAAGGATACCTTACAGAGAACAAACAGATATTATCGATTGCATCTTGCTAATTAACAGAAAATCTTTGAAAGGTTTATGAACATTTACTCCTTTTCCAAGGAATACAGCATAATGGCACAGAATAATAGTATAGAAATATGGATACACATGCCTCTGCAGGGAAGGCTATATTAAGAAAGACTCTTAAGCCTAAGCAGGCTAGATCTAGATCTAAAAGAACACTACTGGTTACAAATACAAGTTTGTGTCCTGTAATGCACACCCAACATGCCAATTCCTAGGTTTGCTACATAAGCCAGCAAGTACAACTTTTTAGCATGATATCGAGGTAGTAACTTTTTTTACCGAGAACATACAAAAATCATTACAATGGAATAACAAGTCACACTGGAATTAATGAATTACCTTTACATTGGAACCAATTCGGCAATGACGACCAATCACGGATCGCTTCACACTACACTTGTCACCTAACTGCGAACCCTCAGCAAGAATACAATGTGGTCCTATCTAAACAAATATAAAATACAACACAATAAGCCAAAATTAACCATTTCAAACATCAAACGTCATGCAGAATTAGATAAAAAAATCTCATTATTAATGTATTATCAAAAGCAATTTATTACTACCTCTGAAGTCAAATAGATAATCTAACATAGTAGCAGCTAATATAATCACATCCTTAATTCATTTCACAATAAGTTCTCTGTATTTTCAGGCGACCATCTCATGATGCTAGATTGCTTGTAGTTCAACAGACTTACTGTAGTCTTTGATCCAAGAACAGAGGATGGATGGATGATATTGTTTTGTGCAGAGAATGAATAACCAGACAGGTGGCTAGCTTCCCCTATAACCTGCAATACAAATTATTAATAATTTAATCATGATTCGATAGTAGTGCATGTGACAAAATAATTCCCTGTAGAATGAAATCCTTACATCTCGATTGATATCACAGTATGATTGAATTGAGTTCAAGCGGTGACAGTATTTGCTTTTGGTAGCAATATAAGCACAGCACCTATGTCCACCACTTGATCTTGATAGCACATTCTGCTTGAAAGCAGATGGTGCAATGACACGATGCTGCGACAAACACTGCAAATTACCACTGGACTGAACACCACTACTCCCAGTTTCGTCAACTGCTGTTCCACTGCCATCTGATGGAGCTGATCTCTGTTCATGTTTACAACAGTTAAATAGTTCTTCAGATGAAAGTGTTACATGTTTAAAGTTACTAAGCATGAGCATACCAATTGACTCCTAACTAAATACGGGAGGACTTCAAGTCTAATGCTACGGTATGCTTCCTTCTGTTCCAGTACGTCCTGTAATATTGTCCTGTGACCAGCAGTACATTATGGCAAGATCTATGGCTTGAGTGTGAGCATATTTAAAAGAACGACCAAACATGACATAACAAAAGGTTAAAAAAAAATATAGACTAACCTCTTAAAAGCATAAAGATGTGCATCCATTAGGTCACTTCGAATTTCCATCTAACAGAAGAAGGATAACATATTTAGTTCAATTTATAGTTCATCAAACCATTCAAACTGAGTGTTTTTCTGAATTTAAATTAAACCAAATCATTACAGATCAGTTAATATGACCGTTATTACTACACATTAAAATTTGATATGAACATCCAACAAGAATGCAATTATTATAAAAATGATAGCATCCAAGTGTCTAAGGTACCGTATCTTGCAACTAAGTTATCAAGGGACTGAGGACATCTTAAAATGGAAAAAAAAAACTTGACAACAGGGAGAAGACTGGCTTCGCCTTTGAGTGCCCAACAATGGCTGGCTAGAAAACTCACTGAAACCAGTTCAAGGAAAGCTGGCTGGCAAGTGGTGAGCCTCTCTACTGGAGGTTCTACTAATTGAGCTATCATTCAGTTCCCAGACAGATTGTCCATAAAGGACAATAAGTTTCTTCAATTGCTTTCTTAGAAGAGTATGACTCCTATATCAACAGTTGTCTTACTTGTAAACAAATAATGTGTATACAGAAAACAAAGAATGAATGAACGAGATTGTCAGACTTCTGACAGCTAGTTGTGCTTTTGTGAAGTTTGAGGTTATATCAGATTGCCTCATCAATCAATAAAATTTGACAGACTCAATACTTTTCATCAAGTAATGTGTCCATAGCTAAGGCACTAAAGTTTTAGGCCAAGATGGGCATGTCTTGTGATACCAGCCCACAATTTTGTTAAAATGAGGTTTTAGAAAATAAAAAAAAGGGTGAATTAAGTTTTGAAATAAATTTATATTTGGTAAAAGTACATTCTATAGCAGTGCCCATGATGAAGAGGGCACACAGGAGCAAAAAGAACCAAAATAAAATAAAGTAAAATACCTCACTTCTACTTAGAAATGCTAAATCATTGGATTCTGTACATTTTTTACTTTCAAGACTGCTAACCGTAACATAAGACACAAAGGCCGAAAACAAAGTAACAAGATTACTCCATAAACCCCTAAGATAATAATATTCCAAAAATAAAGAAATGCCCAAACTCCAAAGGAATGACCATACCAGATACTGTTCAATGTCATAATCCAACATAGCAATATGAACATAAGTAAAAGGCCAGTATATATATATGAAATAGAGTCATAGAGATAACAAATAGTAAAGAGATGCATTTTATAATTTATATAGGAGAACATTGTTGAAAGCTGAAATAGACTTTCTGAAAATTTCCATTTTCCCGATGCTTCCAATGGAAATGAAGAGGTGTGAGTTATTAATTATCACTTATCAGATTTGTGCAACTCATCATGATTTGTGCTTGACAGTCAGTAATAAACAGCATCTATTTTGAGTCTGTAAAGCTAGCTTATTACTGTGTGAACATCAAATTATTCTAATGACAGGTATAGTACCAAATCTAATAGCAATATAGCACAAATTTTTTCCCATGTTACAAATACTCCATAGTTGCCATATGCCTAAGGGCGTTTAGATCTCAAGGCTAAAAATTAGTCATTGTACGATAATAGGATAAATGTGAACTAATTTTCCTAATGGCCTCTAATGGTCTAACCATCGATTGATTGTCATTAATTTTTTTTAGTCTATATGCTTAGTCCTCCTATTTGGCATCCAAAACCCAGGATCAGTTTTATTCTTGAGATCCAAACACCCCTTCTAACCATGGGCTGCCAATTTGTCTATTTAAATCACTGCACGAACAATCCAGTTGCAAAAACTTGAGACTGGCACAACCTAGCATTATAGGCCTGTTTGTTTTCAAAAATCATGATGCATAACAATGTCAACATAAGTATAGCATAGCACTGAAACTCGAAATTCATCAGAAACAAATGTAGCTGAGGTGATACATAGAATAGGTGCCTTACCTGACCAACAGCCTGTATTTTTCTTTTATGAACCTGAACATCTTTTTCAACATCAGTTCCTACAGGTGACATTGACAGATATGAGAATCATGCATGCATGGCATTACTAGCCTTCTATTATACTTAATGAAATCGCAGTAAGCAAACCTGACACGATATGCAACAAGAATTGTTTACTCCTGTCCAGCCCTACTATGTTCAAACGATTTGGCTTTTTAGCTTTATCTTTCCCACTAGAAGAAGCAGTGTCTGAAGGACCACTAACAGGAACAGAACATAGTAAAGCAGTAACAGCTGCACCATTTCTTCTATGAGTAGCAGCAACAGCCCCAGGCAACACATCTGTTACCAGGTCACCGCTAACTACCTATTCAAACACAGCTCAATGTGTTAGAATCATGCAATATTTTGTCAACATTGCCATAGTTCTTAAGGCGCCTAGGCAAGGCAGGGCAATGTACCACCGCCTCGACGCCTAAGGCGCCTGCCTAGGCGACCACTTTGCAAGGCGATGGGGGAACGCCTGGACGCCTAGGCAACGCCTTGAGAACTATGAACATTGCTATAGTATGAAAGCAAACATTACCAAAATATCATTTGCCGTCAGTCGCTTTGAAATAGCTCGTAATGCACCAGCACTTCCAAGGTCTTCAGAAACCACAACTACCTGAATACAAACAAGAGTTACTTCCACAAACAAAATGAAAATATGTTCCCTTACAGTTATTCAATTGTTTGTCAATGAGATTGAGCTTGTAGCATACCATAAATAAACAAATGCAATCAAAGACAACAAAGAATTAGGAGAAAACTTTATAAAGACAAGAATAAACTCAATAAGTTGAAGTTACTAGAAATAGAAACTTAGTTTATACTGACTTTATATATAATAGGGAACGTATGCTATGCAAACTAGACTCCTGTACAAACTATGCAAACTTTAATCAAGACCACAAGAATCTAATCCGATGGCTGGTAATTTTAGCACTCAAAACCCCCACTCATTCTATCCGGCTGTTGCAAAACACCCCCATGAGTGGAGGGGTTTGAGTGCTAAAATTACCAGCCATCAGATTAGATTCTTGTGGTCTTGATTAGAGTTTGCATAGTTTGCACAGAAGTCTAGTTTGCATAGCATATGTTCCCTATATAATATAACATGAACAGAAACATCCATGGGCTTAATGATTAGCATTGATGAAAAAAGGGAATAAGTTAGAACAAAGACATGCTCACAAGATATTTAAATTTTAATGGAGTTATGTTTGGATTTACATATAGTCCACAAGCTTCACATTCACTTCATCAAAGAAAGTGTTGAAAAACCAACAAAGTATACATTCAAACATTGGTCAAAAAATATAAATCTTGTAAGATTCAAAATAGTAGCCAGCTTAATTCCAACTTTAAATGCAAGAAAGAGCAACAAATGGAGAGCACAGTGAGAGTACACTCTTGTTTGAATAACAATTAACAAATGAACGACATGAAATGGCACTGAAATATAGAAAGAACATACTTGAAATCAAATTTTCATTTAGAACTGAAGAATTTGTTTATGTTATGCTACATTCATAAATCGTAAATAAATTAACATTTGTGTTGTAGAAGGAATTCGATTCAAAACTTGGTGAGCGATTGGCTGCTGCATAGTGCCTCATCTCCACTAAGATGGCTAACTAGCATGAAAGAAAGTTGTAGCCAAAAAGGATAGAAGCTCGCTCAAAAAGGGCGGTAGGGGAGGCTAAGCAACACCTAAGTGGCAGCCTCTCAAATGCTGATTAGCCTTCAATAGTCGTAAGATCAGCACCTCAACAACCCAGACAAACAGTATCAGGTATGATAGCATATCCATGTTTCAAGACCAGTTTGTTTAAATGAAATTCCACTCACAACACAAGAGAAAATTCTCCACGAAAAATCATATAGTCCCAATGTTGCTAGTAGATGGGTGCCTAGTCAAACTAACTCACAATCCACATGAACAATAATCTAATCCAAGAACTAAAACATTCACATAATACCTAGTTCTAAAGGCTTGTTTGGTTCTGCCATGAAAATGTATCCAACTAATTTATCTTTATGTGTCCTTAGAACAAATTTATATGCTTGTGTCTAGGATCTTCTCAAATTAAGTATCACTCTTAGCACTAACACAAAGGCAATACCCCAAGTAACCGAACATTGGGAATTGCAATCTCAGACACCGAATCAGAACGAAACTCACCTCCACTCGAAGCCGATCCAGGTACGCGCTGGATACCCAAGCGTCGACAAGCTGTGCTGCCTCCTGCCCCTCAACCACCTGCAGCACACCACATCAGCCAAACAATATCCTGCTCGTGGTTTGGGATGTTGGGACCACGTCCGTGACAAGAGAAAGAGAAGCAGAAGAGCGAGGAGCTCACCACGATGAGGTCCTTGAGGTCGCTGGCCTCAAGGAGGTCCAGCGCGTAAGAGAGCACGGGGCGGTTGGCGACCGGGAGCAACGCCTTGGGAACGTCCTGCACAGCGAAGAGGAGGAAGCTTAGGTAGAGGTTAAGACGCGGGACTAACAGGGATGAGGTGAGGTGAGATGGGAAAAAAAAAGAGAAGGGGCGGTGGATACCACCTTGGAAACGAGGGGCGAGAGTTTCTCGGAGGTTCCGCCGGCGAGGACGACGACCTGGAAGTCCATCTCCGGCGAACCTGCAGCGGTTGAAGGGGTCGCCGGCGCGTTGGACAGCACCTTGACGCCGCCTCTCGACTTACTACTAGTGCTAGGCGGGAACCAAGGAGGAGAGGATGAGGCGGCGAAGGAGGACAGAAAGACGGAGTCCTGCGCGGTGGCGGCCTGGCAAGCGGCGGCGAGCGTCTCAACTCTCAAGCGGCGGCCGTGGCGGTGCCGATGCTGCCCTATGGGGAGTACCGGACTGGGAGACTCTGCAGGCTTAGGGCTGCAATCGCCAAACTTG
This sequence comes from Coix lacryma-jobi var. lacryma-jobi, assembly GCA_009763385.1. NCBI lineage: Eukaryota > Viridiplantae > Streptophyta > Magnoliopsida > Poales > Poaceae > Coix > Coix lacryma-jobi. The sequence goes on from CM019823.1 coordinate 153,792,847, forward strand.
GCCTTTTCCTTACCTCGGACCGGGCTTTCCTACTGTGGAACGAACTGGGCTGGAGCAACCATAATGGGCTCCAAAAGTAGTATATATGGATTAAATTACCCTATATGAACTGTCCGAAATATCATGGAACTAGCCATAAAACTACTGTTACAAAAGGTATCCATAAACTTATAGAGTACCCATAATAAGCAATAAAAAACATTAGTCACTCTTTCTATTACTAGCATATATAGATTATTTGGACCTCCACTCAGTGTCAGGGGGCCCACTCATATGGCCTACTTGATCCAAATACATTGTGGTTGCCCACAATAGAGATATGCGCAAGAGAGTATTATGGCAAGTAAATAAATAAAATAATATAATGCTGGGAAGAAGACTTTGATATCAGCAAGTTAGCATCAATAGTAAAAAAAATGTCGAATTATGCAATTTTTCATTAAGACGAAAATAGATATCTAAGTTTGTGTTGGAGAGGAGAGAGGACTTGAGCCTGAGCGGTTCATGTCTCTCATCCAACCAGTTTGAGCTAGGGCTAGGCTCTAAAAGGTCTCATTACTGTTTAGCAACAAAGAATTCAATATTGTTTTTATTAATAAGAGGCCAGAGCTCTGTCGGTTCAATTAAGATGGAAAAAAGGTTTATATACAAATGACACATGTGGTGCTTAAACACCATGGTCCCAATATCAAAGAAGAGAAAACATGTCTCACACTAGTTTGATCCCTCACCAAAATTCAATGCCCTATGCTTTTGCACTGTCCTTTTTGGTTAAAAAAAACCACATGTTGCGTCGCCTTGTACATATTTTTAAAGATTCTTCTATTCCTCTCCTTCCATAAATTTCACATAATGTATATCATCATTGCCATTGAACCGCTTATGGTCTTGCTTTTGAATCTTGCTTGTTGCCTGCTCCTACCATTCGACAATTGACGCGGGGCCCTGTTGTGGCCATTACACCACAAAGTTTTCCCCAAGCTAGGACTTCCGAGACGGATTTTGCGAAAGAGCAAAGCAAGGAGAGATGAAAGCACAAGTTCCAGAGCAGTGGCGAATCTAGCCGAAAGTATCGTTGGGGTTATCGGGGTCAACTTCACTATGTGATATAAATTTTTCTTAAGTATTAACAATAATTTACTAAGGATTTTACAAATTTTATCGGAGCCGGCGGACCCCGATAAATTACTGTAGATTCGCCCCTGCTCCAGAGTACCGTTACACAAAACACAATGTTCTTGTGCGGCCAACCCCTCTTTTTGTAGATTGTCTAGTGGTACGATTTTGTTATTGCATACCTGAAAGGATCAAGATGTCCAAGAGGGGGTGAATTGGGCTTTTCTAAAACTTCTTGCAAGAATTAAAACCTATCAAGCCCAATTAACCCCCTAGTGCCTAGAAGTGTGTATGACAAGAATTAACCGCACAAAAGACAATTGCTAAACCATTTCTACTCTAGCATGGCAATTCAATTTGAATGAACAACAAGTAAATGCGGAATTGAATTGCTCAAAGGTAAATGCGTAGTAAAGAGAGTAGAGATGACACGACGATCTTTTTGCCGAGGTATCGAGGTGTCGGCACACCCCCTAGTCCTCGTTGGAGCACCCGTGCAAGGGTATCGCTCCCCCTTGATCCGCGCAAGGATCAAGTGCTCACTACGAGCTGATTCTTCGCCACTCCGGCCCGGTGAATCGCTCGCTACCGGTCACAACTTGACTTGGGTCATCCACAAAGCCTCCGGATCATCACCAAGCTCTCCGATCGCCACCAAGCCGTCTAGGTGATGCGGATCACCAAGAGTAACAAGCTAGAATTCTCAATTGACCAACACAAGGCCAAAGAGATGGATGGATGCACACTTGCTACTGAATTCTCACTAGGAGGTGTCTAATTCTCACAATTAGCAAATCACTCAACCTCACTAGGGCTCTTGCACTCACTCACACTCACAATGTGTTTCTCAGCAGATGGAAGTGGCAAGAACACTCAAATGGATGGAGGGAAGGAAGTATATATACTCCCCCAACCGGCCATCCAAAAACAGCACAAGACAGGCATTCTGCGGGGGCATCGGACGCGCCGATGCCTAGCATCGGACGCTCCGATGACCTTGTCCAACGGTCTACTTACCTTCTTGTCAGACTGTTTAAAGGGACATCGAACGCTGGGCAGCGTCCGATGCCACCACATCGGACGCGTCCGATGTGGATTTACCCTCTCTGGAACCTCTCTGGATGGCCATCGGACGCTTGCCTGCGTCCGATGCGGCCTCCAGTTCACGCCCACGTGAACAGTGGCATGGACGCGTCCGATGTGAACACATCGGCGCGTCTGATGCCATGCACCAGACTAAACCCTAGTCGGGGTGGGCATCGGACGCGTTCGATGCCCACTTGGCCAGCGTCCGATGCCCATAACAAGGGCAAACTCAACTCGGATCGCGACGCGGCCTAAACGACTTTTGATCCTCTCGACTTAAGGCATCTCTCTGAGCTATCTAGGGCTATGAAATAACAAGTGTGCACCACACCTACCTCAATAGACTCATCTAGGTCAAGCTACTGATTCACGCTCCCCTTTATAGTACGGCCAAAGGAAAAACAAAGACCTAGGACTACCTAAGTGTCCTCCAACACCATATGACACTTAGCCTAGTCTACCACCGTCTTCGTCGCCCGTCCTTTGAAAACCGAAACGATATCCATCGCCAGGGGACATGAACTCCATATGCCTGTATCGTCGCCATTACCGTGACCTAACTCAATCCTATTTCTGCAAAACACACGTTAGTCACAGTAATCTTGTGTTTCATCCAATCACCGAAACCACTAGGGGCCAAGATGCGTTCAATACCTTAAAGCAGTGATGTTCGTATCGATATGGTCTAAAAAAATTATATGTTGTTTTATTTTATCACGTGTCTCAACAGAACATAGGGAAATATACCATAATAACGTAGTGCAAAATGACAAAAATTTGATAAGAGTTGAATATATCGACAATATGAAACATTGCTCAAATTCTGTTATGTTTAGTCTCATATCAGAAGTTGATAGTTAGGAGCACAACATATAAGATAGACAATCCTTATATTAGATAGACGATCCTTATATAAGATAGACGATCCTTACATAGTCTTTTAATTTGAGTTAGTGATGTTTTGGTTTATAGTCTGTGGATCTTAAAAGGTGTTGAGTTATGAATATGGCGAGCTAGGCTAACTATAGCAATCTAACAAATTCAATCACGTCATAATGCATCTTCTTCACTCTATTTTCAGCAACCCATCAATGATTTAAGACTGGATCGTATCTTCTCACCAATCTCTATGTGTAGCCGAATTGCCAAAAATAAACAGCTTAGGGCGTCCGCAATGACCAACTATTATGACGTGAGCAAAAAAAGTAGAAGAGAGTTACTATGAATATGTAGGGCTAATAGTAAAAAAATATATAAAAATAGTTTTGCTTTTATCTCTCACTTCCACGTAAACTAGCTACGTTGCTAGCACCATTGCGGACGCCCTGGTAACATAACACTAATGTTCATATTAAAAACATGAGTAGCCGATATTTCTTGATCAGCCTCAACACTTTAAGACCATTTCACTCGAATATATGCTTTGTATAAGTATAACGGATGTTAATACATAGTAAAGAAGCAAACTAAAACACTATGGTTTTGCCTGCAAAAATACATCAATTATAACGACCTGTACTTTGTATTCCTACCATGAAAAAAGGTCACATAAATATCCCATGGAACTTCGCTGAAAACATCACCAATGACCAAACCTACTCCAGCAGTCCAGCTACAAGCAACCCCGTGCCAAAAAAGAGTCATTGGCGACATGACATGTGCGGCCAGTAGTAGTACTCCACATTTTGAGATTGCTACTACTCTCTAGTGAAGGCAAATCAGGAGCAAGAACAAAACTAGGCTGTGACTCCATCAAGACCCCGGGACTAGGAAACTGAGCGCCTTGTGATCCTTGATTGCGTGGACTTCACCTCCTCCGGGTTCACAGATCCAGGGCTCTCCGACGTGTCCGAGCTGCTGTTCTCACCGGCGTTCGTTTTCCCAGACCAGAGTTTGCTCAATATCTTCTTCGGCATCAGCATCCCCTTTGCCTTCCCCGCGGCGCTCTTGTCATCGTTGTTCTTGTTGATGTCACTGCTGCCACTGCTCCTCTCACTTCCACCGCTGTTGTTGGCGAGCCTCATTGACCTCAGAGAGTTGATGTCGCTCGATGTCGGCACCCCACATTCCTCCTCTGTTGTCGTTGTGGCAGCTGACCTGGAGCTGCCAATAGAGTTGCCATTCTCCCTGGGAAGAAGCGAACGAACAGCAGATGGGAGCTCAGATGAAGGGTCACTCCTTGCAGAAGCAACTGATGCCCGGACTTGCTCAAAGAAGAGAACTTGCACAACCACGCGTAAGGGAAGACGCTCATTCTGCACGGCATGCATGCACGCATCCTGCGACAGCTGCTTGCAATCCATCAGTCCGCATAATTTCTTCTTTTCGCTCTTTGATAGGCTGGGGTGCTCCTGTAAGCATGAAAATCAGTGTTAAGTACTCAAACTCCCTACAATGCAAACACTTGGTGGAAACACAAAGAGATACCTTCAGGTACATGTCAATGGCACGATAGAGCCCATCATGTGTTGGCCGGGGTAGAGAAGACACCATTCCAGCAAGAGCGATCAACTTTGGAAGAGGAAGGTTGGGGTCTTTGGCAATCTCAGCAAGGTATCCATCGATCAGCTTTGCAACTGCCAGTTTTGACGTGCTGGAAACAGATGTCACATTCTCAATCTCCACGATTTCTTCATCATCTTGAATTTTTTCCTTAATACTATCACTATTCTGTAACATGAATTCTTCCACTATTGCCATGATCAGATCTATGCTGTATATACTGTTTTCATCAGTATTTGGTGGTATAAGAAGGTCTGAAACTGAAGCACCATCCAATTGTGTGCCTATTCTCTTGATCAAGTTATTAATGCGATGGGACTCCCCAGATTCCAGCAAACATGCAGCTCTTAGCAGCTTAAGAAGAAAACCACATGACACTGAGCCTTCCTCAGCGGGCAAGAGAAATAGAATAGCATCAAGAGCTGCACGGCGTTTTGTGCAATCAACTCCATTGCTCACAGCATCTTCAAGGGAGCCAAGCAGCCGTCGGTGTGCATAGGCCCTCAATGCTTCTCCGATGACAACATCTGGTGTGCTTCCCTTTGCCTTGACGGTCATGATCACCCGTTTGTACAAATCCACTTCAAGCTCACAAAGGTCCTCAACCCACCAGTCACTAGGGACCATAGGTTGCTTCCTGACACCATTCCAATGTGAATCAATACCATTCTCAGATGGGAGTTTCTTTCTGTTGTAAGTGTATGACCATTCAACCTCTGATGGATCAATTGACGCCTTTGACGCGATAGAGTCAATGCAGTGGTTGATTACCTTCAAATTTTCACACCAAGGTAGCAGTGATTTTGTGCTCTGTAAAACTATGATCGAGTCCTTCCAGGTGCGAAATACGCTTGATGTCAGAAACACATCAATCTTGTATATGAGGTTTCCTTTGTCGATGGTCTCAAACATTTCTAGGTACTCGGCTGCACAGCGAGCAGCGAGGACATTATATGCATTGAGTGTTATAACCATGCCATAGCAGAACTTAGCACATATTTCAAATGCTGAAGGTCCACCAGGGATGTCAGAGATATCCACTTCATCATTTTTCTCCTCATTGCTTGAAGCAACTAACCTTTGCAAGCGTGAACTCTTTGATAGAAGAGGGAACTGAAAAAAATTGCAGAGTATGTGATTCTTTTCCCTTTGTACATAAAAAGCATGTAAACTAGTTGCTTAAGACAGAACTAGGCTACATTAGATATGAACCAGCTACTAAGCAAATGGATCTAGTCAGAACTCAGCCACAATTGGCGGAAGGTGTGTTGTAAATCCACCACCTTGGTTTGAGTACTCTTTGGTTCACATTTTTTGCTTCTTAATAACAAAGATACCTAGTTCTTCCAAGCTACTATTTAAGGAGAAAACATGTGATAAGAAACATAGTATAGATTTCCATCCGTTGTAATAAAAGAGTACATGGTAACAAAGACAACAGAAACTCTGAATGCTTTCATACACCTGAAAATGGAATATGCAAACCATTGGATTTTTTTTTTCTTTTTGAGCAAATAAAAGGAGTAGGATGTGATGTGCCAATGGTACTCATAACCACACCTAAGATTTTCAGGTGGCACAAAATATAACTCTCCCACAATAAGGTCAGCTCTTGTTCTATGCATGCTGAGGCTAATAATGTGCAGAAGCGGAACATATAGAAGTCAATACCTTGTGAAGATAAAACTTGACATCTCCAATGGATATAACAACGTCTGTTGCCAGCTCTGTTGCAACAAACCTGAAAAGCATGATTACAGAAAATTAGCATTGAAGCTAAGTGATGCAAGTAGAGGAAAGGCAATGGGAGCAAATACGTGATGATATTGCATGCTAAGAAGAATTACCCAATGTGAGGCAACATAGTAAGTGCACATGTATCATTATCTAAAAGCATGGTAAGATATGTTAGGATAAAAAAAAACTTGTTATGTGGATGTAATGATGTTTAGGTAAATCCTTATACTGAAAATGCTGCAATAATGCAGAGCTGAAATGATGCTACGAAACAAAATCACCACTCAGTGAATCAGCTAAAGTGAGATAACAGTGACAGAGCATTAGCCTTTTGCCCAAGTACCTTAAGCAAAACTAGAAAAAGGCGAAAGCAACTTCAGATATACCAGTAGCGTGCATGACAGGTATAACTATTTTGAACTGATATGTGGTCCAACATAGATGATTAAAATTTTATTTTTATCAAAGGTAAAGAGAAACTGTTGAGCTCCAGGAATAAAATTTACTTGATGGACCACAATGCCACCAACCAATCCACTCATCCAAAAGGTCAAATACTAAGCAAAGTAGAGAAAAGAACTCCTATTGGTAAATTTTTGTCACAAGCCTCCAAAGTACAGAAGAACTTTAAGAACATATGCCACTGAAAAGAATCAAGGACAACTTAGAGTATAAACAAGATCAATTAGGCAGTTAGCCATCTGCATGTCATCATCAGATGCACTTCACAGTATGCCAGATCATGAGTTTCATGTTGGTTGTTAAATGAGAGGGCAGTCCACACCTTAATAATCAGCACACAAGCCACATATAAAAACAGCTGTCAGTCATATAGCTTTGTGAAGATGGAACTAGTCTTAATTTAATTTTTAGTGCTATACTGCTATTCTAATTCATAACACTAATTTTACACACTACACAATTATTGGATGTTCCATGCTAAATTGTAAACTCAAACAAATAAAAAGCAAAGCAAAAGCCCCTATGGATATCGTCGCTTCCTTTCCTTCCCATTTAAGAAACAGAGCACAGAAAAACTACAGAACTAAGCCTCTTTCCAGCTGATCCAGTTTACCAGTATGATTGGCCCCCTGAGCAACTCCATTGATCTAAATTTTCTTTGAAATGAATAGTCAAAAAGCAGATCCACTAAATCTTGGCCAAATAGCAGACAAGATGCATATTAACACACAAATATGTTAATAAATAAAATTGAATTAGAACTGCTGAGACCTATTTCCTATCAAGTGAAATGGATCTTGAAATTTCTATCCCAGAATCTCTAGAACATTCATCAAGATAAACTCAGTGCAAAGTGACCAGCCGCGGTGAAGAAGGGTAAATCAATGAGAACAAAGTCTAAGATGGCCAGTCAAAAAAACAATATATATGCCTCTGTAATCTGAAAGAACTGTGGTGCTAAGGCAGGAGCAAATCAACTAACCTGATATTGCTGCCCTCTGTCTGAAAGACGTCCGTCTTTGATCCAAGCTTCATGTACTTCATGGTGCCGCACCGAGAAATGACCCAAGAACAAGAGAGAGAATCTTCCTAGCTCTTCCTCCTCCCCCCCACCAATCACCACAAAGTAAGATGAAAGGAAAGAGCAGCACAGCAACCCCACAGACAGCGCTTAACCAATCCGTCAAGAAAGTACCAAACCGGCAGCCACCGGCATGTGAATGCTTCCCAGCCCAACGGAAAGGACAGGACCAACAACTGGGCGATAAAGATCCAGCAGGCCAAACTGTCCCCCTATCCCAGTGGCAAAGCCCCCCACCAAATCGGGTCTCAGGAACCCAACCCCTCCTCTAGATGAGTAAACTAGTTGGGCAGCCGCATCAAGATCTGGGTCACAGCGTCTAGAAGCCAGGACCAGGAGCGCCTCCTCCTCTTCGTCCTCCTCCGAGCTGGATGGATCTCACAGGGCGCAGCGCGGGCGGCAGGGGGAGCAGCACCACCTGCAGAGCACAAGGGCAGCATCTTGTGGTGAGGGGACAGCGGGAATAATTGGCGACTCGATGTTGGGAGACCATGGGAACAAGCACAAGTGAGGGGAGGAATCTTTAGCTCGTTAATTCTGCAAGCAGTCACATGAACGAACGGATGGATGGCGAAACCCGCTGCAACAGGGAGATTGTTGTATTGTTTTAGGATCTAGCACATGTAGGCAGTCAAAGGAACGGTGACTAAAGAATTGCAATCCACAGACCACTGGTTCTGGACACTCTCTCTCTCTCTGTTTTTGTTTTTTTTAAAAAGAAAAAGAAAAACTCGTAGTAGACAACAGGTTTGGAATGCGAACAAGAAAATTGACACAGAAAAATTTCCAGTGGATTGATCTCCATTACTCTTCCCGACGACACACACACACACACTTGATGTCCAGCCTGCCTTGTCACGGGTTGAAGAAACGGAAAGAACACGCGTGTCTCCTACTAAAAAATTTGCAGTTTATTTTCAGTTAACCAACCTCCTGAGTGGCGCAAGGTGAGTATCGCAACCGATCTTGTCAAATTCACAAATTTCTCTCAGAATTCATTCCCGGCCTTCATGAATTTGTGGCCCCAAAAAAAATAATCTTTGAAGCACGAGACCGAAGTGGTTCCCAAGAACCCCCGGGTGGGGGGCGGTTGGGGGTGACGGCAATGGCGCGACCTACCTGCGCCGGCAACGGCAACGGCGACGAGACGAGACAAGACGAGCCTCCCGGGGGTCCCGGCGGCGACAAGGAGATCCGGCAGGCACCGTCTGATGGAGGATTTGCGGAGGACGGCAGGGGAAACGGGGGCTTTCGGAGCTTCTGTTCTGGCCCCCGGACCGGAGCAGAGAGATGAACCACTGCGATTTTTTCAGAGAGGGAACTGGACAAAAAAGGCTGAAGAAGAGGCAGCTTTTCAGGACGAGGAAATGACCAAACCAACATCATCAACAAACATTCCTAACCGACTCCGGTAACTAATGGCATGTTCGTTTCAGGGCAAAATTTTTTTGCCCTGTCACATCGAATATTGCGGCCCCTAGTTTGTCCTATTAAAAATATAGTAATTAAAAAACTAATTTATCAGCCGGAGACTATTTCAAGAGATGAATCTATTAAACTTAATTAGTTCATGATTTGACAATGTGGTGCTACAGTAAGCATTCGTTAATGATAGATTAATTTACCTTAATAGATTCGTCTTAGTAATTAGCCTATGGCCCTGTAATTAGTTTTATAATTAATTTATTTTTAATAGACTAAACTAGTGCCACAATGTCCGATGTGACAGGTAAAAATTTTTTTGCCACAGAAACGAACACCCCCTAACTAACCAGAAGAAGGAAAAAACAGCGACCGATCCCACAGATTTATATATATATTTATTATTATTATTATTATTTTACAAAAAAAAAGAGGAACACTGGGGAGAGAAAAAATGCGATGCAGATTTGAGAAAAAGTTTCCTCGTCGCGGAAACGAATTCCATGTTCTGAAGTTGCTGTCTTTGCAGAACTGGGAGGGGAAAGAAAAAGGAGAAGGACGGACAGAACACACGAGCGGCAGGCGGCAGCTCACCTTTCCTCCTCTGCCTCCGCCCTCCGGCACCGGCCGTGCGGCGGCGCTGCACTGCACGAGCTGCTGCTACACAAGGCCGGCCGGAGCTCGCACGACACGGCGGGCGGTCGGTGGCCAGGCTAGCTAGTGGCAGCGGTAGTGGAGGAGGAGGAGGAAGCGATCAAATCGCGCCTTTTCTGTTTTGGCCGCTGCTCATCAGCTGTGCTTGTGACTGTGAGCAACAAGTTGCAGCTGCTGCGAACTGCGAGCTGCGATGCAGGGCAGGGGGGCAGCGGATTTGGTTTCTCTCTTTAAAAGCTGCTGCGGTGGGGTGGGGGTGGGGGTGGGGGTGGGCGATGCATGGAGAACTGATGGGCTCATGGCTGATGCCCATGGGGGGTGGAGGTGGGGTTGGTACTGTGAATGGACTGCTTTGCCCCCACACCCTCTACAATGTCTCGTGGGCCGTGGCCATTCCTCTTCTCTTGCTGGCCACTGATGAGCCACTGATCGAGCCCCCTCCTCTCCTCCTCTCTCCTCCCTCCCTAGACAGACAGGCTCCGTAGATCATGTAGCCTAATTTTATTTTTACAATCATGTCCATGCTTTTCGTCTCGCTTTTTCTTGTTCAGTTAGAATTTTCTGGTGGTGTGGTTTGGAGAATTTTCGTAGCAGAAGAAAGTAGGCTCACTTTTTGGTATTGTATAGTATATATATTCAGCTCTCCTTTTCGTTCTCTCCCTTGGAGGTACACATGATAATGTTATATATGTTTTTTTTGTTGTATCATGAGTACCAAAAATTAATGGAATTACCATCAATACTAATGTATCATTCAATGGTTGCATGGTTGAAAGGATTTACATGAGTTTTATTTTTTGTGGTCACCTATGGCTAATAGAATAAGAACCCAAGCTTTGCCTTAAAGTATCCTTTGTTTATATAAGTTTATCCATATTTGGTTCTTTATGATATTATCACAAATTAAAAATACTATAGTGTTGCAATTAACTTTAAGATTCGATATGTAAAAGGAGCACGATGCAAAGTAAGTTTTCAAGTAATGTGTATGATATAAATGTGTGCTTACACATATAAAATGTGTTCAGTACTGTATTCTCATTGATGACATATAACCATAGGTTTTTGAAAGTTTGCTAAAATAATTGTCTATAAATAGCAAGGGCAAAACTAGTGCCAATTTGAGCAAATTTGTGAATGATGGATCCTCTAACTAGCCCATGACATATATTGATTTTTGTTGTATGGATGGCTAATTAGAGATAGACCTTGTGTTAGGCCTTGTTCAGTTCGCGAAATTTTTGGGGCGAAATTTTTGGGAAAATGTTCGGGTAGCACTTAAGTTATTATTTGACAAACTTTGTCAAACATGGACTAATAACTAGGCTCAAAAGATTTGTCTCGACATGAACAAACTAAAAGTATAATTAGTTATTTTTTACCTATATTTAATGTTTTGATGTGACGGATACTGTGCAAAATTTTTAGGGGAATTTAGAGAACTGAACATGGCCTTAGCATGATGATATCATGTGATGTATACACATTATGTTGCTCATTCATATACGGTACATGTATATTCTATATAAAAGTTATTTGCCCATAATTGTTATCCACATAAAAGTATATACAATTATTATTATGACGTGATAAGAATTTTGTTTCACATAAAAGTTTTACAGGATTGGATCAACCTTGTTGGTTTGTGACCGGTAGGATTCCATTGTCATTTCAATTTAATGCCTACTTGACAAGTTCTTGAAAGTGGTGCATCTAAATGCTTATGGAATTATTAATGTCATTTCAGGAGGAAGAATGTTAAACTATTTTAATATATAAAAGTGGGCCATGTGAATTATATAAATATTTTTCGTTACAAATGGATGGTCGTATGTAATACAATCCACCATGTGAAGCTTTCAATAATTGTAATGGTTTTTGCTTAGAGCAGGGGCTGCTGATGTATTATGCCTAGGGGAACGAAACTGCTTGGCGCGGTCCTTTCAAATTTGTTGTTGAGCATCTGCAAGAGTTTCCTATTTGTCTTCCTAAAACCTGGTATTTTAGAATATAAGAAAAAAAATCTCTCTCTAACAGTTCCTAATATGTTCTCCTAATATTTATTTAGGTAGTCGCAGGAGCGGATCCACGAGGAGGGCTGGTGGGGTTGCAGCCCTCCTCGCGGGCCTAATTCTAGGGGAGCAGCTTTTTTTTTTGTCCGACTCAAAAAAATAGCAACCCACTATGGGCCCGTTTGGTTCTCTGTCACACTCAGCCATGTCATGCGCCAGAGTTTGTGGCGATGCCAAACTTTTTTGTGGCGAGCAAAAACCACGCCACAACTATGGTTAAAAATAGTACTAGACTCTACTCAAAAGTATGTGGCATGACATAGTTAAATGCTCAACCAAACACTAGCCTTGCATGTGTGGCAGTTTGTGGCGGCCTTCATTGTGGCGTGGCTGGACGTGGCGGCCAACCAAACACGCCCTATAACATTAGTCTCTGTCTTGCCCCGGTCGCACTCACAAGCGCGCGTCAATCGTGATCGCGTGCACCCCAACGGCCTCTGTTGCTCCACGTCCGGTGTTCGGGGTCGACGCTACCGCTCTCGCATGGCCGTCTCCACCCTTTTGCCTCTCGATGGCTCGCCCCCTCTGGCGCCTACGCTGTTGTGCATGGCCGCCAGGGCGCTCGCTGGTTGCCTAGGCCGATGCTGGAAGCCGTCTAGGAGATCAGTTACTCAGGCCCCGACACTATCCGTTTTTATTAGAAGACAATTAGTATTAGTTCTGTATGTTTAACACTATAGTTTCTAATTTTCATTTCTTTATATTTTATTTGATAGTTGTAATCTTCGATTAATGCAATCTGCAATATTCATATCGTAGCAGCCTCCTGACAGCCTATCACCCTGACTGGGGCCTCAGAGCTCAAAACTAAATTACTTCGGTAAATTTAATTTGCTACAATTATATATCATTGTTAAATTTACTTGTCAAACCAAATTATTAGAGATTTAATTAAACCTGCTAGATATTCATAGTTTGAGTTTTTATTAATTGAACCTGCTATATATTTATTGATGTGGACATAAGAAATTTTTGTTAATTATATCCTTATATTATAGTTCAGTCCCCTCTTGTTCGATTCCTGAATCCCCACTGGGTTAGTTTGGAAATTCACTGTAGTTGCGCGTAACTTTGCGCGGATATCGCTCCTTCCCGCGTCGTATTTTGCCGCGGTTCTCTTTCTTTGCTGCATGCTCTCCTTGGTGGCAAAACTGAAGATCGCCAGGTCGTTCGTCGCCTACATCGATGATGAAGGGACTCTCTCCTTGATCCATCGCTGGCCACCAGGAACTCTCGATCTCCTATTATTTGCTTTTGCATTACGAAGGCTTGTAGCGTGCATGCTACCGTGCGCTGCATGGTCGATCCCGTGTGTTCTGGGAATTTGTTGGCATCTATTGTTGAAGCTGCTACGACAGAGATGCATGACGTGGGTATGTGCGACGACGAAGGAGCCGCGACGTCATGGGTATGCGGCTATGGGCAGCGGCGGAGCGTGACCGAACATCAAAGAGGGGCTAATCCACTAGCTGTCTTACTGTAAGAGTGAAGAACGGCAAAGAAAATGGAGAGAATCACCGCACACATTCATTATGTTCACAAGGGGTTGATATACACAGCTCAGAAGATCACCCACTGTCCACCGATCCTACAATTCAGGAAGAGTGGGTGATGGATCCGTGAGAATAGCAAGGGGAGAAGACCCTGACCACGCAAGCCTAGCTATACAGGTAGCTAAAGTCTTGGCATTGCAGTTCTGAATGCAAAGACTGTCCCTGAACTCTTGAAACAACGGTCTTGCTAGACCTTTGGTCATAATATCTGCAAGTTGTCGTTGTGTCGGTATGTGCAGTACTCTGAACTGACCCAGTTGCACCTTCTCTCGGACAAAATGTATGTCGAGTTCACATGTTTAGTCTGACGATGATGGACATGATTCTCAGATAGATACACCGCTGATATGTTATCGCAGTAGATCATTGTCGCTTTGTCAATGTGGACATGGAGTTCCTGGAGTAGGTTGCGCAGCCAGCAACACTCGGCTGTTTTGTTTGCCACACCTCTCTACTCCGCCTCCGCATTTGATCTCGAAACGGTTGGCTGCCGCTTGGATGACCACGAGACAAGGGACTCACCAAGGAAAACACAATATCCTGATGTCGAGCGCCTGGTGTTGGGGCATCCAACCCAATCTGCGTCAGAGAAGGCCTTCGGTTCATGTGTAGAGGATGCTGTGATTTTGAGTCCATCGACTATGCCTCGTAGGTAGCGAAGAATCCGTTTGACAATGTTCCAGCACTACGGGAAAATCAATCTTTGTCGAGTGCCTGTGGCTTTGCCGAGTACCAAATTTCGGGCACTGGGCAAAGAGCCTCTTTGCCGAGTGCCGGCCACGTGGCACTCGGCAAAGCGCAAACACAAGGCAAAGCATGCTTTGCCGAGTGCCACGTGGCCGACACTCGGCAAAGAGGGGCTCTTTGCCGAGTGCCAGCCACGTGGCACTCGGCAAAGCATGTGGCCCCGAACTGTGCCACGTGGTCGGGTCTTTGCCGAGTGCCACGTGGCTGGCACTCGGCAAAGAGGTGCCTTTGCCGAGTGCCAGCCACGTGGCACTCGGCAAAGAGCTCTTTGCCTAGTGTTTTTTTTGACACTCGGCAAAGCTAGTTTTTAAATTATATTTTGAAGTAGTAAATTAATCCAAATAAAAAAGTTTTTAACTACAAAGTTGGTTAACTTATCAAGATGAACAATTTTTGTTTTGGTGATTTTTTCATTTGACAAACTTAAAATAAATTCGTTCACAAATCTTATATATCTCTCCGGTAGTTTATAAAACTACAAGAGTGATATATAATGTTTGTAAATAATATTAGAACCACAATGTCGGATGCACAAATAGTCAAACAACCAAAATAAACTTTGTAGATCTTGACAAGTTATGAAAGTTTGTAGTTGATAACTTTTTAATTTGAAGTCATCTAGTTATGCAAAACTGCGTCGAATTTGAAAATTTTAAAATTCAAAATTTTCAAAATACCTCAGATGGAGAAATAACCAAAATGAAAGTTGTAGATCTCAAAAAGTTATGAAACTTTGGTGTTGACAACTTTTTGATTTGAAATCATCTTGTCAACGAAAACTACGTTTCAAATTATAAAATTTGAAATTCAAATTTTTATAAACAACCTCGGATGGAAAAACTACCAAAATAAAAGTTGTAGATCTTGAAAAGTTAGAAAACTTTGTAGTTTACAACTTTTTGATTTGAATTCGTTTAGGGCCTCAAATAAGCAAGTTACACACAGTTTAATATAATATATGGGTAATCGAAACGGAGATGGAACGTATATGAGTGTGTAGTGCAGTGGTAGAGGAGGCTCCGCGCGAACGAGAGGTCATGAGTTCGAATCCTGCTGACTGCGTGAGAGAAAATTGCGTGAAAAATAGTAGAACTTGCGATTTCGAGGACGACAAGTGGGCCCCTCCTCCAATTGAATAAAAAATTTTCCCTATTTTTTCGGGGTTTTAGCACTCGGCAAAGCCTTCGCCGAGTGTCCGATATTTGGCACTCGGCAAAGAACCCTTTGCCGTGAAATTCTTCGCCGAGTGCTCTTCGCCGAGTGCGGCACTCGGCGAAGCCTTCGCCGAGTGCAAAAGGCTCTTTGCCGAGTGCTGCCAGCACTCGGCAAAGAGCGATTCTGCTGTAGTGCAGTGAGCATCCGTTGGCGAGTGCATGTATAAGCACGCCTGATTGACAGCATAAGCAATGTTTGGCCTTGTCAGGGTCGGGTATTGCAAAGCACTAGTGATACTCCTGTAGAACGTGGCATTTGTCGTTGCAGAACCGGTGCTTGAGGAGAGTTTCTGACTGACGTCAACCGAAGTAGTGACAGGTTTGCAGTTTGCCATACCAGCTCGCTCTAGGATGTCTTCTGTGTATTGGGCTTGTGTGAGAAAGAAGCCATCTGCATCACGTCGTACCTGAACTCCCAGGAAGTATTTGAGCGCTCCAAGATCCTTGATGGCAAAGGCGCGACAGAGACCTTGGACGATCTGCTGCAGGAGTGGCGTTGTTGAGGCTGTCAGGATGATGTTGTCGACATATACAAGGAGATATGCCAGGGCATTTCCACACTTGTAGACGAACAGTGAGGAGTCTGAGCCTGTAGGAGTGAACCCGATGGAGCTGAGGTGCGCAGCAAGTCTTTGAAACCACGCCCGTGGTGCTTGCTTGAGACCGTATAGTGACTTCACGAGGAGGCAGACATGATCAGGAGAAGTTGCATCCACGAAACCAGCTGGTTGATGACAGTAAACCCTTTCCGCCAAATTGCCATGGAGGAATGCGTTCTTGACATCTAGTTGATGAACTGGCCAGCCTCGACTTGCAGCAAGATGAAGCACCGTTCGGATGGACGCGAATTTGACGACGGGTGAAAATGTTTGATGGAAGTCGACACCCGGTCGTTGAGAAAACCCGCATACAACCCATCGTGCCTTTCGTCGCTCGAGTGATCCATCAGGATGCAACTTGTTCTTGAATATCCACTTTCCAGTGATGACATTGGCATGTGGTGGTCGCGGTACGAGGCTCCGGGTGTCGTTCGCCTGGAGTGCGTCGAATTCAGCTTGCATGGACGCACGCTAGTCTGGATCCCGGAGCACGGCGCGAATTGACGACGGTGGAGCTGAGGGCGACTCGGTCGTGGTGACGTTGGCGTATTTGGGATTAGGCAGACGAATGCCATCCCGGGCACGCGTGACCATGTGGTGTCGAGGAGTAACGGTCACCGTAGGTGCTGAAGTTGTGGACAATGTTGGCGGAGCGTGTGCCGATGATGGCGGTGAAGACAGTTGAACCCCCGATGGCTCAGCTGACGGAGCCGTTGGTGGAGACGGAGTCGTATCTGGAGCCATCTATTGAGGCATCGAGGAAGCGGGTGGGGAGCCCGCATTTGGTGCATCTTGTGCCCGCGGTGTGCGCTGGTGTGGAGCCATGAGCATCGGTAGAAGATCCGGTGCACACGGGGAACAACGTGCTGACGACGCCTGACCTGATTCAGGAAGCTGTGCAAATGGAAAGGAACTTTCATCAAAGTAAACATGCCGGGACACAATGACACGTTTGGTGTCTGGGTTGTAGCACTTGTAGCCACGCTGGTCCAGAGGATAGCCTAAGAAAATGCAGCGAGCTGAACGGGGGGCGAGCTTGTGTGGTGCAGTTGCTGCTGTGTTCGGATAGCAGAGGCAACTGAAAATGCGTAGATGATCATAGGCAGGCGGAGCGCCGAATAGAAGCTCGAAAGGAGTGAGATTGCGGCGAGGGCGACACAGACGACGATTGAGGAGATACGTGGATGTAGCAAGCGCATCAGGCCAGAAAGACGACGGGTACAAGCTTGGAACATCAACGTTCGAATGCCATCATTGATCGTGCGCAGAACACGCTCGGCGTGGCCATTCTGTTGCGAAGTGTATGGGCATGTGAGACGGAGGTGAATGCCATGTTTAGCAAAGAAGGCACGAGAGGCCGAGTTTTTGAACTCTCTCCCATTGTCAGTCTGAAAACATTGAATGGGGCGCTGAAATTGAGTGGCAACAAACGCGTGAAACAAAATCAGAGTAGGGAGGACATCTGATTTGTGCCGCAATGGAAACGTCCACACATAGTGAGAAAAATCATCAAGAATAACTAGGTAGAATTGGTAACCAGAATTGCTTATTATTGGTGAGGTCCATACATCACAGTGAAGCAATTGAAAAGGAACCGATGAAACATTGGTGGACTCTTTAAAGGGAAGCCGCACATGCTTACCAATGCGACAGGCATGGCATGTGTGATGACTGGACGGAGAACAAGTAAAACCAACAGAAGACACTAATCAACGGAGGGTATCACGTCCGGGATGGCCAAGCCTTGCGTGCTAGAGAGGCTCAGCTGTCGAAGACAGGAGCGCCTGCGAAGACGATGAAGGTGTGCCACCACGGACATGATGAAGGGGGTAGAGTTCGCCGGAGGAATCACATCGGAGGAGCGCCATCTTGGTGCGAAGATCCTTGATGGAAAAACCCCATGGATCAAATTCAACAGAGACAGAATTATCACGAGTTAGAGCCCGAACTGAGATGAAATTTTTAACAAGTTGGGGAGCAATGAGGACATTGTTTAATTGTAAAGGAGTAGAGAAAGTAGGAATTGATGTACTACCAGTAGATGAGGAAGACATGAAATTACTGTTGCCGACAACAATTTGATGGTGAACAGTAGAGGGAGAAGAAGAAGTGAGGATACCAGGATTCGACGCCATATGGGAGGATGCGTCGGTGTACATGAACCAATCGCTGCCACCGCCAGCGCCGGTGTTGATGGGCATCCCAGTCAGCGCGGAGTAGAGTCCGGGCAGAAGAGTGCCCGCATCGGCCTGGTGCGGTGGTGCGGCGAGGGCCGCCATGGCAGCAGGAGGCTGAGCACCGGGACGAGGGGCGAGGTGACCCGGTCGCCAGGTGTTGAGTGGCCATGCCTGGACCACCCCTTGCCAGGGGTTGTAGGGCCACTGCGTTGATGGTGGTGGAGGGCCGTTGGGCACAGACTGGCGAGGGCGGTTGTCCTGCTTGCGCTTCTTGCGGCGGTCGCCGCGATCACCACCACTGGGAGCAGGAGTGGGCGCGGGCTGGGATGGTGCCGGTGCAGACTTGTTAGGGGTGTCTGAAAGGTCCAAATTGGCTAGAGGGGGGGGGGGGGGTGAATAGCCTAATTAAAAAATCTACAAAATCACTTAGGCAAACACTAT
The DNA here is from genome assembly GCA_009763385.1 of Coix lacryma-jobi var. lacryma-jobi. Lineage (NCBI taxonomy): Eukaryota > Viridiplantae > Streptophyta > Magnoliopsida > Poales > Poaceae > Coix > Coix lacryma-jobi. Next base: position 153,811,710 of record CM019823.1, read on the forward strand.
TAGTATAACAAATGGTGAAGCTTTTTTGCGCTAGCCTAATAGTGTGTTGCAAGCCACCTATCCAACACTTCTACCTAATATTTCTATATCACACAATCAACTAGATCTAATATCTAATGCGGAATGAAGTAGTCTAGCTCTAGTACAAGTATAATATACAAAAGGGTATAAGAGACAAATGTGTGCAATAGATAAACTAAGCAAGTTAATCTCAACTAGCTACACAAGGTATATGACAAAAGATAATATCTATACAAAAGGAATAGCTCAAAGTAAATACACAAAGTAGACGAGCTGGATAGAAATGGTTTCACCGAGCCTTCGGGATCGTCTAGTAGAGAGCCAGTCACCGGTGAAATCCACTTGTGAAGCCAATCACCAAAGATGTGAAGATGAAGACCAATCACCAAGATGGAGACACAATCACAATAAGCACTCTAGAGACAAAGATTTATCTCGAGGTTCACGTGCTTGCCGACACGCTACTCCCCGTTGTGTCGACCAACACTAGGTGACCCCGATGGCTAATCGGCTCAAACCAAGCTCACAAAGAGCGCCACAAGAATCTACCACTAGTGAGGTAGCTCAATGACACGAGCAATCCACGTAAGGATGCCTCTTGTCGCTCTGGCGAGGTGAGGCTCCAAAACCTCTCACAAACTCGAACGGTGGTGGCCAAGAACAATCTCCTTCTCTTGCCAACAACACCACTACGCCTCCAAGCCGTCTAGGCACCGGCAAATGCCAAGAGTAACAAGAAAACTCAATGCCGATGCGAAGAACTAGTGCCACTAGATTGAACTCTTTCAAATCACACACTAGATCACTCAATCTCACTTGGTTTGATCAAATCAACTTGGGAGATGAGTTGGGAGGCTTGCCAATGCTCACTAGTATGCTTAGGAATCAAAATGTGCAAGAGAGAAACCAAGTGAGCCGGCCAAGCCCCTTAAATAGACCACACAAGATGGCCTAGCCGTTGGGCCCGAAACAGAGGCATCGGACGCGCCGGTGTCGGGGCCATCGGACGCTACCCCAGCGTCTGATGCTCCGATGAGCACCACGTGTCCCCCTAGAATGAAATCAAGCCGCCAGATCCCAACAGTCATATTCCTTTGCGCCACGGTTAATGTGACATCGGACGCGTCGATGCCAGGCATCGAACGCTCCAATGCCATTGCTCAATTTAGGTCTTTTCTACGCTACAACGGACGCTCCAGCACCATCACATCGGACGCTCAACCCCTGCGTCCAATGACCATGCAGAGAGGTTCCAGAAAGGGTCAAAACACATCGGACGTGTCCGATGGAGTGGCATCGAACGCAGGCTAGCGTCCGATGCTTCCTGGAAGACAAACTCGCGCCACGTCACCTGCATCGGACTCTGCAACAGTGTTTCCTCAGCGTCCGTTGCCAGCGTCCGATGCTCCTTCAACTTCTGACAGAGACTAAGGTTAACCATCGGACGCTCAGCCAGCGTCCGATGCTCCTCGGACCAGCGTCCGATGCTCCCGGAGCACAACACTTCACTTCCGAAATCCGCTGAATCCTGCCTCGCAAGCTCGGCGGGAGGGAGAAGGACTATACACTAGTTTCTCCCACTTCTCCACAACTCCTTAACACCCCCTTATCCCAAAAGTGCCAACACCACCAAGTGTACATCATTATATGCAAGTGTGTTAGCATTTTGCAAAGCATTTTCCAAGGGGTTTTGTTAGTCACTCACTAGGTCTATAGCATCAATATGTTAGAGAACTCCTAGTGGCACTTGAACATCGCATGAGCCGTGAATTATCTCCTCTTAATAATACGACTATGTATCCTAAATGTGATCACACTTACTAAGTGTCTTGATCACTAAAACAAAGAGCCCTATAGGTTATACCTTTGCCTTCGGGCCTCTTTGCTCCATCTCTTCTCTTCTTCATTTCACCAATGGTAGAGCACTTGATCTCTTGAGTGCTTGTGGCCATCACCATCCTCCATGGTTGCCACATTGCTAGTTCCACCACTTGGCTAGGTCATAATCCTTTCTTATAAGCTACACACATGCTTAGCAATAGGATTAGACCAAATAGGTTTCATCAATTAACCAAAACCAAACTAGGGCTTTCAGTGTCACGCGCCGCAAGAAGGGACGTCTGAGCCTCCATTTGCAAGGAGTGCTTGATGCGGTGCTCTTCCTGCAGCAGGTACGACTTGGTGTAGAGGAACATCGGTGGTGGAGTCATGGTGGAGAGGACGACGATCGCTTGACTGAACTTGTTGTTCAGCCCGCGAAGAGTGTTGATGACGAGAGCCGGGTCGAAGACGGCGACGCCACAGTCGTGAAGAGTATCAGCAAGGCGCTTGAGGCGTCCACAATATTCACCAATCGACATGTCGCCTTGGAACAAGCTATGAAATTCTTGTTGCGGATACATGGGTGTATGCCGAGTCTCGAGTGATGAGTGATTGTCAACTGGGATAATGCGCATGTTCTTTGGCTTGTGTTGTGCAGGTGTCGAGCACGGTTACAGTGATCAAAGGCAAGGTGAAGGTCAAGTAGAGATGTGTCGTGCCGATGGACCGAGAGTGGCGAAGGGCGGACGTGAGGCTTGGACTGAGGGACCGGTGGCCCGAGGATCAGCTGTGGTGGCTGACAGCCTGGGACAGCGATGAGCGAAGACTTGCGGGCACGGTGTTGCTTTGGTCGAGGACCTGGGGACACGTGTCGGTGGACGGGGTGCACGGGCAGTGCATCCCCTCGATGGCTCGGTTTGGTGGTTGAGCCATAGAAAAACCACCGAGTGGACGGTTTCCAGGTTTGGACCTCAAAACCTGGGCGCTGATGGTTTCCGAGTTTGGGCCACAAAACTCGGGCTGAGGACGGTTTCCAGGTTTGGGCCTCAAAACCTGGGCGCTGCGGGTTTCTGAGTTTGGGCCACAAAACTCAGGCGGTGGACGGCTAGTTTCCCGGTTTGGGCCTCAAAACCGGGGGTTGGTCGTGAAGGCTGGTTTCCCGGTTTGGGCCTCAAAACCGGGGGCGAGGTCCAAGAAAAGGACGGGCAGAGCGGAGGCGGCACGTGGCGGCAATCGGGAAGGTTGCGTCGAGGCAACGCTACCAGTTGTGCGGGCGTGGCCGTCGGATCACCACCTATCTTGAGTTGGTCCAGAATAACCCTAGGGTTTAGCTGGCTCACTCTGTAATTAGTTAGGGGTAGAGTGGGAAATAGAATTAGGATAAGTAGAGGGAGACACCCACCTCCCATTTGATCTCAGTCATTTGCTATTTGGCCTTCTAGGTTTTCCTGCTCTCCCCATCCTCTGCTGTAGCGAACTGAGATCCACAGAGAAGACAATCATACCTCTGTGCCCATGAGATTTTGAGAAAGTGAGACCGTAATCTCACTGTTGTAGCGTGTGGTAGCCACACGGTTGCAAATTCGTGGTTGTGATTCGCGTTTTGTTTATGTTCTTCGCGGGTTGCTTTTCTCCATGATTTTCCCGTTGATCGATCTCTCTACTTGGTGCGTCTTTTGCAAATCCGTGTGAACCAAGATGTTCTAGATCGTGAGGCACTTCTTCCCACCGAAGGAATTCCCCTCTAACCTTACGAGCTAGTAGATCGGTCGATTTTCTTTTTGGGTCGGTTTTGTCTCCCTTTCCCCGAATCTCTTCGATTCATCGATTTGGAGATAGGTTCGAGCCATGATCTCTTAGAGATAGCTCACTATTCTCCTTGTGACTCATCTCACCAAGTTTGATCCCTAGAGGATTCGTTTTGGGTGAAATCGAGTCGATTCGGTAGACGAACAAAGCAGTTTCGTGGTGACCGGACGCTAGGGTCGGGGTGACCGGACGCTTGACCGAGAGTCCGGTCGATGAATGTGTTCTTCGTGTTTTTGTTTTGACTCGACCGGACGCTCGTCTTGTGTATGACCGGACTCACTCATCCCACTGTTCATCATGTGGTTCTTCAGTTGACCGGACGCTGGGCTGGTTGATCGGACGCTCTCCTCTATGAGTCCGGTCCGAAACAGTAAGGTCCGAAACCGGGTTTCTCACGACCGGACGCGTCCGGTCGTCCTTGATCGGACGCAGGCTGAGTCCGGTCAAGTGCAGTTTGCACGTTTTCGTCCGCGGTTTGTTCGTTCTTTGACAGATTTGGGTTCCGTCTTTTGCGCTGGATTTCTAGGGTTGTGTAGTGTCCCGCTGTGCTTCTCGGAAGCATCCACCCTACATCTAGGGTCGTGGACACTTGCAAGCTCTAGGTTTGCTCTCGGGGTGATTCTTGGGACAGTGGCAACAAGTTTCTGAAAAGAAATTTTGAAGCTCCCATTCACCCCCCCTCTGGTCGCTTTCTGGTAGCACTTTTGGTCCTTCAATTGGTATCGGAGCGGGTTAAGGATCTTCCACCTTAGCCGGTTCCAGATCCACAGAAGGCGACATGGATCGCGGCGTGGGCAAACCACTGTTTTTCGATGGGACGAACTATGCGTATTGGAAGATATGCATGTCGGCCTATCTACAGAGTATTGGTGCTTCCATCTGGGATATTTGCAACTCTGCTGATTATGTGGTCTTGGCTGCTCGTGTGACTCAGCATCAGATCGATGAGCACGATGCCAATAGCCGAGCCCGTAATGCTCTTTTCTCATGTTTGAGCATGACGGAGTTTGATCGTGTTTCTCACCTCGCTACGGCTCGGGAGATTTGGGCTACCCTCATGCGTTTCCATGAGGGAACCACTCAAGTCAAAACTCGTCTCTACGAGTCGCACAAGCGAGAGTATGAGAACTTTCGACACATGCCTGGCGAGAGCATAGAGAGTTTATTCGCTCGCTTTCAGGTGATTGTCAACAGGATGAGGGCTAACAAGGAGCTGTTGCCTTTCGACGATCATGAGAGGGCTTTGAAGCTTTTGCACACTCTCGATCGGTCGGTGTGGGACTCGAAGGTTCAGGCGATCATCGAATCACCTAACTATGAGACCCTCACATACGACGAGCTCTTTAGTAAGCTCAAGTCCAGTGAGATTGACGCCATGGCGAGGGCTTCTTATGAAAATCCTTCTGGCCCGTCGATGGCGTTGCTTTCTGGCTCTTCTGCTAACCCCTCTGGAGGATTTGCACTCTCTTCGCTTCTTTCTGTTATAGAGGAGCAGCTGGAGTTCATGGGGGATGACGAGTTGGCTCTCCTCGCCAACCGGTTCTCACGGTTCCACAACAACCGCATGAACCGTCGCCGTGGAGGAGGACGCTCGGGCTGTTTCGAGTGCGGCGACCCCAACCACTTCATCGCCAACTGCCCAAAGAAGAACAAGCAAGTCTTCGGCAAGGCGGATCATGGGCACAAGTATGACTCCGGCAAGCGCAAGGAGAAGTACGTCCCCGCGAAGCACAAGCGGAAGGGCGGCTTCAACAAGGAGTACATCAAGACGAAGTACTTGGAGAAGGCCCAGGCTGAGCAGCGTGCATTCTTCGCCACACTCAGCGACGTCGACGACTCGGATGACGACTCTGCTTCCTCAAGCGACGGCGAGTCCGAGAAGAAGAAGAGGATCGAGGACAAGCTGAACGGCCTCTGCTTCTTCGCCGACAACGAGGGTTTCTGCACCATGGCCCTCGGCAAGGAGGTCGACGGCGAGCTGGAGGAGATCCCTCGGAACGACGACGACGACGACGACACCTCCCAGGTATCTCTGACCCCCGATGAGCTTTCTGCTGAGGTCGAGAAACTTACTGCCGCTCTTCTTAGTCAAGATAAGCTGCTTAGGCGTGCTGCTAGAGAGCGCAAGGAGTTTAGGCAGAAGTGGGAGGATACGGTGAAGGAGCTTGAGTTTGCCAAGTCCACCGTGGTTGTCTCTGAGGAGGGTGAGTGCGAGATGTGCACCACACACATGACTGACCTTCTCACTTTGAGAGGTAAGTATGTTGTGTTGGTTGGAGAGGTGGATGAGCTTAAGGCTAGATCTTCGGTGCTTGGTGCGTGCAAGTCTTGTGCAGGCTTGCAATCCGAGCTGGCAGAGAAGAATGCCAAGATTATGTCTCTTGAAGAGGCCAGTTCGGGTAGCACATGTGTGGCTAGGTGTGTTCTATGTGAGGGTTTGGAGATGGAGATAGCCAACGTGAAGCATGACAAGATGCAAACCGAGGAGGAAAACACATACCTTCGGACCATCTTGTCATGGGTGTCTAGTGGTGAGCCGCAACTTGGGATGATGATCTCCCAATTCAAGCGTGCTGTTGGAGGCCCAGGTGTAGGTTTTTCTCAGGGTGTTGATGTTTCATCTTTTGGGAAGATTGGAGAGTCGAGTGGCCTTAACCCATGTGAGAAGCCCAACTCCACCACTACTTCCAAGCTTACCAAGATTCCACCCAAAGAGCCTCTCAAGCCTAACACCAAGGATGGGGTATTTGTTGAACCTCCGAGAGCTCCACCCAAGAAACAAACATGGGCTCCAAAACCAAACCATCTCAAGAACAAGCTAGACACAATGCCACCTATCCAGGAGGAGCTCATGCCTCAGAAGGGCAAAGTGATCCACACCCACTACCGTGAGTACCAACAACCCCCTATGAGAGCGGTGAGGTATCATTGTGAGCACTGTGGGAGAGATGGACACTTGAGTGAGTTTTGCTTTCGGCGCAAGAGAGAGGCGCGCCGTGCAAAGGAGATGAACAACACGGACATGTACCATCCTTTCCATGATGTACATGTGCCAAATGTTCAGAGGCGTGCTGCTAGGGCTAGAGGTCCAATGCCTCAGGTTCCTAGGCCTAGGCCGCGAGGAAGTCGTGCCCGGCGGGAGCCTGCAGTTGTGGGCTATGGACCCCGTGGCGGTGGCTTCGTAGTTGAGCGTTTTCCCCCACCGCGTTTTGAGTATCGCGATGGACGCTCCTCCCTTAGCGGACCACGTTTTCCTCTACGTGGTGATCGCTCTTCCCGTAGGCGTGCTAGGAATGGTTTTTCTGCTAACCGTTCTTTTGAGCAGTCGGCCCAACACTGGTATTCTCCCTACTTCACTAACCCCAGTGTTGGACCGTATGCTCACCCTATGTCTTTTTATTGATGTAGGTAAAACGATTGGAGAACATTTGGTTGGTGGATTCCGGTTGTTCGAGACACATGACCGGAAACGCCAAGTGGTTCTCCAGTCTTAGTCCAGTCGCCGGAAAAGAGTTTATCACCTTCGACGACAATAGCAAAGGTAAAGTGTTGTCTCGTGGGTCGGTGCGAGTTAATGAGCACTTTGTGTTGCGCGATGTTGCTCTTGTTTCTAACTTGCATTTTAGCCTTCTTTCTGTTTTGCAACTCTTTGATGATGACTATGAGATTCATTTTAAACCGAATCTCAGTCGTATTTTGGATCCTCAGGGCAATCTTGTGTGTTTGATTTCGCCCTTTGGAAAAGTCTTTCGTGCGAATTTCTCGGAGTCTTTTGGCACTTCTCGTTGTCTTGTGGCTGGACCTTCCTCCTCTGATCTTTGGAAGTGGCATAGGAGACTTGGACATTTGAGCTTCGACTTGCTTACAAGGCTTAGCTCACTTGGCCTAATCCGAGGATTGCCCAAGTTGTCTATGGAGAAGGATCTTGTTTGCCATTCTTGTAGACATGGGAAGATGGTTGCCGCTTCCCACCATCCAGTGACTCAGGTCATGACCAAGCGCCCTGGAGAGCTTTTGCACATGGACCTTGTTGGTCCGGCTGGGTGAGCTCGGTTGGGGGGAAGTGGTATGTGCTTATTGTTGTTGATGACTTTTCGAGATATTCGTGGGTCTTCTTTTTGTCTGAGAAGACTGAGACTTTCTCTTTTGCTCGCAATCTGATTTTACGTCTTCAGAACGAGTTCCCTTTGAACTCGATGCGAGCTATTAGGAGTGATAATGGTTCCGAATTCAAGAATTCGAATTTTGAGAAGTTTTGTAACTCTTTGGGTTTAGAGCATCAATTTTCTTCCCCCTACACACCGCCACAGAATGGTGTTGTAGAGAGGAAGAATCAGACCCTTGTTGAGATGGCCAGGACGATGCTTGATGAGCATAAGACTCCTAGGCGATATTGGGCCGAAGCTATGAGCACTGCATGCTACATTTCCAATCGCATTTTTCTCTGAGCTTTCTTGAAAAAGACTTCTTATGAGTTGCGTTTTGGAAAACTGCCCAAGGTAAGTTATTTTAGAGTTTTTGGTTGCCACTGTTTCATACTTAAGAAAGGCAACCTGGACAAATTTGAGTCTCGTTCTTCTGACGGTGTGTTTTTGGGTTATGGCACTCATACTCGCGCATATCGTGTACTTAACCTTGACACTAACCGAGTCATGGAGACATCCGATGTCACCTTTGAAGAGACCATGGTTTGTCCTTCTTCTTGTTTTGAGCGTGCAGGTGATCATGAGGTTGGCGAGCCTCTTTTTGATGATGAGGACGAGGGTGCTGAAGGGATGGATGACCCAGCACCACCTCCACCTGCTGTACCGCAAAGAGCGGCTTCTAGTACCACTCACGGCCCCGATCCCTTTTCTTCGACTACTTGGGGGCCGTGGGATCCGCCACCTCGAGCGGTACCTTTTGTACCCAAGGAGGCACCAGCTGCTGTTGAGGGGGAGATTTCTTCAGCTCGGGAGGCGCCACGACACATTTAGCGCCAACACCCTCCTCAACAGATGATCGGCAGCATCGGCGAACGAGTCACTCGGTCAAGGTCACAACAAATCTCTCACTTTGCTCATTCTGCATTTGTTGCTGATTTTGAACCTCGAGATGTTGGACACGCTTTATCTGATCCGGATTGGGTCAATGCCATGCATGAGGAGCTTTAAAACTTTGAGAGAAATCGGGTTTGGGTTTTGGTTCCTTTTCCTCCTGAGTGTCACCCTATTGAGACAAAATGGGTTTTCAAAAACAAACAAGGAGAGGATGGCCATGTTGTGAGAAACAAGGCCAGACTTGTAGCCCAGGGTATAGTCAGAAGGAGGGGATAGACTATGAGGAGACTTTTGCTCCCGTAGCTCGTTTGGAGGCAATTAGGATACTCTTGGCTTTTGCTGCATCCAAAGGGTTTAAACTTTTTCAAATGGATGTCAAGAGTGCCTTCTTAAACGGCTACATAGAAGAGGAGGTGTATGTTAGACAACCCCCCGGTTTCAAACATCCCAAGTTTCCAAACCATGTTCTTAAACTTCACAAAGCTTTGTATGGTTTGAAACAAGCCCCTAGAGCCTGGTATGATAGGTTGAAAACCTTTTTGCTTGCTAAGGGCTTTAAAATGGGATGTGTGGATAAAAGGCTTTTTCTCCTCAAGCAAGGCAATGATACTCTCTTGGTCCAGATTTACGTGGATGATATCATTTTTGGTGGTTCTTCTCACGCTTTGGTTGCCAAGTTTGCAGACACTATGAGCAGGGAGTTTGAGATGACCATGATGGGCGAGTTGACATTTTTCCTCGGGTTGCAAATCAAGCAATCCCGAGAGGGGACGTTCGTGCACCAGGGCAAGTACACCAAAGACATCCTGAAGAAGTTCGACATGGGTGAGGCCAAGCCTCTTCCTACACCCATGCTGACCACGGCGGCCCTGGATGCAGATGTGGATGGAGAAGCTGTGGATCAGAAGGAGTACCGGAGTATGATCGGGTCGCTGCTGTACCTAACGGCGACACGCCCGGACATCCAGTTCGTGGTGTGTCTGTGCGCACGATTTCAGTCGTCGCCACGCACCTCGCACCGTCAGGCAGTTAAGCGTATTATGAGGTACTTATGCTTCACTCCAGAATTTGGGATTTGGTATTCAGCTTCCTCCACCCTCTCCCTTTGCGGTTATTCTGATGCTGATTTTGCTGGTTGTCGGATTGAGCGCAAGTCCACTTCTGGGACTTGTCAGTTTATTGGTTCTTCTCTTGTTTCGTGGTCTTCTCGCAAGCAGTCTAGTGTCGCCTAGTCTACCACAGAGGCTGAGTATGTTGCTGCGGCTAGCTGCTGTTCCCAGTTGCTTTGGATGATGACCACTTTGCGTGATTTTGGTCTGAGCTTTTCTCGCGTTCCCTTGCTTTGTGACAGCACGAGTGCTATTAGCGTTGCTAAGAACCCTGTGCTGCACTCTAAGACCAAACACATTGATGTGCGCTTTCATTTTCTGCGAGACCACTATGAGAAGGGTGATATCGACCTTCGCCATGTCGATACTCATCATCAGTTGGCTGATATTTTCACCAAGCCTTTGGACCAATCAACTTTTGCTAGGTTGAGAGGCGAGCTTGGTGTGTGTTTCCCCTTTTAGTTGGGGGAAACATTTTGGTTTCTGTATCATAAACTGACTTTTTGTTTTTCAATTGGTTTCTTCATGCATCTTTGCATTTCATCTTGCATATTTACATTCAGAGCTTCATGTATATAATCTTTAGAATGTGACTATGCTCTGGGTAGTGTATGCTCCGATGCTTTATAATGATGCTTGTAGCTTATGCTCTTTCTGATCACTGATACATGTTGTGAGCTGAGCTATTTTATGAATGGTGAACTTGTTTAATGAACCTAAAACCTGAAAATGTTCACCATTGAGATATGCAACTAGCATGTGTAGATTGTGTTGAAATCACTTGTGCTTTTCATATATGCTAGGTTGCTATGTCTCTAGTTCTGAGTCATTCACTTGCTTGGTATGTTCATATTCTGTCTTTAAATTTGAACCAAGTTAAGTGAATTAGAAAGATCGAGATGGGATTGCTTGTCAGCACATCACAGTTTCGAGACTGTTTCTCATTGCACTTTGAGTTAAACTTGAGTTGTGTAGTGTATGACCGAAACTGTTGCTTTAAGCTTCTGATTGCTTCTGCATAGGCTTCGCACAGTTGAAAAGTTAGGCAATGACAAGTTTTCAACCTCTCGCAATCATATGCTGAAATTTGAACTTGTGTATTTTTAACCGCTGCAACTCCGATAAAATTTGAATCCACAAGTCTATGTTTCATTCTATAGCATGATGATTGAACCCTGCTAGGGGTAGTTCACCTTGTATACATGTTTAGCACTTGTTTGACTTCCTGTCTATACATGTTTAGTGCTATTTTGATGGTGAATACTTTTTGGCTAAAACTGCTCACTTTGCTCATATGTTCATATTTTGTATTTGGTGATCAGTTTGAGCCTTTGCTGGCATGTAGGCTTCTCGTTGTGTCATTGGAGTTACACTTTGTGGAGCATCTTTACACTCTATTGATTATATTCCTGAAGCTGCTAACTTGCATTTTGGCTCATTTGCATGTTGAAAGGGGAAGACATTCTGTCAAGGGGAAGAAACTTGCTTGTTGGTGCATTTTTGCTTGATGATGCATTTTCAACTAAGGGGGAGAAAATTTTGACAAATCATGAGTACCTTCTGTGTTCAACTAAGGGGGAGAAAATATTGATAAATCATGTGCTTTCCGAGTTGAACTAAGGGGGAGATTTCCAGGTTGTGTGCACCATTCGAGGGGGAGTTTGTGCTGGCTGGGTTTTTGAGCTTTCCAATTGGTTCGGAGCATTTTTGGTAGCTAGTTGTGTTGAGCCTTTGCCTCTTTCTTGAGGGACTAGCGTCTTTGCCTTTGTCCTTGTTCAGTGGTATCAAGCTTTCAGTTGGTATCAAGCTTTCTTGCTAGCGGTGTTGATCCCGTTCTGCCTTTTCTTAAGGGCTAGCTCTATCTTTGCTTGGATTTCAATTGATTTTTCGATTGGTATCGAGCTTTCCTGCTAGCAGTGTTGAGCCTGTTCTACCTCTTCTTGAGGGCTAGCTTTGCTTTGCTTGGTTGCGTCGAGCCGTTGCCCATGTCTTTGGGGACCAAGTTGTCTTGCTCTTTCCACTTGACCTTCTTCGGCTGTGCTATGCTTTTGGGTCATTTGGTCGAGTTTTCTCTCCTTCTTCCTTCCTTCCTTCCTCTATTCCATTATGATTTGTGTTGGTAGTTGACAATGCACTCATCAAGGGGGAGATTGCGGATACATGGGTGTATGCCGAGTCTCGAGTGATGAGTGATTGTCAACTGGGATAATGCGCATGTTCTTTGGCTTGTGTTGTGCAGGTGTCGAGCACGGATACAGTGATCAAAGGCAAGGTGAAGGTCAAGTAGAGACGTGCTGTGCCGATGGACCGAGAGTGGCGAAGGGCGGACGTGAGGCTTGGACTGAGGGACCGGTGGCCCAAGGATCAGCTGTGGGGCTGACAGCCTGGGACAGCGACGAGCGAAGACTTGCGGGCACGGTGTTGCTTGGGTCGAGGACCTGGGGACACGTGTCGGTGGACGGGGTGCACGGGCAGTGCATCCCCTCGACGGCTCGGTTTGGTGGTTGAGCCACAGAAAAACCACCGAGTGGACGGTTTCCAGGTTTGGACCTCAAAACCTGGGCACTGATGGTTTCCGAGTTTGGGCCACAAAACTCGGGCTGAGGACGGTTTCTAGGTTTGGGCCTCAAAACCTGGGCGCTGCGGGTTTCTGAGTTTGGGCCACAAAACTCAGGCGGTGGATGGCTGGTTTCCCGGTTTGGGCCTCAAAACCGGGGGTTGGTCGTGAAGGCTGGTTTCCCGGTTTGGGCCTCAAAACCGGGGGCGAGGTCCGAGAAAAGGACGGGCAGAGCGGAGGCGGCACGTGGCGGCAATCGGGGAGGTTGCGTCGAGGCAACGCTACCAGTTGTGCGGGCGTGGCCGTCGGATCACCACCTATCTTGAGTTGGTCCAGAATAACCCTAGGGTTTAGCTGGCTCGCTCTGTAATTAGTTAGGGGTAGAGTGGGAAATAGAATTAGGATAAGTAGAGGGAGACACCCACCTCCCATTTGATCTCAGTCATTTGATATTTTTCCTTCTAGGTTTTCCTGCTCTCCCCATCCTCTGCTGTAGCGAACTGAGATCCACAGAGAAGACAATCATACCTCTGTGCCCGTGAGATTTTGAGGAAGTGAGACCGTAATCTCACTGTTGTAGCGTGTGGTAGCCACACGGTTGCAAATTCATGGTTGTGATTCGCGTTTTGTTCATGTTCTTCGCGGGTTGCTTTTCTCCACGATTTTCCCGTTGATCGATCTCTCTACTTGGTGCGTCTTTTGCAAATCCATGTGAACCAAGATGTTCTAGATCATGAGGCACTTCTTTCCACCGAAGGAATTCCCCTCTAACCTCACGAGCTAGTAGATCGGTCGATTTTCTTTTTGGGCCGGTTTTGTCTCCCTTTCCCCGAATCTCTTCGATTCATCGATTTGGAGATAGGTTCGAGCAATGATCTCTTAGAGATAGCTCACTATCCTCCTTGTGACTCATCTCACCAAGTTTGATCCCTAGAGGATTCGTTTTGGGTGAAATCGAGTCGATTCGGTGGACGAACAAAGCAGTTTCGTGGTGACCGGACGCTAGGGTCGGGGTGACCGGACGCTTGACCGAGAGTTTGGTCGATGAATGTGTTCTTCGTGTTTTTGTTTTGACTCGACCGGACGCTCGTCTTGTGTATGACCGGACTCACTCATCCCACTGTTCATCATGTGGTTCTTCAGTTGACCGGACGCTGGGTTGGTTGATCGGACGCTCTCCTCTGTGAGTCCGGTCCGAAACAGTAAGGTCCGAAACCGGGTTTCTCACGACCGGACGCATCCGGTCGTCCTTGATCGGACGCAGACTGAGTCCGGTCAAGTGCAGTTTGCACGTTTTCGTCCGCGGTTTGTTCGTTTGTTGACAGATTTGGGTTTCGTCTTTTGCGCTGGATTTCTAGGGTTGTGTAGTGTCCCGCTGTGCTTCTCGGAAGCATCCACCCTACATCTAGGGTCGTGGACACTTGCAAGCTCTAGGTTTGCTCTCGGGGTGATTCTTGGGACAGTGGCAACAAGTTTCTGAAAAGAAATTTTGAAGCTCCCATTCACCCCCCCTCTGGTCGCTTTCTGGTAGCACATTCGGTCCTTCACTTGTTGCGCATACACAGCTCGTTGAAGACTGTTATCGAGGAACTGCCCCGTGATGGCGCGCCAGGTGGTGTAGGCAGAGGTTGTGGGCCGGTAGACACCATTCCAGATGTCCTTGGATACTGAGGAGTAGAGCCAAGAGACAATGCAGGAGTCTATCTGCAGCCATTCAACATCGTCGAACATGGCGGCCTTGTCAACAATGCCGTCAATGTGATTGATGAGACCGAATTTTTGGAAGGTGAGTTCGAAGAACGAACGCCATTGGCGAAAGTTCCCTTCATTGGCGTTGAGGATGACAGGAACATGGCTCTGAATGTTGACGAGGACAAGAGTGCTTGCTGGTGGAGGGGTGGGTTCAGTAGTGGTGGCAAAGGGATTGGTGCCGGAGGAAGAAGCAGAACCAATGGGGCTCGCCATGGCGGATTGCAGCGGAAGAAGATCGATAGATGGCTGATACCATGTAAGAGTGAAGAACGACAAAGAAAATGGAGAGAATCACCGCACACATTCATTATGTTCACAGGGGTTGATATACACAGCTCAGGAGATCACCCACTATCCACCGATCCTACAATTCAGGAAGAGTGGGTGATGGATCCGTGAGAATAGCAAGGGGAGAAGACCCTGACCACGCAAGCCTATACAGGTAGCTAACGGTTACACTAACACTTACTAATCTATGCAGCCTAGTATGTTTTATAGAAGTACATACTAGTATGATTTTACACAGAGAATTGATTACAAGAAGCTAGTAGGCATTGTGTAACAAATATTATACTGTGGTGTGACAGACTTTGTGTGCTGGTCTTCATGGTTTCTCGCAGGCGAGCAGGGGCAAGAGCCCAGTTTCGCCGCCATGAAGCTCCGCCCCTGGGTATGCGCGACGACAAAGACTGCCGCACACGGAAAAAGTCCGAGAAAAGCTAATGGAGACTAATTTTTGTTTTTTTTAGAGTGAAATATTAGATACTTTGGAGACGGGTTTTTTTCCTCTCCTAATATATTCTTTAGAAGTTAGGAGAACATAGAGTTTTTAGGAGAAAAATTTAGAAAACTCTTGAAGATGCTCGATCTATTAGTAGTCCATCCATGCTAAAGTAGCTTTGGCCATCCGGTATGTCCACCTGCAGTTTTTCATAGTAATACGGTATGACAAAATCGCGCTTCAAGCCTAGTACTAGCATGTCTCTCATATCTCTCCATGACAACCTGACACCATGACAAGATGATGAGCTCCCTCTTCCTGCTTCTCACATCTCGCTCCCTCGCTCTCATGGCAAATAGCCGCCGCCGGCGGCGGTCAGTGACCTGTTGCTGGAGACTGAGGCATCACCCAGGCAGCATCAGGTCACCACGGCGCCACCCCCTCCGCCCTCTCTTTGGTTGCAGCTCCGTTCTACCCTGGTGGCTCCGCTAGAAGGTGCTCGAAGCGTCGTCGGTGAGCAGACGACGATAGCGGCGAGGAGTCCGATGACGGCGACCGCCCTACAACCTCCGTCGATGCCACTCGTCACCTGGCGAGACCGGTGCCTGCGCCCCGCCACGCGCTCGTCCACTCATGGTTCAGGGCGGCGGCGAAGCGGATACTAGGCACCCAAACCCGGGTGAAGGTGGGGAAGACAAAACTAGCCGCTGAAAGGTCCTTGTTTGGTTTTGGTAATTGAGTGACAACTTAGGTGGACTAATTGTGTTTATGTGAGATACACAGTTGATTAGTCCACGAGTGATCATGTGTGAGCAACATATATCATAGAGGTAAATTGGCTTGAAGAATGTTGCAAGGCTCACACATGTGATGAAGGAGCTTATTGCATATGTGACATTACTTGGAGTCATGTGGCTAAGATGGTAAAAAACAAGACAAGACTTAGCTAGATGGACTAGTTGCAAAGGTGAAGGGCAAGTTGGAGGCTTTGAAGCCGTTGGTATCGAATGTCGGGAGGCTTGAGCAAAGACTCAACGCCGAAGGACCAATGCAATGGTGACGAGCAAGTGAGGTCAAGATCGATGGACCATGAAGGCCATATGATAATATGAAGTGGTTCATATCATTTGATGATAGGTTGGTGCATGTGTTGCATCGACATCGAAGGAGATGAAATGGAATACGCAAAACAAATGTATATTTGTAGGGCATTCATTTCATCGGCCATAAGTGTCTAGAGAAGTTTATGACCAGGTTTAGGATAGATGAGTGTACTATCAAGAGGAACAAACTTGTTTGGATATCGGTCATCTAGTGCCACTTGAGTGATATAACATTGTGATGTTGCTAGGATCGAGTGGTGTGGTGAGTGCAAGTGAAAATCCTTTGAAAAATGATTGTGAAAAATGCTAACTCACATGCACAAGGTGGTGGAACACTTTGGAGTTGACACATTTGCAAAGGAGAAGAAGTTGTGTTGCAAAGGAGGCGAAGCCTAAGGGTTGCACAGGCATCAGCCCCACTGTCCTGGTAGGCATCAGACATGTCTGATACCAAACCCTAGGCAGTATGTATGCTCAGAGGAGCATCAGACACGACGATGATGCGTCTGATGGCTATGTCGTGGTCGTGGTTGCTCTGGCAGCAGGCATCACACACCGGGTCACATCCGTTGGGGTCGGAGTAGATGCGTCTGATGGCTCTCGGAGCTCTCGGCATAGACATCGGACACTGTGGTGGCGTATCTGGTAGTTTCCTATTCGCGCGTTCGATGGCTGGTCAAAGAGTCGTTGGAGCGGCCGCGTTGGCATCAGATGTTGGCCCTGTGTGTCTGATGTGGACGGGCAGTGCATCCGATGTAACATCGGTGCACACAGGAGTTGAAGTAGCCGTTGGGATCTGGCGGCCTACGTTGAACGGTGATGACACGTGGTGGTGATCCCTGCATCAGATGTTGGTCTTGTGCATCCTATACTCGCAAGTAGCGCGTCCGATGCCCTCGCATTTTACCTAATGAAGGGGCAACAACTAGTTTAGCCCCTGGGGCTATAAATAGAAGTGGGGGTTGACCTTGGCTGGTGCTTAGCACCCTTGGTACTTAGTGTCCATACTCGGGGAGTGCTAGAAAGCCCTCTAACTCGCTTGTCCTTGGTAGTGTGTGAATCCATTACGAGTGAGGGGTCGCTAGTGCATTGCATTGAGAGATTGCAAGATGTGGCACTAGATGTTCATGTATCAAGCATGTGGTGTTTGTTACTCTTGGATGTTGCCACCTCTTAGACGGCTTCATGATCGAGTCTCCGTCGTGAAGTCCGCGTGAAGATTGTGCGTGGCTCCGGAGAAGGATTTATGAGGGGGTGTTGTGCTCGTCCTGCGGGGATCATGAAAAGCAACTCTAGTAGAGTGTGTCATTTGAGTTGCCCTCACTTGTGAGTGAGTTCTTGCGGCGCTTGAGTGTCGAGCTAGGTGTGGTGCCTATTAGCCACCAAACTACCAAGGTGTGTGGTCGACACAACGAGACCTAGCTTGGTGGCAATCAAGTGAACCTCGGAAGAAAAATCACCATGTCAACTTCATATTCATCTTCTCGGTGACTTGCAAACTCCATTTACTAACTTGTATTTATTTGTTCATATACATGACTTCTTGGCCCTCTTTGGAACCATCTATAACCGGATTCCTAGGCACCCACCGCGGTGACCGTGATTCTCATGAGACCGCCCAAGAGGAGAAAAGTGAGGGAAATGAACTACATCGCCGATTCTCCCATATTGCGGTCATGGAGCCACGAATGGGACACCATGCTCGTGGCCGTAGATCACGGTTCTAAACTAGACCCTTATCATAGACGCAAAATCTTAGACGTGTATTTTATATGCGTCTGTGATGACTGTTAAGCCACGTCTGTAATTGAAGATCTGACATAGTGTTCGTTATATGTACACGGGTATGCATGAGACTTTATTAAAGAGTTTGCTATTTGTTATATGGTATATAGTCTGTTTGAACAAAGTTATCACGAATAATGCGGCCTTCGACCAGTTAATTGGATAATCTCTATATTTACGTACGTTGGTCGTTCCAGGACCTGCTATTGGTTTCGAAGGCACGTAGGTTGGCGGATGCATGGTGTGGCTTGCACATGCTGTCCATCCATCCACACAAAAAAAGGTAACTGTAGTTATCCTCATATGCTAAAACATGGGATTTTGTGCCTGGATTTTCTCTCCGCGTAGCCTTCAGCGGGCAGACAAAATCCTCCCCCGTCGCTGCCGCCAGGGGACACAGGTTCCCTTGACAATGGACGCTGCTGGTCAAGATTTGTCCCTAGTAGCTAGCAAGCATGCTTGCTGCCACAGCTAGCTTTGATATTTTTTTTGTCCTAGCCCAAGTGGATACTATAACAAAAGGCAGAGTGTTTTCCCGTTTTTTCCATGAGAAAGACAAATATTCCTATATTTATAACTCTCTGCTGAGTGTAACATCTCCAATAGTTCCAAAAAAATTAATTGGGAAATCAATAAGTTTTCTACATATTTGTTGGGTTCCGCCAACAGTTTCCAAAACTCAGCTCCTAAAGGCGGGCTAGCTGACTCGGATTCTGCAGTGAGTTAGATGAGAGAGAATGCTAGAAATCATAAGCGCTAGCAACAAACTCCTCGTCTAGGGCTTTGTTCGCTTGAGCTACAAGTCAGTTTTAATCCGTACAAATCAGTCGTGAAACAGTATTTTTCTTTCACAGCAAATTAGTCATTTCAGTTTATCAGTCGGCTCATAAGTTGTGCTGAACAAAGCCCTAAGGAACGAGAAAATGACAATTTCGCCATCATCAAATTTGGATTTCGCAATTTTGTTATTCCGTAAAAGGGATTCACTATGTTGGATTCACTCCTGCTCGGCCCCCGTTATGAAACAGGGCGCGGAGCGAGGGTGGACAACGGTCAACTATGCACGAAGTTAAGGGCGATGGCACAAGAAAATAAAGTGGTGAAAACGTTTCTCTCCTCAAAAAATCGTGTGTTTTACACTGTTCATCTCTTGGTATTTATAGGGAATACCAAGGGGTGCTGGCCTAATTACAATAGGGTACAAAAAGATTCCCCGGCGCTACACAGGGAGAAAGGGCAAAGCCGTAAAAACACAGCAGAAGTGGAAACCCTAATCGGCCCTCCTCCTGTCCACCGCCATCTTGCTCCGTCTGCCTTCGACCAAGAACAAAGGAAGACGGGCCTTCGCCTCCGCCGGTCCTTAGGTCAGCATCCCCTCGCCACTTGCCGAGCTTGATGCCTCAACGACAAAGCTTCGGAACCTGCGAAGGTTACTTACTACGTGTTCGGAGCGCCTTTACCTGCGAGAAACAAAGCGAACTCCGAGGGTTGGATTTGCATCCGAAGGTTAAAGAAAGCGACCCAGAAGAGCCCCAATTATCGGGAGGGCGAAGCTTTGTGAGGCCGCGCGGGTCGCGCGGAGGTTGTTTTCCTGCTCAGCCCGCGCGGCGCCGCTGCCGAGGGTCCCTTCTCCCAACAGTAGCCCCTCGTTGCCTTGAATCTAAAGAACAGTATTTAGGCCCAAGCAGCGCTCTTGGACGGGAAAAGTAAAGAGACCCTTGGCAGCGACGCCCGCGGCTGCTTTGGGCTGGGCCGTTGCACTGTTTGTTTGTACTGTTGAAGCCTGTTTCATTTTTTGCGCCATGGTTTTCGGTCGTCGTGCCGATTTTGTCGGGTGGGGGTGTCCGCCTCATGGCCTATAAATAGGAGGGGTTGGTGGTGGGATTGAGCCGTGCCTTCATTTGCTCTAGCCACCCTACTGCTGCTCGTTTTCTTTCTGCGAAGGTTGGTTTTTGTCTAGATTTCGAAGGTTGTGAGTTTGGTGCTCTTCGAAGGTTTTGGCTTGAGAGATGGCTAGGTCTAAGCAGGCGGCCTGAGTTGTTTCTCCCTCCGCTGCAGATGAGGGGGTGACTTTTGAGTTTGGGCTAAGCCGCGTTTGTAGCTCTGATTTAGCGGCATATGTTAAGCGAGGGTGGATCGAGGAGGGGAAGGCGAGGACCAGTGCTGGGGAAACTGTGCCGAAGCCTGATGTAGACGAGGTTGTTATTTTTGAGGAATTCTTCGAGGCTGGGCTGCGCTTCCCAGTTGATTCTTTTGTGACAGCTGTTCTACAGAGGTTCAACCTGAAGTTCCATCAGCTTACACCTTCGTGCTTTACAAAGATGTCAGTGTATGTTTGGGCATGCCGCTCACAAGGTATTGTTTCACAGGTTGAGGGTTTCATTCGGACGCATCGTGTGCACATGCAACCTCGCAAGATAACGGACCGCGAGGGTAACACCAGTCTGGGTCAGTTTGCTGTGTATACTTTTTGTCACCGCGCTGGGTCGGAGTTGCCGGTGCAGGCTCAGAAAAATAAGTGGGCTAGCGGGTGGCAAGAATTCTGGTTTTACTATAAGCTTGATGGAGTGTCCGAGCTTTGTGACGAGCTTCCGCCTCTTGGCGACGTGAGTGCCGAAGCTCAGATGAGCCCCGAGGCGCACGCCGCGGTTGACTGTCTGAGGGTGGTCGCGCGTTCTCAGTGCGCTCGCGATTTAGTCGAGGAGTACTGCTGCGCTAATGCGTGGCCCCTCAGTCGGAAACAGGCTTGGTTTCCGGTAGAGGAGGACTCGAGGTACGAGGGTCGTGGATTGAAGAAACCGAAGCTTGATTTGGGCAAGATTTGGGAGAGGGTTTTAAAGAAATTTCCGAGGCGTCAAGATGGTGTTGACGCCATTTATAAGCGCGTTCAGCAGAGGGCTAAAAATCTCGTTGGGAAACTATCTACCCTTGAGGTTAAAGCTATCCACAGCTCGGTGGGAAGCGGGGGTCGTGTTAACAGAGTTTTTGACATGCTTGGGATCCAGTATACCAATTGGCCTGCTCCGTCGAGCGAGGATGCGCCAAAGAAGAGGAAGCGAGCTTCTGCGGAGGAGAGAGGTAATGTTTCGCGGCCGAAGAGAGGTCGCCGCCGTGGTCGCGGCGGCGCCGGCGGCCGGGCGAAGGCACTTGCGACAAAGGTCGCAGTAGGCTCTGGTGCTACCGGCACTTCCTCATCCTCGGTCATAGCCTCGAGCGGCCGAGGTGCTGGTAAGATTGGAGGACGGGTGCCCTGCGTGGGCGGCATTGGTGCTTTGATCCAGATCTCGGATGACGAAGGTGTCTCCGATGATGATGAGAAAGAAGAGGAGAAGGAGGAGGAAAAGGAGGGGGGTACTGAAGAGGACTCATCCGACGAGGATAGTGATACGTCAAGTAGCGAAGGGAACTCCGATGAAGACGTATCCATCGAGGACGTTCGAGGAAAAGGAATAGCCTCGTCCAGTGCTGGTGCTGCGGCCACCCGAAGCATTGATGACATCATACGGGACTTTGAGCCAGATAGTCCTCCACGAGGGTCGTTCCCCGAGTTTGCTGGCTCGCACATTTGGGTCGATGGTTTTGAGTTTAAGGGTGACCTCGAATCGGACCGGACCCCGGGGAAGAGGCCGTATGGCGAGGCTAGCCGGTCAAGTCTTCCTTATTATGCGAAGAAACTTGGAGTTTCCGATCCGGCGACCGAGCTTTTCACGAGTCCGGACCTTCGAGAGTGTCACTTGCAGTGTGCTCCGGAGGAAAGGCGCTTTCTGGGTCGGGTGTTTAACCGTATCTGTGTGCCGGAAGCGGAGCTTCGGCTGGCCAACGAGCCCTTGGACAGACTTCATGATGATATTGATGTCAAAGTGGCTGAGTTGATGCTCCTCAGCCGGTCGGCGCGCCGGAGGGCAAGTTATAATCTCCACTATCTGAATGACCGGTTGAGTGACGCGGAGAAAGCTAATAAGGAGCTTCGCCAGAGTTTGGAAAACAAAGAGATTGAGCTCAAAGCTGCTTTAGAAAAAGTTAAGAAATCGCGAGAGGAAGCACAAGAGGTTGCGAATAGCAACGCGGAGCTCCTGGCTGCTAGCCGGCAAAAGGACAAGGATTTGTTGGCTGCGAACAAGCGCATAGAAGAGCTGTCCACGGAGCTGGCTACCCAAGCCGAGGCTTGGCAGGAAAGCATGAGGAAGGTTAAAAATAAGATAGATACATGCTTGACCGAAGCCGGAGGTTCTGCCGGGGAACCGCTGCCTGTAACTAACGTAGAAGCCTTTGAAGGTTGGCTGAGTAACGAGCTGGACGTCTTTAGCTCGTTGGTTGGCAACGCGGCCGACTTTGGTGGCTATGCCGGGGCTTTGGCGATGGCCAGCACGCTTCGTCTTGCGGATTGCGAGCACCTTCGCAAAGTCAAAAGGCCAAACCATGCTTTTCCGTCGGTTGACGAGGTGCGCCGGATGAAGGCTGATGACGCCGACGTTCGGAACTGTGCGATGCGATTGCTTCGCAAGTTTTGGATTGCTGGTGGTGGCCGAGCTCTTGCCTTTGAAGAAGCTGCCGAGGCTACTCGTCAGGTTAGTTAGTTTTTTTTTAATAAAAGTATGGTTTTTGGGGTTTGTTAAGGTGATGAAGGGTTTGGTATTTGATTTTGGAGGTCTTGTCTTTATTTTTCCCTTGCAGGCTCGAAAGGACGCAATGCCCTCGCCGCCAGCGACTGTTGATGCTGGAGGTAGCTCCAAAGCCATTCCTTTGCCCAGCGTTGTGGAGGTTGCGCCTGTCGAGGCTGAAGCCTTGGCTGAGAACGCTCCGAGCACTGAAGAAGCTGTTGTAGAAGCGGTGGCAACGGAAGGGGCGCCTGCTGAAGGCTCGGGTGCTGCCATTGGCGGAGGTCTGGATGCTACCATCGACGAAGCTGTGGCTGAGGAGCGCGGTGAGGCCGGGCAGGTGTGAACTTAGGGTTGCTTGGGCGAGAGGGTCATTTTGTCAAAGGTGCGGAGGTTGTAAAAACTTAATGACGCTGTGACACTTTCCTATTTTGTGTAAATGCAGGTTCCTGACGGAACCATGCTAGAAGTGTTTGATGTGACGCCACTGACGCTTAATTATCAAGATACTTTTATAACTGGTGAATCGTGGGCTCGTGCTAAGCTAAAACATCCTTCGCTGGCCTTCGAGCGTTTTTGGTGGTCGAAAGTGCGAAGGTACGATTTAAGAAACAACCGGTCGAGTCGTTTTTGGCGTGAAGCGGACTATACTGATCGACAGGCCACCCGTCATTTGTTTGGTTCTTCTTCATCCTCGCAAGCTGGTATTGATGATGATATTGATGAGAACACAGCCTTGGATTACTTGTTTGGACGAACCAAACTAGATTTAGGTTCAGATGGATCACTAGTGGTTCCAAAGGAGGAACCTTCGGAGGTTAGTGATGTGGACCGTGCATATATGTATCGGGCGAGGGTTTTGTCTGGGGAGCTACCAATTATTCCGGCAGCTCCTTTGTTGTGGGGACCCATCGTTGCGGTGGAGCCAGAGTTCGAGGAGGGTAGCGAGGGCTCTGGTGATTTGATGTTAATTGAAGGGAGCGATGGTTCCTTGTAATTTTTGTAATTTTTCCTGATTTGTTTGTCGTTGTTAAGTTATTTTTGTAGATAAACGGGAACATTGTATGTTTGTTTTGTGTCATTACGATTCGTTTGGGTAATTTGGTTGATGGATTTTTTTGTCGTTATCAGATATTGACGAGGCTCGTTGGCTGTCCGGCTCTGCGTTGTTTTGTTGTGTGTAATGTTCAGCTCAGAAGGGAACGACACCTCCTTTTTGTTTAGGCGAGGCTCGTTTTTGCATTGAGAGAGGTTTTAAGAAAAACAGCGACGCCCCCTTTTCTTTTTAGCGAGGCTCGTTTTTGCGTTGAGAGATGTTTTAAGAAAAACAGCGACGCCCCCTTTTCTTTTTAGCGAGGCTCGCTTTTTGTGTTGAAAGATGTTTTAAGAAAAACAGCGACGCCCCCTTTCCTTTTTAGCGAGGCTCGCTTTTGCGTTGAGAGATGTTTTTAAGAAAAACAGCGACGCCCCCTTTTCTTTTTAGCGAGGCTCGCTTTTGCATTGAGAGATGTTTTTAAGAAAAACAGCGACGCCCCCTTTTCTTTTTAGCGAGGCTCGCTTTTTGTGTTGAAAGATTTTTTAAGAAAAACAGCGACGCCCCCTTTCCTTTTTAGCGAGGCTCGCTTTTGTGTTGAGAGATGTTTTTAAGAAAAACAGCGACACCCCCTTTTGTTTTTTGCGAGGCTCGCTTTTGCGTTGAGAGATGTTTTTAAGAAAAACAGCAACGCCCCCTTTTCTTTTTAGCGAGGCTCGCTTTTTGTGTTGAAAGATTTTTTAAGAAAAACAGCGACGCCCCCTTTCCTTTTTAGCGAGGCTCGCTTTTGTTAAGGAAGCTGGACGTATGGTTTGTGTCTCGCCTTTTATTTTGGGTGTAGGTGGAAAAATGCGTTATAAGCTCTGGCGTGTTTGGCGAGGGTACTCGATTCTTTGGTGCCCTTGTCTTGGGTGGAGGTGAAGTTTGCTTTTTGCGAGCCCCTGGCGTGTTTCCGCGAGGGTGCTTGACTTTTTTTGTACTTCGCGTCTCCCCTTGTTTTAGGTGGAGGTGAAGTTTGCTTTTTGCGAGCCCCTGGCGTGTTTCCGCGAGGGTGCTTGACTTTTTTGTACTTCGCGCCTCCCCTTGTTTTAGGTGGAGGTGAAGTTTGCTTTTGCGAGCCCCTCGCGTGTTTTGCGAGGGTTCTTGACTTTTTGTACTTCGCGGCTCCCCTTATTTTAGGTGGAGGTGTAGTTTGCTTTTTGCGAGCCCCTGGCGTGTTTCCGCGAGGGTGCTTGACTTTTTTGTACTTCGCGCCTCCCCTTGTTTTAGGTGGAGGTGAAGTTTGCTTTGAAAAAAGTTTGTTTTTTGAAGCAATCTCCGAGGGTTATCATCGATTTTAACGCTCTTGTAGAAGAGCTGCTTTTTTCGATGTTTGATACTAAGAGCAATAATTTGGAGTTTTACTTTTTCCGGGGATTCTAGCCTGTATTGATGGTTTGGATACTGCCTCGTTAAAAAACCTTACGCCCCTTCGTAAGGAAAAAGAGTGCAGCTCCTCTGTTTTTGTTACATGCATGGAAACGAAACAAAGCAAGAGTGAAAAAACAGATTACATAATGCGAGGGCTCGCTAAGGCTCCGCTATGGGTAATATTTGCGAAGGTCGTCAACATTCCAAGTGTGAGGCAGGATGTTCCCCTCGCTGTCGGAGAGGTGAAATGATCCGGGACGATTGCATTCTACTATTAGGTATGGACCCGTCCACTTTGGCTGAAACTTCCCCGCCATGTTGGCGTTTTGCTTCCGAATTAGAACGAGGTCACCCTTCTTTAGTTCTTTGATTCTCACCTTTTTGTCTCTCCCTTTTTTTGTTTCTTCTTGATACTTGCGAAGGTTGTGCACTGCGTTGCATCTTGTTTCTTCGAGTAAGTCTTTGTCAAGCAGTTGGTTTTGTTCGTCTTCTTCGATGGTTGTTCTGAGTGACCCATACTTGACTTCTTCTGGTGACACAGCTTCCTCCCCAAACAGGAGCCTGAAGGGTGTGAATTTGGTGGCTCTGCACTCCGAGGTGTTATGAGACCAGGTGACGGAGGTTAGTTCTTCTGCCCATTTTCCTTTGGGCCTGCCTTGCAACTTTTTTGATATGGCTTGGAAAATTGTTGCATTAGCTCTTTCGACTAAGCCATTGGATTGAGGGTTCCGGATTGATGCGAAGCATAAGATTGTTCCGATTTGAGCGCAGAATTCTTTGAAGACCTCGCTATCAAACTGAGTGCCGTTGTCGACAGTTAAATGTTTGGGAACTCCAAACCGACAAACTAATTGCTGCCAGAAGAACTTTTTTACTGCCAGGGATGTAATGGAAACGAGTGGTCTAGTTTCGATCCACTTCGTGAAGTATTCCACAGCTACCACTGCGTAGCGGAGGTTTCCTGGAGTTGTTGGTAGTGGACCGACGAGGTCCATTGCCCATCTTTGCAGAGGCCAAGTTGGGCATATGAGAGTTGTAGGAGCCCCTGGGGCGTTTTGATTTTTTGCCGTTAGTTGGCAACCCTCGCAATGTTTGACGATGCTTTCTGCATCTCGTAGCGCTGTTGGCCAATAGAAACCTTGCCGGAAAGCTTTCCCAACTAACGCCCTCGGGCCGTTGTGTGAACCACAGATGCCTTCGTGAATAAGCTTGAGAATATCGTTTCCTTCAGACTGTGACACGCATTTGAGTCATGGCGAGGTTACCGAAGCTTTGTACAGAATGTTGCCCACAATCTTGTACCCTCGTACTCTTTGTTTTAGTCTGTTTTCTTCTTCCTTGGACTCGGGTTCGTGGAGCCCTTTGATATAGGCTATGATAGGTGCTCTCCAGTCCTCGCTGTGAATTGTACTGATCAACTTGGGGTTCTTTTCTGGGGTTTCGAAGGCTGGTTGAGTCGCAACCTCGTGGAACACATCTGGTGGCAGCTGAAGTTGTTGTGCTGCTGCTTTAGCTAGGCAGTCTGCCTCGTTGTTCTCAGACCTCGGTATTGCTTTCACTGTTATGCCGAGGAAGAACGATTCTAACCTTCGGACATATTGAAAGTATTTTTGTAGCTCTGGATCTTTTGCTTTGTAGTTCTTCTCAATGTGCCCCGCGATAACTTGTGAGTCTGTATTGATGACTGCCCTTCGGACTGACAATGATCGAAGCCTTGAGAGCGCTAGTATTACGGCTTCGTATTCTGCGGAGTTGTTTGTGCATTTGAAATCAAGTCTTCTTGCATATCTTAGCTTCGACCCGGATGGCGAGACTAGGATGGCCGAGGCCCCAGCTCCAGTTGCACCCCAGGCTCCGTCGACATATACGATCCAAAACGGGTCTTGTTGAGGTCCAACGCTGCGAGGATCAGGTGTCCACTCAGCTATAAAATCTGCTAGTGCCTGTGATTTGATTGCTGTTCTGCCGACGAAGGTTATGGCGTAACTGTTAAGCTCAACTGCCCATTTTGCTATTCTTCCAACTGCCTCGTTGTTCTTGAAAATGTTCTCGAGGGGGTATGCCGAAGGTACATGGATCTCGTATGCCTGGAAATAATGCTTGAGCTTTCTAGATGCCATGACCACGGCGTATGCTATCTTCTCGAGCTCTGAGTAATTCCGCTTGGGACCTTCGAGGGTTTCTGATACATAGTAGATTGGGGCTTGCCTTGTCCTGTTGTTCTCGTGTAACTCTTTGATCAGGACTGCGCTTGCTGCGTGAGGCGAAGCTGCGACATACAGCAGTAATAGGTCTCCTTTGCTTGGACTGGTTAAAACAGTCAAGTTGGTGAGATACTTTTTCAAGTCCTCGAAGGCTTTCTGCTGCCGAGGTCCCCAATTGAATGGTGCAGTGCTTCTCAATGTTTCAAAGAAAGGTAACCCTCACTCAGCGGATCTGGAGATGAATCTGCTGAGTGCTGCTAAGCGGCCTGACAGATGCTGAGCTGCTTTTTTGGTTGTTGGGGGTTCCATATTGATGATAGCATCAATCTTCTCGGGGTTAGCTTTGATTCCCCTTGCTGAAACGATGCAACCCAGCAGTTTTCCTTCGCTTACCCTGAAAACACATTTTTCGGGGTTTAACTTTAATCCGGCAGACCGAAGATTGCTGAATACTCTCGATAAGTCTGAAATATGGTTTTCTTTCAGCTCACTTTGGACAACTAGATCATCGACGTAGGCAGAGACGGCGTGTTCATCTTTGAAGACTTCCGATGTCATGCGTGCGAAGGTTGAGCCTGCGTTTTTTAGGCCTTCTGCCATTCTTCGAAAGCAAAAAGTGCCCGAGGGTGTGATGAAACTTGTTTTTTCCTCGTCTTCTTCATTCATCCAGATCTGGTGGTATCCTGAGAAGCAATCGAGGAGGGACAGCATTTGGCAACCAGCTGCTCTGTCGACCAAGGTGCTTATGTTAGGGAGGGGAAAATCGTCCTTCGAACAAGCTTTGTTCAGACATGTGAAATCTACACACATTCGTCATTTCTTGTTCTTTTTCTGAACTAGGACCACGTTTGAGAGCCAAGTTGGATATTTGACTGGGCGGATGACGCCTGCGTCCAAAAGCCTTTTCACCTCAGCCTTCGCTGCCTCTTTCCTTTCTTCTGACATTTTGCGAAGCTTCTGCTTAACGGGGCGATAGCCTGGTTTGATGTTTAGGCTGTGCTCTATCAGAGTTCTGTTTACCCCCTTTAGGTCCTCTGCGGACCAAGCGAAGGTGTCGGAGTTTCCTTTGAGGAAGACGACGAGATTGTTTTCTGATCGGGGGTGTAGGTTGGCTGAAATAAACACCTTTCTTTCGGTGTTGCCCTCGAAGAGTTGGACTTGTTTAGTTTCTTCCTTGGGTGAAACCTTTATTTTGTCAGTGCAAACCTCACCTTCGTTGTTGAGGTTTGTAGCTTGAGGCTTCGACAAGTTGTGGACATTACGTTGCCCTGGTGCTACAGTTCCCTCAGCTGCCCTTGCGACGTCTTGGTCTCCATATACTGCAACCACCCCCTTTGGAGCGGGAAGCTTCATGCAGAGGTAAGCGGGGTGGATGACTGCGTTGAATGCGTTGGTGACCCCTCGGCCAAATATCGCATTGTACGGATAAAACATGTCGACCACGTCAAAGGTTATGTGCTCGGTTCTGTAGTTGATTTGGTCGCCGAAGGTCACGGGCAAAGAAATTTTCCCGACGGCTCTCACTTGTTGACCACCGAAGCCGTATAGAGGGTTGTCAGCAGGTTGCAGGAGGTTCCTATCAAGCTTCATGCTATCGAAGGTTGAGGCGAACAAGATGTCTGCAGAGCTTCCTGTATCGACCAGAATTTTAGTGACAGTCCACCCTGCTAGATTGGTCTCGATCACAATAGCGTCTGTGTGAGGGTAATCTCTCAACTTCATGTCACTGGAGTCGAAGGTTATAGGAATGTGGGACCAACGACCGAATTTGTGTGGTCCTTCGACGGCTACATGGTGCACCCGTCTAGCATGTTCTTTCCTCTGCCGCTTGTTGCCATGGTCTTCATTTGAACCTCCGGTGATAGCTAGTATTACACCGAAGGTCGATGTTGGGTTGTTGATGGTCGTTTGGTTCTGGGCTTCGGATTTGATAGGTTGAGGCGCTGGTAAAGCGGGTATTGGTGGTGGTGGTGGTAGAGCATTGTTGACTTGTTGGGTGGTTGGGGTTTGAGTTTGGGGGGTTGTTGGGAATGTGACTGTGTATGGTGGGTTTTGGCGTTGTGGAATGGCGGTTGGCTGATAAGAGGCTTGGTTGTAGAGTGGGTGGTGTGCGTAGATGGGTTGTTGCGAGGGTAGGCCGTAGTTTATGGGGGTATAGTGGTATGGTGGATTTGGTGGGTGGAAGTTTGGTTTCCTGGTGTGGTTGATGGTTCGGTTGTCTGCCGAAGCGGCTCTTTTGGACTCCTGGAACTCTTTTCCCTTGGCGAAGCATTCGCATTGCTTGGTAGTGTGCCCTTTTCCAAGACCACAAAAATGACAATACATTTTCGCGGGATCTTTCTGCTGGTTCCGTTGATCCGGCGGGGGTGGCAAACCTTGAGCGTTTTGGTTGCTCGGAGGTTGAGTGCCCCGTCTTTGGTCTTCGTAGTATACTGCTTTGTTGATGGCCCCAATGATGCTTTGTTCTTGGCGAGGGTTGTTTTCCCTCGGTTGAGGCCTCGGCTGTGGCTTCTGTTGTGACCTCCGAGCGTCGGACTTTGCCCTAAAGTCCATGTCTGCTCTACAGTATCTTTCCATTGTCTCATGCAGTTCTTCGATTGTATTTGCCGGCTTCCGAGCAAATTTCGAAGAGCATGGGCCTGGACGCAGACCGCTGACTGCAGCGAGGATGACAGCCTCGTCGGATATCCCCGGGGTTCTTGCTCTGATTTGAATAAACCTCCGCCAATAATCTTGAAGTGGTTCGCGTTCTTCTTGTTTGCAGTTGAACAACTCAATGGGGTTTGATGGGGCTGGTGTAATGCCTTTGAAGTTTGTACAGAGCCTGTCTCTGAGGTTGGCCCAGGAATCCACAGTTCCGGGGCGGAGGTTGCTGTACCAGGTTTGTGCAATGTCTCGCAGGATGATGACAAAAGACTTTGCCATTGTTGATTCATCTCCGCCTGCTGCGGCGACTGCTGCCTCATAGCTCATTATGAATTGGCGAGGGTCGGTAAGCCCGTCGTAGCGGGGTAAGTTTTGTGGATTGTAGCACGGTGGCCAGGGTTGGGTTTGGAGTATCTGGGAGAGTGGTGACTTTGGGTCATAGGGCATTTGGTGTTGTTGAGGTCTCCGTTGGTTACGGAGGTTTGGCTCTCTCTCATCTGGGTAGAGTTGGCGAAAGTTTTGTTGTCTCATGGGATATGGTTCTGGGTGATTTGGTGGTGGTGGGGGTGGCGGATGGCGGCGAAGGTTGCCCTGATCCTGCTCCTCATTTCCCTCCTGAAGCGGCGGCATTTCCCCATCATTCCATACCTCGGCTTCGGCTTCAGCTGCTGCGAGGGACTCTTCCATTCGGCGAAGCTGTTCCCTAGCCTCGTCTGCCTTCTGCCTGATAAGACGCAGCCGGTTGTGCCTTTCAAGCTGGTCTAGACGCCTCTTTTTTTCTTGTAACTCAGCTTGAAGTCTCTCTAAAGCTTTCAGGCCCAACTCCTCCTCATCTCCTTCCCCATCTCTCCCGGAGGTATTCGGGTGCGGCTGTGATGCCGGCCGAGTATGAGGGCCCGGGACCTCCGTCTCTGGAACAACTTCTTCTGTTTTCGAGGGTGCCACATTCTCTTCCACAGGCTGGATTGTCGCCGTGGCCTCTCTGGTCATGCGAGGGTCTCTGGTAGTGGGCGCTCTCCTGTTTCCTGCCATTTCAAACTCCGGTCCCCACGGACGGCGCCAAATTGTTGGATTCACTCCTGCTCGG
The DNA here is from genome assembly GCA_009763385.1 of Coix lacryma-jobi var. lacryma-jobi. Lineage (NCBI taxonomy): Eukaryota > Viridiplantae > Streptophyta > Magnoliopsida > Poales > Poaceae > Coix > Coix lacryma-jobi. Next base: position 153,842,405 of record CM019823.1, read on the forward strand.
CCCCCGTTATGAAACAGGGCGCGGAGCGAGGGTGGACAACGGTCAACTATGCGCGAAGGTAAGGGCGATGGCACAAGGAAATAAAGTGGTGAAAACGTTTCTCTCCTCAAAAAATTGTGTGTTTTACACTGTTCATCTCTTGGTATTTATAGGGAATACCAAGGGGTGCTGGCCTAATTACAATAGGGTACAAAAAGATTCCCCGGCGCTACACAGGGAGAAAGGGCAAAGCCGTAAAAACACAGCAGAAGTGGAAACCCTAATCGGCCCTCCTTCTGTCCGCCGCCATCTTGCTCCGTCTGCCTTCGACCGAGAACAAAGGAAGACGGGCCTTCGCCTCCGCCGGTCCTTAGGTCAGCATCCCCTCGCCACTTGCCGAGCTTGACGCCTCAACGACAAAGCTTCGGAACCTGCGAAGGTTACTTACTACGTGTTCGGAGCGCCTTTATCTGCGAGAAACAAAGCGAACTCCGAGGGTTGGATTTGCATCCGAAGGTTAAAGAAAGCGACCCAGAAGAGCCCCAATTATCGGGAGGGCGAAGCTTTGTGAGGCCGCGCGGGTCGCGCGGAGGTTGTTTTCCTGCTCAGCCCGCGCGGCGCCGCTGCCGAGGGTCCCTTCTCCCAACACACTATATTGCCATTATCAAACTAGATTCACCTGTTGAAATGCCCTTGTGCTAGTTTCTTCCAAAATTTAATTATTTTTTCATTCTATCTATTTTTTCATTCTTGTTTTGCCCCTGCATCAGGCACGCACAAGACCGCTCGTCCCAAACTACTATAGTTGCTATGGACGTCCTAAAATATACTCCCTCCGTCCTATAATACATGACGTCCTAGAGTTTAAAATTTATCTCGTATTAGTTGACGTTCTAGCCTCCGCAGACAGTTCTCAGGCTATGAGCCATAGCAAAGACTCCATCAATCGCATCATGGTTCCTGTCCAAGTGAATAGAATAAGCAAGAAATGGAGCGTTGGCCGGCTGCTAGTGGTGTAGTCTCTCGGTGCTCTCTCTCTGCGAGATGTGGTTTCGTGTCCAGTGACAACATGTGTCAGTAGCTGTCATTCTTTTATAGGGGCTTTTACGTATTTGAGAATTCACCTTTGTAGCAGCGACAGATCTCAAAACGACATGTATTATGGGACAGAGGGAGTATAAGACAATTTTGCATCAGGAGTGTCCCAAACTGTTTTTTTTTTTTGAATGAGTCATAAATCACAACCACGATTATATTCTATTTGTCTCTCGTCCATTTGTATTAGGAACCCTACCCTAATCTTTATTCTTCTCATATCCTTCCACCTTCAGATCGGTATATGTCCATACGCGTGCATGCATATATTTTTGTGTGATTGGATCAATTTTTCTAAGTACAGAAAGATTAAGAGTTGAGATATAGAGAGTTGTTGGAGAACCTTTTCTTTTAATCTTACTAGATTGAGAATGAGTTTTGGAAACTCTTTGAGCTGCTCTGGTTCCTCGATGCAACACTAGAGGTTTAAGGGGCGATCATACGTAGATCAGATATACAGTACATGTTTGTGGCAGACAAGAGACAACTAGCTAGCGTATCCAATCGCCTCGGCCAGTGGTGGCATGGATGGAAGCTAAGGTACAGATAACAGATGACTGCGACGTCTGAGGCTCAATACGTTTCTACGCGGCCTACATAGGTGAATAGCTGCAAATGCGGCTGGTACCTACCGCCATTTCTTGGAAGTTCCCTTTTCTTCTGCCTGTTCTTTTTTGTTACTACTATCTCGGCTAGCTCGAGCTCGAGCTTGAGCTTGCATTAGCTAGCCTACCTGGCTACCTAGCTATACTTGCTCCATTATAGTCGATGCATTTTCAATAGATGCCCGCAAAAAAAAAAAAAAAAAAAAAAAAAGATAAAGCAGCATGTCGTTCAAATAACACCTATCTATAGTATAGATAAAGGAAAAAAATCTACATAACCCCCTCAACTATGGAGTGTCGACTACTTCAGTCCCCAAACTATAAAACTAGATATTTTACCCTTTGAACTTTCAAAACCGGTCAAATAATCTCCCCAGACGGTTTTATACGGTGGTTTTGCTACAGTAAGATGATTTTGTCTTTTCCTTTTTTATTTATTTTAGCTTAATCTTTAAAAAATCATTAAAAATTATAAAATAGAAAATCTAATTTTGTTGGACTACAAATAAGTAGATCTATACAGTAAACATATAATATAGTATACTTTAGAACAAAGTTTTTGTTGTAGATTTAGATCTATGCTTTTCTGTAATTAACTAGAATAATTCATAGATGCAGTTTCTTTCATCCAATTATGGTGAAATTTTTGTGGTGAGTTAATTATTGTATCCTTGCATTGTAGTAACAACTTCATATTATTCAGATCATGTATAACTTAGCTATAAATTTATTTAGATATATCTTAGCATAAAACTAAATAAATATATACCTAAGTTATACCTGATCCAATGAGTATGAAATTTTTATTAAAGTTCAAGCATACAACAATTAGCCCACAATAAAAATTTCACTACAATTGGATGAACAAAACTGCATATATGAATTACTCTAAATAATTACAGAAAAACATAGATCTAAATCTACAGTAAAAACTTTGTTCTAAAGTATACTATATTATTTAGTCACTGTGTAGATGTACTTATGTGGAGTCCAACAAAATTAGATTTTCTATTTTATGATTTTTCTATGATTTACTATAATTTTTTTAAAGATTCAGCCAAATAAATAAAAATAAAAAAAAGGCAAAACCACACTACTGTTGCAAAACCACCGTCTAAAACCGCTTGAAGGGGTTATTCGACCGATTTTAGAAAGTCCAAGGGGTAAAACATCTGGTTTTATAGTTTGAGAGTGAAGTAGTCGACGCTCAATAGTTGAGGGGGTTATATAATTTTTTCCTATATATAAACAACAACGCTCTATCATGATGCATCTGATTGTTGGAAAAAGGGTTTCTTATTAGGATCGCATCATATACCGTAGTGCATGAGGAAATTCAAGTAGCATGTTGCATATATAGGTTTGTTATTACTTTTAAACAATGAAGCGCGTCTGGTTGAACCACATGCTTGATATTTTAGAATAAACTAGAATGGGACTTAGTTTAATTCTCACTCCAACTCAGTTCAACACATACGGGTTGAGAGACATCTAAACATACTCTAAAGATGCAAATTGTGACACTGAAGTTGTTTGCACTACTAGAGAACAGACCTTTGGACGATCTATCAATTGAGCTTTAGTCTCGGCCAAAAATTGTGTCTGAGGCTAAAGACCTTTAGTCCCGGTTGGTAATACCAATCGAGACTAAAGATGAATCTTTAGCCCCGGTTGGTATTACCAACCCGGACTAAAGGTCCTGGACCTTTAGTCCCGGTTGGTAATACCAACCGAGGCTAAAGGGTGAACCAACCGGGACTAAAGGTCCTTTAGCCCCGGTTGGTGTTAACAACCGGGGCTAAAGGTCCTTCCCGGGTGGATTCAAAACGAAAACGTCCAGAACTACATCACGTGAGTTGTGTAGCTCAGTTGGTAAGCGTGCCTGAGGCGAGAGGTGCTAAGTTCGAATCTCACAGATACGCCCCGGTTGGGAAAACTGAGGCTAAAGGCCGTTTTTCCAGTAGTGTTGGTTGCGGGAGTCTAAAGGACAATCTTCCCACACGCCGATTCTTCAATTCAATTTATTTAGACCATGCATGTTTCAGTCCACGCCGCCTCATCAGATTATTAAAAGCTAGGGTTGGTGACTTGAACTACAATATGTTTGAATCACGAACTGAATTGTAAACGCTGGATTTCACAATATATGGGGAGACTGGTGCCGTAGTGCCTCTTTCACAGGACTAGCTAGGTCAGCTCATAGGCGCGCAATTCAATAGATATAATAAGCCCTGTTTGAATCTATTAGCTGCTAAGAGCAACCACAATGTATATGGACTGGTTAGTACATATGGGCAGCTTTTTTGTCAGTAGACTATAGTTATGGTTGTTGTCACAATGTATATGGACAGGGTAGTCTATATGGACAGCTTTTGTGTTAGAGAGAAAAAATATTTTTTATTCCTTATGGGCAGTCCATAGCACTATGGATACCTCTAGCAATGGACTGCTTTATGGACTACCTCCACAGTGTTTCAGCTACCTGATAGCCAATATTTTAATGCCTATGGACCACTTTTCTGCAACATTGTGGTTGCTCTAATAGCTAGCTATAGCTAATAGGTCACAAGCAGGGCCGGTCCTATTATTCGGAGGGTCCTCTGGTGAACTCGTCGCGACGGACCATGTATACCATAGAATCTTCTCTATAATATATATGTGCTAATTTTACTTATAAAGAAAAAGCAATTCCAATAATATATTTTTAATTAAACATGTTAATAATTATCGAGAGCGAGAAACAATTATAGACTAAACAATAATATATTTTTACTTTTGAAACTAACTAGTATATTGTCAGTGTTAACGCTACAGCCACATTAAGATCAAACTTAATTGGTAGGCAGTGCGACGTATCTAAAAATACATACACAATCTTGTATCAAATATTTCTTAGGTAACATTCTAAAATTCTAACACCTGACCTAAATTATAAGAAAAATATGACTAAATAAGTATAAAGTAATAGATAAAAATTGAACAAGGAAAAAATACCTTTAGTCTACACAATTTGGACTTGGACACAAACTGAAACTGAATCAAGTTTCGTAAAAGGGCAGAAGGCAATAATCAAGATCCGATGTCATCTTACTTGGAAGTTGGCGCTACGTGTGTGGTGACACGACGTCGCAAACTTGCGATTTTGTCTCGGCATCTCGTGAATTCACGATCTTGTATCACCACCGTATTGGTGCGCACCTGTGCGGAAGACCGGGCGATGGACGTTCAGCAGGCGGCTTGGCTCCTCGCTTCGTAGGAAAAGAAAACCAAAAAGCCAGCCAGCGACGATCTACATGGTGTACATGCTAACTGCTAAATGGTATAAAGTCTTATATATTTGGGCTTGGGCCCCTATCCAGCCTGGGCCCCCGGCCAGCGTACCTCCTGCCCTCCCCATAGGGCCGACACTGTCACAAGGATACCTCGTGCCCTCCCCATAGGGCCGACACTGTCACAAGGACATGTTTTGCAGGTCTTCAATAGAAGCTTTAATACCTTGCTTGGGGTATTGATCACTCTGATCTTCATGTTGCCTTTTTCCAAGCCAGCCTTGTATCCAATAGAAATAGACTAAACCTTGTACACTAGCAAACAACATTAGTCCAAATGATCATGTTGCCACTCAAGCATGATAAAAAATAATTAATGGCTCATGCACAGTACCATTTTCCTTACCGTCTCTCCCTTTTTGGTGAATAATGACAAAACAATCAAAGCAAACAAATAATAGATACAAATACTCCTTTCATTCCAAATTATAAGTATGCTTTGACTTTTTTGGTACATTTATTTGTTATGCATCTAGACATATGTTCGATCTAGATGCATAGCTAAATAGATATACCCAAAAAAAGTCAAAGCGGCTTATAATTTAGAACGGAGGTACTACTAAATTTAAAACTATCTACTTGCTAGGATTCAATGTAAGAACAAGGTACCAACTAATTGAAAAGAAAAAGATGTATGCATGATACCAATTTAAAACTTACTCCGCTCTTACCGATTGAGGCTCCGTTCGGTTAGCTTCCTTCCAAATTAGTGAAGGAAGCCAATGACCGGGAACGATGATTCCCAAATAACCGAGCGTGGCCTGAATGTCCCGTGGCATTATAAACTGAAGTCGATCCCCTAACTTCATGATCCACTCCTCCCTTTCTAGAACCGATTCTCACTTGTAGGTGCTGTCGACATAGAACTTTTGGTTACCATGCATGCATTTCGCGAGCAACTTTTCTATGCATATGCATGTTGAACGCTAAGCTGATATTATCATCGGAGGTGATCGATCAAATCCAGCTTGTACTTGTTGGTACGTTTCAGCTACCATAACAGCGACTAGCACAGTGGTAGGGTTGGCATAGAGATCGATCGAGTGGCCGGGAAGTCCTAAAGCGTGATTTGGATCACTCTTCCTGTCTGTTTGGAATTGGCAGAGGCAGCGCTATCCTCTCCACAGTCCTCCTCTCTTGCCTGGCTTCATTTGGCATTCAGCCTGCAGTGGCATCGAATCTTTTTGCATACATTGAGACGGCCTCTAGTATGCTTTGCCGTAGTATCTTAACCCTCACTTTTCGCTTAGTATGTAAAACCATATGTTTTTATATAATATATGTGCTTAATAACGCGTTCCCTCCATGTAGTAAATAGATGTCGTTTTAGACAAGGTTTGAGTTAAACATTGAGAATATAAATTATGAATAACTTTTAAATTGTTAAGTTTAGTGATGTAAAAATCATATAAATATATTTGTCTTAAAAAATACTTTCATAAAAATATACATATATCACTTTAAAACAAATATTTTCAAAGAAACAAGTGGTCAAAGTTATGCTTTGGAGACCGTGTCGTTGTGTTAAACGACATCTATTTTCCATATAGAGGGAGTATATAAAGTGTGTGTAAGCTACCCTTCCTCTACTGATACAAAAGGTGTATACTCCCTTCGTATAGGAAAAGAGGGTCGTTTTGGACAACGACACGGTCTCCAAAGTATAACTTTGATTCCTTGATTTGATAAAAAATATTTATTAAAAAATAATATATGTATATTTTTATAAAAATATTTGTCAATACAAATCTATTCTATAGTTTTTACATTTTAAAATCTAATAACTTAAAAGTTATTTATATTCCCAATGTTTGACTAAAATCTTGTCAAAACGACTTTCTTTTACCACACAGAGTGTGTGTACATGTACTACATCGGATTTCCAATGCAAGGGAACTGTTGTTTGGCTGGTAATTCGTATACTGGTTGAGATGATCTGCAAGCAAATAAAGATGACAAGACAGGTCCGGCCTTAATTCGCATATAGCGGCTTGACGGCCGAGTACGATCTAAACTTGGCGTACAGGTTCGCCAGGCTGGTTTCTTGCCGGTTCAATAATTATCCAACAGCCCATTTCTGTGTGGAGGACCGATCCATATCCAATCCGAATCCAAATTTATTGATCATGACAACAACGTTTGTACAATCTCGCGCGTCTCCATGCCCAACACTACTTCATCAGCAATATAAAAATAAAAATAAACGATGGCAACAGGTCAACGACGCACTGGCTGCAAGAAGAACAAAAAAATATAATCACAAACTAACACCTATTTTTAAATGAAAATAATGAAAACTTTATTTTCTCTTTGAAAAACGTATACGGTAGGTTTTGTACGTGGAACTCTGATGGAATTCACACGTTAAGCATATGTCTACGTTATAACCTGTCACCCTCTTTTAAAGGCTTGTTTGGTTGTATATGAATCTACCTCAATCCACGTGGTTAGTAGAGATATTGGATAAAATTTAGTTCATGTTTCACTTCAATCTACCTGTGTGTAGTTAAACAAGATCTAAAATGGAACATCCCGCGAAGTTGTCCACAGAAAACCAATCATGGTGCCCCTCGTAAAAAGTCATAGCTTAGTACTATTTGAAAATTTGCATTGCATTAGAGGCAACGGATTTTTAATGCCAGATACTCCCTCCATCCTTCATCTAATATTATTACTCTAGGCGTAGTTTGTAGAACGAAATAAAATATGCCTACTGATCCAAATAGATGGAGCACGTGCTTGTCGTCGTCTACAACCTTTTCATATTGCCAATAATATTGAAATCTTGATTCCATATGGACTTCAATAAAAGGATCTGAATTCTCAAAGATAATAATTATGGGTATAAAAACCGTCCCTCTAAATGTCTAACCTGCACCCAAACTTCTGGACCACCCACCGAAAGTCGATTTCTAGGAGCCACTTGCAACTAATTAAGTGTCATAAGCGAGTCACGGTTAATACATTGGACGATTAATAGAACAAATATAATCTATGCACAACCCTTTTTAGGATGATCAACAATTAATGTATAACTTAACATCTTTCACTAGCTACTACATAAGTGCTTGTCAGTGACTGACAATATAATATTAGTTTCTAGAGGTGTGTTAATGGAAAATAAAAGAGGCAAGTGAACATGCCCATCTGTATTAGTGACATATAAAAAAACAAAAAGAATAGCTTGACAACTGCCAAGCCTATCGTGTTGGAACCCTGCTGCCAAGACATCATCAATATAGAGGACACTTGCAACATCCTCCGTTGTAAGATAGGACCATGGGCCACTTGCTTTGTCGATACGATGAGTTAGACCTACTTCTACAACATGGATCCAACGAGGTAGGGTCGGAGATGACCTTCATCGCCATGGATTTGATGAGTTAGGGCTCAGGGATACCTCCTCGATTTACTGTAGATCCAACAAGGTAGGGATGAAGGCGACCTCCTACACCACAAATCCACTGAGGTAGACACGTGCTCGCCATCTTTAAGCTATGGACATACTCCCAAGATGTGGATGAGAGATTGGAGGTGTATTTCCTCCTCCTCCTTCCCGGCGACGGCGAGGAGGTAGGGTGGATCCGGTCTCTCTATGGTGGATCTGTTGAAGATGAGGGCGACAACTTCGGCGTCAACATCTACATCGACAAGACAACATGGAGACTTTTGTTTCCGGGCTTCGGCATCAAGACGGAGATGATGTCGCTGCCATGGAATAATTTTCTCCGGTCTCTTCTTCGTTTTGTTGTGGTTGGATCTGGTCACAATGAAGGACTAGGGAGAATAATTTTCAAATCAGTCTTCCTCATTCTTCAGTGGCAGAAAGAAGAAGAAGAAGGAAGACACAAGGAAGAAGAAGAAAATTTTGAACTCCGCCTGTAGGAATGTTGGCCGTCCCTTGGGCATCTGTTCTCAGGTCGAAAACAACTGTTGTCGAGTATTTGCCTGTGCGGTCATCTATACGAACCGTCAAACAGGTTTGGATTTGAGAGTTTGAGCCTTTCACAGCTTGGGTATAATATAGATGAGAATCAGTTTCTGGATACATATTTTTTCCAGAGTACCTGTAATACAATGATGTACCCAGCTATTATTTAATACAATTCTTCTTTCGTCTCAAAAAAAAAGAGATGTGGATGAGAGAGGGGTATGAGCACGAAGGTGAGAAACAGTGGCAGAATTAGGGGGCAGCAGGGGTCCTTGGCCCCCTAAGTTCACTGTAGATGTTTTTTCAGTACCTCTATAAATATTTAAATTTATAGTGCAATAAAATATAAATTCATCTATTTTTGTTAAAATATTATGATTGCTGGTTATAAGTAGTGTAAAAACATTTTAAAAAATTCTTGAGACATACGCTGGGAAAGGAGGCGGCGACTATAAGAACCATAGCTGGGAAATATATGATATGTGTGATTGTCTTTGCCAGTTCTTGAAAGAAGGTGGTCTATTAAATAATCCTTATTTACAAAGGCGGTGTTTATATTGGATTGTCGCCGTCTCTAAAACTCAGTAGTATTTTACTCCCTCCGTCCACAAATGATATTCGTATTAGACTACTCAAAAAGTCATACAAAATATACTTTGACCATTAATTTCTCTTATAATATAAAGTTGGTGGCTAAAAACTCAATAGCATCTTAGAGACACTTTTAACACGAATCTATTGATGTAAGTTTTATACTCTAAACTTTTATACAATTTGATTAATTGTTGGTCAAAATTTATAAAGTTTGACTTTTTGTGACACCCTAAAATTTGCCCAGTTTAAAAATAGGTGAAAATGTTTCTTTATTGAATTTTGGTGTGCATTTAATCTAGGGTTTAAATACTTTTAACAAAATTAAAATAAATCTAGAGACATGTTGTTGCATTCATGCCCTTGCATTTTAATTTCTGTGATGAGTGGTTTTTGTCAAATTTTGTTTGAATTCAAAATCCTTTTGAAATAGTTTGAAATGCCCTGAAAAAAAAAACCTTTTTCTTCTCCCTTTCCCTTCTTCTCTCCCTTTTGGCCCATTCGGTCTGGTGGCCCAGCTCCTACCGGCCCTCCTCTCCCTTTCCCTCCCCCCACGCACTGGGCCGGCGCCCCTCCCCCCTTCTCTCCTCTCCCGCCCGTGGCCCAGTGGCCGGCCCATCCGCTCTCGTGGACAACCGCCGCTCGCGCCTCTCCCTCCCTCTGCTGTCGCCGACAGGGATGGCCCACCTGTCGGGCGTCTCCCCCCACCTCCCGCACATCTCGGACGTGCGCTAGCGGAGCCTCCCGCGCGTCTCCTGCTCCCGCTCCTCCCGACGTGGGTGCGCCCTTCCCCGCTCCCCCTCGTCCATAAATTGGACGGCACCGCTCCCGCCCTCTCTTTTTCTCTCACTCGCTGCTCTGTTCCCGCATCGCAATAGCCGCAACCGCGCCGCCTAGAGCAGTCGCGCCGAGCTCCGCCCACCGCCGTCGTTTCGCCGTCTCGCCGCTTCTTCGGCCGTTTCGACTCATCCCCACGCACCGCATCGTGTTGGTAAAGCCGTTGAGCCTCTTCCCTATCTTTCTCGACCTCGGAGTCGCCCTAACTGCCGATTATTTTGAGCAGAGGCACCGTCGGGCGCCACCATCCGCCGAACCTCACCGTGCACCGATGTCAGTGCCTCCCCGCCACCTTCTTCGCCGCGGTGAGCACCCCTCCGTTTCCCCCTAACACCTTGTTCCTTTACCTTAGCCGGAGATGGACCCTGCGTCCGATCCCGCAAGCTTTGCCGCGCCAGCCATGGCGGGGGCGCGCCCGGCGTCGCGCGAGGCGCCGCGACGTCGCGGCCGATGCGTGCGCTCGGTGCCACCGGCTCCCTCCCCCCCCCCCCCCCCCGAGATCTAATCTCGACCCTCCGTGACCGATCCAATGGTTCAGATTGTCCGGTACCCTTTCGCCGGTCATTTTGTTAAAGAGACCCTGATTGATTGTCGAATCAACCCGCCGTCCTCGAATGGGTTTAAAACCCAATTTAAAACTTGTTTTAAATTTCGGTTTAATTCAAATGAATTTCAGTCTATTTACAAGTTTGCCACTACACTAAAACGCTTATAAAATCCACGTTTTAGCTCCGTTTTGATCCGTTCAACTTGCGTTAGATTCATTTCGAAAAGTTCTTTCAACCTAAATAACTTTCAGTACTGTTTTCTGTAATTAAAATTTGAGTTAAATCTGATCTAGTAATTAGTGTCTTTAATCTTGTTTAGTTCATATCTTTTCCGTTATAGCTCCGATTAGTGTGATCTTCTCGTCTGTGTGATCGTAGCAAATCATAGATCAGTTTTCCAAAACTCTTTATCTTGTTTTATTATGATTGATGTACTGTTCTAATCATAGGCTATGTTTGCTTTGCATGAATTGCTTTTGGATGCATGTGTGGTGTTCTGCTGGATCGTATGTCCAGTCGGTGAGTTATGCGTTGGTGATCAAGAAGAAGTTTGTGATCCTGAGATCGTGATCAAGAGTCAACCTTTGGAAATCTACAAGTCAACAGAAGAAGGATCTTGAGTTAAGGCAAGTATAGCAATCGGGTTTTCTTTTCGCAATCATGATCATGTTACTTAATTAATGTATGCATCGAATGATAAAAATGACTTATTAGCAACTTAAGAAATTATCTGTACAAGCACCTTCGGGTTTTACAGTGCAACTGATGGGGGTTATATGGCTCTGGCTTTAGCTCAGTATGAGGACCTTTTCTAGCTTGTCAGAGGTTACCCTTGTGGCGCAAATGGGGGATAGCAGACTGGGGATCCCTGCGGTTGGTTGAATCACCCAGACTGACTATTGAAACCTAGCGACCCTAACTTGTTAGATGAACCTTTGAAAGGCTTCATCGTGAACCCTGCCGACTTTCCTTGGAAGTGAGTCAAGAGGCTGATCACCTCGGGCGAAAGGGCAATTCACGTCTCACAGGGAAAGTGTACACCTTTGCGCAAAGTTTATTAAACTGATATATCAGCCTTGCTCAAGGACACGAGCGGCCTTGAAGACCTTTACATTTATGACTTATGTTGGTCAACATGTGCATCATTTACCGTTTTATGCTATTCATTATTTATGTTACATTGATCATGAGACTTGGGATCTATATCACTTGTTGCTATACTTGTGGAGTTCGACATGGACTCACTCTTGCTTTTCCCCACACCTCAGTCTCCATCAGAGTCGCGCAGCGGAAGCGTGGTGTTGACACAGATGAGTTTCCTAGAAGGCCGATGGAAGTGCTAGGCATATCTTAGGCTTGTGGTCAACCAGTCAGTTGTTCCCTGTGAAGTTGGTGTCTCCATCTGAAGATCGGAGTGCCTTCCCGCTGTCTGCTCCTTAAGGTTATGTTCTTTGTGTGTTATACGTTATATATGAGCATTGTTTTTTGATAGTACCCTTTAATTGTAGCTATATGTGAGATTTGACTTCCTGGGCTCACATATGGTATATACCTGGTTTTGTTCTTAAAAACCGGGTGTGACACTTTTGGACTAGTCTAATACGAACATCATTGTGGGACGGAGGGAGTAAGAGGCACAGATATTTTAAACTGCCTCTACAAATAAATGAGGCCGATTTTTTTTTGTACACATTCACACATGAACCTTATGATCTACACCTGTGAATCAATAATCTACACACGCTCCACCATCCTCTCGCCGGCCGGCCAGCGCTGGTGCTTGCTTGACGTCATATATACAACTATCCAACACTTTGACACTGCCAGCGATCGCTCCTAGCATAACTTCAAATTTACTAATCCTACTGTGTTAGAACGATAATAATAAATACTCAGTTGACATCTTATTTCCACAGACAGTTATAGTTAGGCCCGCCTGGCCAACCGAACAAACCGTATACCTACCCAGGCCACTCACATACTACTTCATACTCGTAAAGAAAGTCGTTTAGGATAGTGGCACGGTCTCTAAAGCTTAATTTTAACTTCTTATTTCTATAAAAATATTTATGGTAAAGTGACATATGTAAGTACTTTTATAAGTATTTTTCAAGACGAATTTACCCATATAGTTGTCATATTTTTTAAAAACTCAACGACTAAAAATTTATTGATGATTTATATTCCTAATGTTTGATTCAAATCTTGTCTAAAACATCTTCCTTTACGAATACAGAGAAAGTACAATATACTAAATTAAACATAATAACGACCTTTTCTAAATAAAGAACATATCAAAAAATAATAATTAAAGTAAAGAAGCATACATGATCGAGCAACGAGCATCCAAAGATGGCGAAACAGATGCATGCATGTGAATACAATGCATGCACGCACTATATAAGCAGGGACGATGATTCCACATAGGATGCCACTGATTAACCTTAATTAATTAATAAACAAAACATACATTTGATATCCATCTGAGAAGAGCGCTAGAAGAACAATGGAATCCTATGCATATACATCATATCGACTTAACCTGGCTAGCTGTTGCTTGTGACTGGACCGGTTTCTGGCTTACAGTACGTATATTACGTATTTTTAATCTAGATCGGTTGACATCATGTGCCGCCATGTAGGTTGTTTTTAAACTAAGAGCGCCTAGCTTGTCCCCTGCGGCGGGCGACATGGCCGGAAATGGCGCCTCGCCAATCGCCGTGCTGTTTCGCTGAGCTTGTTTCCAGAGATTTGTTGATTCGAGATAAAGGTAGCAATTTAGTGACTTACTCCCTCCGTCCGTGAATACTTGTATTCCTGGGAGATTTAAGACAGATTATTGTGACAAACAAAAGACCATTCTACCCACCAGTAATCCGTGAATACTCGGTATATATTATATCATGAAACAGATAAAGTACCAATTAGACTTTATATGTCACCTATTTTGTGCTGTCTATATCTATCGTTTTAGTTTTTTTTAGGGAGGGGGTCTATTGTTTTAGTGTTTTTTTTTACATTGTCGCTCCCAATTTATTCATTGTTCACAGATCACAGGAAATGAGATACAAACTTCAGACGGTGCTCGGTGCATCAAGAAACCATACATGCCTCTCTATTGACCGAGACTCGCAACTTCTCGTCACCATATGGGCGTCGATATATATGATATCCACCGAAATGCAGTTCTCCATCTCGTATTTATTTCTCGGATTATTTTTTGTACATAAGGCCCCACGCCATCTCCTCCTCTGCCGTTTTAGTGAATTCATGTAAATAATAATAATATCGACTATTTATTCGAGAGAACTATTCAAATATAGAGGCCCAATTATATATTAATCCTTGGCCCAAGCAAGAATTCAAACCCAGATATAACTGCACACCGAACATGGCCTGAAATGTACGTGGGCCAACCTTCTTTGGAGCTTGGGCCCCATGGTGCTGGTTCGGCCCAGGAAACAAGCCAAATAATACCACTATAAATGAGTTCGTATCTGTTCCTAAAAAAAACTAGTTCATATATCTCCACTCTCCCCCAGCCTACACGTGACAAAAAAAAGAGATCAATAAACACTGTTTCTCTCTTATATTAATGGGTTGTTTAATTGAGATAATAAGAAGTTACCGATTTTACTTCTATATTATATGCACTTTTCCCACCCGGTGTGCTTGGATGCTAGATTACAATTAGGCAATTATACATGAAATTGTTTGTTTTATATTGTATCACATTTTAGCTACACTGATTATAAAAATAATAAATGGACAACTAACCCATCACAAGATAAAAAAAACAATCTAAGGAAGCAAGAGTAGCTAAAATTTCAATGGGTCCGTAGGTATATTAACCTCACATTATTACTAGTATCAAATGGTTTCACCAAAATTCAGATGTCTTCATGAAGAATTCGATGAGAAATACTACCTAAAATGGATAAAGAAAAGCATGAGGACAAAAAAAATATAACCAACAAAACAAGCTATAAATTGAAAGGTTTGCTTGTTAGTAAGTGACCCACTTTAAAGCAAGCCGATCATGTCAATTCTTCGAAACCTAAGCCCCTTCATGAGCAGGTTGTTAAAAATTTTAACTGCAATAATAGAGAGAGGTGGAGAAAAATGCCTCCTTGAATTGGTGTGCTTGGGCCGGACACAGGAGGAGGAAGAAGTGCTTTCGGGTTTTATAGTGTAGCTAGAACACTGCTGGGTTAAACCCTACAAATAAGGCAGTAGTGGTGGCGGCGGCGCCGGCGCCGGCGCTGCCCTCGTAGTGGCAGCGTTTGTGGCCGCCCAGCGCCTGCCCCGTCGGGACGAAGGTCTGCTTCCTGCGGACGGAGCACTCGTGCACCCTGCCAGTGCCATCAGCGCCGGACGTGGACGTGGAGTACGCGGCGGGCGACGACGCCGGATGACCATCCTGCTGGCGCGGTGCCGGTGGCTCGACCTGTGGCCGAGGACGGCCTGGTGGGACGGGAACGTCTTGCCGCACACGGAGCACCTGTGCTCCGCCTGGGACGGCAGCGGCCGCGACGACGGTGCGGGCGTGGGGCCGCGGGCGACGACGTCGCGCTGCCCGCGCGCCAGCATGAGGAGGCAGAGCGCGAGGTGCTCCTCCTCGGTCGGCGTCGGGGTCGGGGTCGGGGTCGAGGTCAGGGCGGCGCGGAGTTGGTGGCTCTGGCGCCTCGTCCTCGACCGCTTGCGCTTGGCGGGCCTTTCGGCGGCGCAGCGCGCCAGCTGTGCAGCATGGACGACAGTGCCCTCGTCGTCCTTGATCTGCTCCTGCTGGCGTGACCACGGAGTAGTTGGCGCGGCGTCGACGTACGTACAGCTGCCTCCGCCATGGCCGTGCCAACGATCAGTACTGCTAGTGGCTAGTGCGTCTCTAGAGTCTCGATCTGCTGGGCTTCAAGATCACTGGAGCAGAGTTGTTGGGTACGTAGTGGTTTAATTTGCTGGTGACTGGTGGGTGCAAGTGCAACACATTGAGTGAGAAGCAGATCGCGCGGTTTTATACTGCAAAGCTAGGAGGAAGCAGAAGACCGGCCGGCCGGCCGGCCGGCTGGTGAGAAAAGAAGCTGGTAGTGCGCTGCTGGTCAGCTGGTGTGTGTGTGTGTGGGTGTGTAACTGTGTACTGGTCGTCGTGGTCGAGTGGTGGTTGGTTGATTGGTTCTTGGCTTCTTCTTCTTGGGCAGTGTTTGGTCAACTCGGGAGGACGGAGAAGAGGACACCTGGATTAAGATTAAGCTGGAGGATTCGTCTGCAGGTCGATCGATCCAGTCAACAGGGGAGAGTAGAGTTAGATCGAGTAGCGATCGAGGACTGGCTTGCATGGGATTGATGAGTGGACTACTGTAACTGTGAGATGATTCCCAAACCCACGCCATCCACGGAATGGAAGAAGTCTGCGAGCGATGATGTGAGACAGTAGACCAGGGCATCACTGGATCCATTTGGCAATGGCAGTAATGTAACAGGAGTAGTATGTAGTTGGGGTCGGCAACGGCAAGCGCGAGCAAGAGAAGACCGTGCCGACTGCCGAGTGAGTGATGATGAGCGGAGACTGGTGTTTGGACTGGGGCTTGCTTGCTTGTTTCGTTTGTCCCCGGGCGGCGGCAGCCGGCAGGCAAGGCAATCCTACTGCGCCCCGCGCACTTGTTGCCGCGTGGGATCAAGAAACGGTAGGGGTTTAGGGCCGCCGCAGGCTGGGGCGACTTGGGGAGCTGAGATCGTGATAGTATGCTTGGAATGTAAGAATTTCATAGAAATCACGTAGAAATTTCACATAAATCAGTTCAATTTCGCAAGAAAAATATAAGAATAGGAAATTTTTCCCACGTTCCAAACAGACCCTCAGACTGGAGGACTGACTACTGGTCAGCTGTCAGCCAGAGGCAACGAGAGTGCGCTGAGGCTAGGTGAAGGGCTGTCTTCCTTTCTAGAAAGTGCAGGATGGACGGGCGGTTGGCGGCCCCTAGCCAGATCGTTCCTCCTGGAACATGGAACCTAATGGCAGGCTGGTGAGAGGATCAAAGCAAAGAAGAGCAAAGTGACCTTGGTGGCAAAACAACCGCAAGGTGAGAGACCAATGCGCACTCGATAGCAAAGTGTTTTTGCCAGAGAGGGGACCAGAGCATCATCAACGGCGAAAACATCTACGAGGGAAACAACGGTGTTAGGAAGAAAGCGGTAAAGCATCCGCCGCAAGAGCTGTGGGGTCTCTCCTAGCCTCCCACCCTTGCCGAGAACCGACTGGAGGATGTTGAGGGTTTCCCACACGGATGAAGAAGGTTACATAGGCGAAGATCCCCCTCTTGAGGGGAGAGAGAGAGAGAGAGAGAGAGAGAGAGAGCGTGGAATAAATGCAAATTAAATGGCTATTAAAATTGTTGAATTCCCTATGTCCGAACACGAGTGCCCTAGGTATTCGTAGGTAATACCCTGGGTGTCAGTGTAATTACGAAAGGGCTAGGGAATGACAGGCAGAGTCAGTACACACACGAGGGCACATGGGTAATTTTCTAGGATCGTGGCCAACCACTCTAAACCCTAACGACTCCGTTGTGGTCCCCATGGCTAGCTCTGCTCCTCACCCTCGCTGCACGAGGCGAGGGTTCCTTCATCTTCCTGCATGCTCTGGATCCTCTTCGCAATACGTCGCCTGAATTGAAGCCGACCTCGATCGCCGATACCTGAAAGAACATAACAGGAAAGGGAACCTTCGTTGTGGGGGATAGTGGCCCGAGTCGCAGGCAATGGGTTGTTGAGTTGATGCCAAGACGATGAGGTGGCGGCGCAAGCGAGGGGAGGTGAGGGGGCTCCTTTCCCCAACAAGAGCATGTTTGGATGGCACGTATGTCGATGTGATGTGTGGATGGTTCAGATAACCCATGCTCAACATGTGTACACTAGAAAACAGCTTTCATGATACAGACCGCGCCACCGCACAACCTAGAGCTAAAGCCGGACAGGGCTTTCATCTAGATTTCAAGCATTTGTTTTTAGATTACCACTACTGGGGGCAGAGAAGCCATGACTTTTATAGACCAATCACTACAGGAGAACGAGGCTTCGCCGAGTGCTGGAAGCACTCGGCGAAGGCCCTTTCGCACTCGGCGAAGGCTTCGCCGAGTGCGCACTCGGCGAAAGGCACTCGGCGAAGAAGTTGTCGGCAACGATTTCTTCGCCGAGTGCCAAATATCGGGCACTCGGCGAAGCCTTCGCCGAGTGCCAGGTCAGCACTCGGCGAAGCAAACGGGAGCCGTCACCTGACGGTCCCTTCGCCGAGTGGCCACGTGGACGGCACTCGGCGAAGAGGGACCCTTTGCCGAGTGCCACGCAGGCCGGCACTCGGCGAAGAGGGCCCCTTCGCCGAGTGCCACGCAGGCCGGCACTCGGCGAAGAGATCCTCTTTGCCGAGTGTCACGCATGCCGGCACTCGGCGAAGAGGCCGAGCTAAGCAAAAATTTGCCCAGCTTTGCCGAGTGCCATGACCTCTTTGCCAAGTGTGGCACTCGGCAAAGCTGGGAAAAAAGAAATTTTTTTCCTGTTTTCATTTCCCTACACAGAGAACATATCACACATTCATCTTCCATTTCAGACAAATATCACATGCATATATATCACACATCCATAACATACATATCCATTTCAAACAAATATCACATGTTCAGTCTCCATGCATCACAAGCTAACAAGTTTATCACAAGTCCACAAGTCCGGCACTCGGCACTCCTCAACAAATCCACAAGTTCACAAGTTCATCACAAATCTAAGTCGGCCATCACTGCTCACCTTGGTGCTCAGATTGTGAAGAACCCCACCTTGCCACGCGTCCCACGACCCGCCCGAAGGACCACCTTGCCAACCTTGCCACCCAGGCGGCGGAGGTCCAGATGGCCACCCGGTGTACCCTGACTGCGGAGTAGGGTAACCTGGCCACCCATAGGGCGGAGAGGGCCACCGGGGAGCCACCCAGCTGCGGAGGAGGGCCACCAGTGATGTGCAGAGTGTGCGGAGGAAGGCCAGGTGCAGGAGTCGGTGCCGAACCCTCCGACTGTGAGTGCACAAAGGAGAAGCAAATTCGTTAGCACCTGGAGGACAGCCGTAAAAGTTAAAGAAATATAAACAACCATATACTCACCGGAGTCTCTGTCGTAGGAGTAACAGGAGGCACAAAAGGAGTGAGCAGCGAGGGAGGCACGACAACACCCGGGATGTTCAGGCTCCCAAAGAAGTGAGCTATGTCCTGCGTCCTCTGCGCCCCCGCTGCTGGACGGCCAGTAAGTCGCGATGATGGGCCGCCGCCTCGGCCTCGTGCATGGCCTGCAACCTCTGCATCTGGTCCGCCTGGGCCTGCATCTGGGCCTGCAAAATTCGTCCCGTAAGGTTTAAACAATGCAAAGACAAGGTATATGTGTAAAAGCAATGAACGAGAATAGAACAAGTACTTACCTGAAGTGCTGCCATCATCTGCTGTGAGGTCGGCTGCCGAGGTCGTATGGGGACGGAGGAGCTCGTGCTGGCAGCTCGAATCTCAGCGAGGTTGGGAACAGAGGACGAGTCAACTGCGTTGTTGGCTATCCAGTACCGGCCGTGCTGCTTCCCTCCTCCCAGCCTCATCACCAGGTCTGTATCTAGGGGCTGGGTGGCCGGATCGAAGTCCTCCCCATGGCGCTCGCGAGCCGCAGTGGTGTACTCGGTGACCTTGGTGTAGGCGTTCGTGTTGGTGAACGTCTCGGGCCGGCGTCTGGGTTGTACTGGGTGCTCGCGGCAGTCGCCTTGCCCTGGTGCGACAAGTGGTACGCCTTGAAAGGGGGCACTCCTCACCACCATGCGACTGGGACTGCGAGGAAAACACAGATGATTACAAGTAATGAGTAATTGAGTGTTACAATAAAAAAATCAGTAGAGCATACCCATCTGTCGGCGTACGCAGCGAGGCTAAGGTTGCCTTGGTGGTGCCACCCCAGGCATCTGCAGGCGGCAGTCTCGGCGGGCACTGTGCCTCTCGTACCACTCGTCCGATCTCCACTTGTCCACAATGGCCACCCAGCAGTCTAGGTGATTGGCGCACCAACCAGGACAGAACTGCAAGACAATAAGTATTTAATATGTTAGAAGAGCCGCTAAGTGATGGATGGACCAACCAGTATTACTGTTTTGTACGTACCTGGATGTACTGCTCCCTAGTGAGGTCGTCTCCCTGGTGAGCATCATCTGCCTAGCGTCCGTCTTCTTCACCGCCTTCCCTAACACGTCGGCGTTGTAGTTGATGACGCACTGGATCCGCGCCTCGTGGTACATATCCGCGAGCCGGGACCTGCAGACCTTGTCCTGCACGTGAACGCCTCGGCCTCTCTCCCCACCTCGCACGCAAAGTACTCCTGCATAAAGACAACATGTACCCTTTCATTATTTTAGGAACGTCCAACAAATACGTATCATTGAGAAATGTTGTGCGAGCAAGACTGACCCAGAACTCGGCCCTAATCCGTGCTGCAACGGTGGTGTACGTGGGGTCCGGAGCGGCACCAAAGTGGTCCCACGTCCAGGGCGGTGACCTGACCCCAGCGTAGGTGACCAAGCCGGGTAGTTCTTCCGAATCAGAAGACTTAACATGCCATTGATATGGCGTGTCTTGCCACCTGCCACAAGTTCCCAGTTCCTGCATGAGTCATTAAGAACAACTGTTAGTCGGAAGTTCAATTTGAACATGCCATGTGAACAAGTAGTGAAAACATTAATGGTAACTTACTTGTCGCTTGACGGTCGAATCACCGGACGGCGGCTAGGTGCGAGACGCTGCTGCGGGAGCTGCGAGGGGCCGCGCAAGTACACTCTGCTCGAAGCAGAGGAAGTGGAACCCCCTCCGGAGGCACCGACGATCTCGGCACCCTCGTCCCCCTGGCCACCCGTCGAGTCCGAGGAAGTGGTGTCGTCGTCCGACATCCTCCTGGACGTCCCTCTGGCGCCCCCTGGTCGTCGTCCGAGCTCTCCGCCGGGTCGGGAGTCGGGTCGGGAGTCGGATCCGGAGTCGGGTCAGGAGTCGGCTCCCTCCTAGGACGTCCGCGGGGGGCGGCCGGACCTCGCCCTCCTCGTGGACGGCTCCTCGGCTGCGGTGGGTGGTGAGCTGGACCTCTGGTAGAGCGAGTTGACCGCCGCTGCTGCCGCCTTCCGCCCGGCATTTTGTCGAGTGCCTGTCATTACAAAGATAAAATCAATTAGCATATATAAACGATAAGTCTTTATAAAGAGATACAAAATGAAAAAACATAATTGCAAAATAATTATAACAATATAGCATTACATGAATTAAAAATTATCTCCGCGATTGTCAGTGGCTAGTGCCCCTCGTGTGTTGGCATGTGGCACGTGTGTCGTCATCACTGTCAATATTGTCAAAACAATCGGCGTCGTCTCCATCATCCTCATCACCCTCGTCCTCACCACCAAACCGTAATCGCTCAAGCATTCTTAAGTCCTTGGCATTGTGCACCTCATCACCCTCGTCCTCATCAATATCATTGTCATCGTCTTCTTCCATGTCCATCAGCTCAAAAATGTTAATGTCAAACCTCCCTTCTAGCCCCTCAGGTTGAAAGAACTCTCCGCTATATGTGTTTGGGTCGAAGTTGTAATCATCATCGTTTGGGAGAGGCGCTTTACCGTGCGGCGATACTAACTGCACAAGGTACCAACCCATAAGATTGTTGTCTTCTTGACACGCCCATGGGAGATAATAAACTTGTGTGGCCTGTTGAGCCACAATATAGACATCGTCTCCCTTGTAAACGGAGTCATGTCGAATTTCGACTAGCCCAATCTCAGGGGCTCTTCTCGTGACATCAGGATCGAACCAATGACATTTGAATACCACTGGATTAATAGCTTTGTTACCCTCAAAGTTGAGCTCATATATTTCTTCGACTATGCCGTAATAGTCGCGCTCATCGGTGCCGGGCGTACGAACTCCGGTATTCGTGGTCTTTCGATTGGGCCGACTCTGCTCGTAGCTACTTGTGTGAAAGCGATAGCCATTCACATCATAAACGGTGAATGACTTGACCCTATAGTCGAAGCCATTGGCAACCTGTTTCAACTCATCTATCATTTCCGCATCTGTGCGGGCCTGTAAGTTGAGATAGGGTAGATCGTTTCATCAAATGAAACAAGAAATGAAATGAAATACAAGGTTAGTTCAGTGGTACCTTCGTACTAAACCACGAAATGAAATCGGGCACACCATTTTGAGAAGATGGTCTTGTTCTTCAGAGGAAGGTTCCCTATCCTCTCTCCAGTATTTATCAATAAATTTCTTAAAAACAAGGAGGTCGAATCAATAGATTGAAGATAGTGACGGCGCATGTAACAAGCTCATTGAGAACTTACTGCACATAAGGAGTCACTTCGTCAAGGTTCAACAACACGTACAACATGATAGTGTGCCACTCATCATGCCGCAACATCTTGGTCCTCGATGCGCTTGCTCTTCCGAGTTGGCCTTTGAAAAGGCTGAGGTTCGATAAACTCTCGTCGACGTTGTAACGAGAGGGTGGATTGTGCACGCTAGGAAGGTTATCCTTATAATATTTGTTGTGAAGTTGGACACCTCCTCCACAATAAATGCTTCTGCCACGGAAGCCTCTATTTTGGCTTTATTTCTACACTTTTTCCGAAGAACCTTTAGACATCTCTCGACTGGAAAGCACCAATGGCACTGCACGGGCCCCCCATCCGTGCCTCGTACGGTAGGTGCAAAATCAGATGCTGCATCGGCAGGAAGAAGCCGGGTGGAAAGATCATCTCCAACTTGCAGATCAACACAGGTGCCACTTCCTCTAGGTTAGCAATCACGTCATAAGATAGCTCCTTGGCACAAAGCTGGCGAAAGAAGTAGCTAGCAACTCTGCCAGCACGCGCCACACAGGCTCAGGGAGGTATCCCCGGGTCATCGCAGGAAGAAGCCGCTCGATCCATATGTGGTAGTCATGACTCTTCATCCCTAACACTCGCATAGTAGACAAGTTCACTCCCCTCCTCAGATTCGCCGCATACCCATCAGGGAACCTTAACGCCTTGATCCACTGTAGGTTTCTTCCTATGGTCTCTTTTCAATATATAATCGGCCGGACCTCTTTTCCATTTCTTGCCAGCACCAGGAGCCCTCATCACTAGCTTTGGTCTATCGCACATCTCTTCCAGGTCCAGTCTGGCCTTAACGTTGTCCTTTGACTTTCTGTGTCCATGAGTGTTGCAAAGAGTGCCTCAGCGATATTCTTTTCTGTGTGCATTACATCGATGTAGTGCGGACAAAGAAGGTCATTGAAATAGGGGAGTCTAGTCAAGCCCGATTATGGGTCCACATGTGTTCCTCTCCGTACCCGAAAAAACGACCATTGTCTTCATCAAACTTCAGAGCCTCTATTTCGGCATGGACCTCAGAACCGCTCTTGAACTGAGGAATGGGGTTGGTGACTTGAACACCTTTCCTGAAGTGCTTGATGTCACTTCTGAACGGATGGTCAAGAGGCAAGAATTGACGATGCTGGTCGAATGAAGAATACTTCCTCCCTTCTTCAACCAAGTGAACTTCACAGCTGCCTTGCATATTGGGCATGGGAACTTCCCGTGAACACACCAAGCGCTGAATAAGCCATACGCCAGGAAGTCATGCAGGGAGTACTGGTACCACACATGCATTTGAGAGTTCTTCATTGTTGCTCGGTCATATGTCAGTACCGGGTTTTCCAAGCTTTGAACAATTCATCCAACAAAAGGCTCCATGAACACACCCATATTGTTCCCGGGTGTCCAGGAATTATCAGTGACAAGAATACGTTCTTAGGGTCAAACATAACACCAGGAGGGAGATTGAGGGGGATCACGAACACAGGCCAACAAGTGTACGGGGCCGCCATCATTCCATACGGGTTGAACCCATCTGTCGCCAGCGCCATACGTACATTTCGAGCCTCCATAGCTTTGCCAGGATGCATGGCATCGAAGTGCTTCCATGCTTCACCATCCGATGGGTGTACCATCTTGTCAGGATTGTATCTCTTGCCATTCTTGTGCCATGTCATCTGTTTCGCAGAGTCCTCTGTCATGTACAGTCGTTGGATCCTAGGTATGAAAGGAAGGTACCGTAGGACCATCTCGGGGATATTAAGTTGTTCCTTCTTGCCATCTCCATGGTCTACCTCCACATACCTAGAGGCTTTGCACTTTGGACAGTGTGTTGCTTTCTCGTGATCTTTCCTGAATAGGACGCACCCTTTTGGACAAGCATGGATCTGCTCATACGGCATCTTAAGTGCACGAAGAAGTTTCTGTGACTCGTACGTGTTCTTCGGCAGAATGTGACCCTCCGGCAACAGGGTGCCCAAAATTGCCAACATGTCATCGAAGGCGTCTCGACTCAAGCTATACTAGGACTTGAACCCCATTAGGCGTCCAATGGCATCCAGTTGTGAAACCATTGTCTTTTCATGAAGGGGCTTCTGTGCCGAAGACATCATGTCGTAGAACGCCTTTGCGGGTGTCCTCTGGCTCCTCCAATCCTTCACCGAATTGAGCCTCTTGAAAGTCTCCCATCATGTCTGCTACCCCGGCATCTCCATCATACTCCTCGAGACGTTGTCTCACCACCTCCTCTCTAATCCGATCGGCTTCACCATGGTGGACCCAACAAGTATAGTTTTCAACGAATCCGTACTTGTAAAGATCTACCCCACGTTATCCTTATATTTTCTTTTCTTGTTCTCACATTTGCTGCAGGGACACGGCATCCGACTCGACCCTTTAGCAGCCGGACCAAACGCATGCTCTAAGAAAGCATTGGTCTTAGTAACCCATTCTGTGCTCTTACTTGCGTGGCCCGTGTACATCCAGTCACGGTTATCCATCCTCTGCCATATACATATATAAGCGAGTAATAAAACCAGCAATTGCATCTACACGGCGTTCCTACCATCTAATAGGAGAAGGATAGGTCCTAATCCACCCGAGGATGCGCAGATGGGTTAGTTTCCATGTTCTGCTCCTACCCGAGACAGAATTTCGGCAGCACCTCCTCGCTGTTCTCCCGATACACGCCTGGCAGGGAGAGTGTGTATCCGGAGAAACAACGAGGGGCGGTGCCGAAACTTTGACTCTGAGAGGAGCAGAACATGGAAACTAGCTCATCTACGCATCCGCGGGCTGTCCAAAATATGTGGACAATTCGAAAGAGATACGGTCGCAGATATGCAAAGGACTGAATATCTAAGACTGTATCTCTTTCGAACGGGAGACGTCTAACTAGGTTACGCGACCAAAGATCAGATACCTAAGGATACGGATAGAGGGGTTATACCTAAGGTGTCGGTGAGGTCAGGGTAGCGGGGCAGTGGTGAGTTGGGCAAGTGGCGACACGACGCGGTGCAGGCAGACCCGCAACGCCGACGAAGACGATCGGGGTCACCGAGTCCCTCCGATGGGTCCTCCTGCCAAAAAAAACATATGGTTAGTCTCGACCAAAAATTTCGGCAGCACCTCCCCTGCATGGCGAGGTTCCCAAAACCTGCAGAAAACGTCGGCACGAAGGCCAACAACCACATGTATAGCAGACATAGTCACGAAGACCAACAATCACAATAGTAACAAGATGACAGTACAATACTTTACTACTAACACTAACACTACTACTAACACTAACACTACTACTAACACTAACACTAACACTACTAACTACTACTAACACTACTAACTACTAACTACTAACTACTAACTATAACTACTTTACTAACTACATAGGGCATACCTCCGCGACGAGAATAGCAAGAACGAGCTTCGGCGACGGCCACGGGGACGACGAAGCGGGTGACGACGAGGACACTATTATCCTCCTTGTCCTCCTCTCTTCTCCACTCCTCCTCTTCTTCTCCTCCTACGCTACCTCTCCTCCTCCTCCTCCTCCCTCTCCTCCTCTCCTCCTCCTCTCCTCCTCTCCTCGGACGGAGGGCCCGGGGCCGAGGGGCAGGGCCCGGGGCGGGGGGGAGCGGAGGCCGGGGAGGCGGCGGGGCCGGGGAGAGGCCGGCGGGCCGGGGGCCGGGGCGCGGAAGGGGGCGCGGCGGGCGGCGCGGCCGGGGGGGCGCGGCGCCGGGGCGGGCGGCGCGGCGGGGGGGTGGGGGCGGCGCGGCGGGGCGGGGCGGGGCAGGGGCCGGGGCGCCGGGCGGCGGTCGGCGCGCGGCGAGCGGGCGGCGCGCGGCGGCTGCGGGTGCGTGTGCGTGTGCGGGTGCGTGTGCGCGTGTGGGTGGCCGAAAGGCCGTTTTGTATTTTTTTTAATTTCGAAGATCTTTGCCGAGTGCCAGATCGGCTGGCACTCGGCGAAGATCCTCTCTTTGCCGAGTGCCAGCGATCTGGCACTCGGCAAAGAGGGCCACGTGGCAGATACACAGCGGCCAGCAGGCCACTCTTCGCCGAGTGCCAGCTGGCACGGCACTCGGCAAATATGCTCTTTGCCGAGTGTCAGCGCTGACACTCGGCAAGGTTTTTTTTTTTTTTTTGAAATTTTGACACCCTTTTTTTGGGGTCATCCCCACACTACCACTGTCAACATGTTCAAATTTGACAGTTTTAAAAATTTTGGTTATATTTTTTGACTTTCTTTCGTTTTCTTGAATTTTCCGAAAGACGCAAGTTTGAACTGCAGGTGCATCGAATAATGGATTTTCATGATTTAAAATATTATTCTTGTTCTTACCGTATGTTGAGGCCAAATCCAAAAAACGACCCTAGGTTTCCGTCAACTGCTCACGGGACAACGCCTCCAAATTACGTGCGGACGGTTTTTTAATTATAGAAAATGCAAAATTAATTCCGAAAATCGTGAAACTTGGCGAGATGTTGTTACATCATATGGGTATGCCGTGGAAAAAAATTTGAGAGAAAGTTTCGAGCAAGTTGTCACGTACGATGCTTACAAACCTGGACATCTCAACATGTGATATCTAATATCACATGTTGAGATGTCCAGGTTGTGTAAGCATCGTACGTGACAACTTGCTCGAAACTTTCTCAAATTTTTTTCACGGCATACCCATATGATGTAACAACATGTCGCCAAGTTTCGCGATTTTCGGAATTAATTTGCATTTTCTATAATTAAAAAACCGCCCGCACGTAATTTGGAGGCGTGGCCCGTGAGCACGTTGATCGAAACGTAGGGTCAGTTTTTGGATTTGGACTCAACATACGGTTAGGAACAAGAATAACATTTTTTAAATCATGAAAATCCATTATTCGATGCACCCGCAGTTCAAACTTGCGTCTTCCGGGAAAATTCAAGAAAACGAAATAAAGTCAAAAAATTATAACGAAAAGTTTTGAAAAACTGTCAAATTTGAACATGTGACAGTGGTAGTGTGAGGATGACCCACAAAAATTTGGTGTCCCAAAATCGAAAAATGAAAAACTTTGCCGAGGCCACATAGACTGACACTCGGCAAAGGAGCATCACTTCGCCGAGTGCAAGAGCCAAGTGGCACTCGGCAAAGCACAGCTTACGTGGCATAGCCCAGGCCCGCACTCTTCGCCGAGTGCCACGTGGGCCGGCACTCGGCAAATAGATGGTCTTCGCCGAGTGCCAGACGGCGGGCACTCGGCAAAGCTAACGGGCCCGGATGCCGTCTGGTCAGCGAGACTTTGCCGAGTGCTCATCGTTGCCGAGTGTTCGGCACTCGGCGAAGATGTGTCTTCGCCGAGTGCTTTTCTTTGCCGAGTGCTGGGCACTCGGCAAAGATGGCTTTGCCTTGTGCTCATTCTTCGCCGAGTGCCATATTTCCGGCACTCGGCAAAGAGGCTCTTCGCCGAGTGCCCGAAATTTGGCACTCGGCGAACTTGCAGGCACTCGGCGAAGATGTTGTTTCCTGTAGTGAATGGATCACTGGGTTCTTATTGCGCATTCATTCATTGTGTTAAGATAGGAACGAATAAAAAGTCCAGCCATGAAAAAAAACTAATTAAGATGGTGGATTGATCAGAGATATTTATGAATATTCATGCTGTATAGTGCAGCCGTGAAAAAAACCTAATTAATACGGTGGATTGATCAGAGATATATTTGTGAATATTCACGTAACGAAAGAGAAAAAAATAAAAGGATGCATGTAAAAAAGGAAGAAGAAGTGATATTCATAGGTAAAAAGGAAAGTTCAATCAACTAATGCAAGAAAACTAACCATTTGGAGAAGTTCAAATAAAAACTGTGCTTTATTGAGAACTGTGAATGAAGCACACGAGCGGCGCTAAATAAAGAATGAATGACTATGCATGCATGTTCGTGATGATTGAAATCGAATACGATTCAGTTTGCCATATATACCTCCACAAAGCAACTCCGCATTATTCACACCATCTGTCGCATACTCGCATCCATAAATATATAGATTGATCGCTCTGGATCCACACGTAATTAAGAACTATCCAGTCGACATGGCCATGGCCATGGCTGATGGCCCTCGAGAACGCTTTGCTCTCCGCCGGCCCAGCGACGACCACGAACTGATCACGTTCGTTCTCCACCCCATGGTCGCTCGGAAGCAGCACGGCTTCGACGGCGGCGGCTTCGTCCACCTGGCCGACGTCTACTCCGTCGCCCCAGAGAGGCTGGCCGAGCGGTACGCGCCGGCGCCGGCGCCGGGCGGGACCTGCTGCTGGTACTTCATCTGCCCCGCACGCTGTCGCTACAAGGCCGCGGCCGGCGCCCTGGGCGAGGGGCGATGGGACTCGGCCGGCGAGGTCAGCCCCGTCAGGGACGCGGACTGCCGCCGCGTCGGGCACTCGCGCACGTTGTCCTACTCCTACGGCGGCGCCAGGACGACGACGACGACGCCGTGGACGGCGGTCACCAGGCACGGCTGGTGCATGGTGGAACTTGCGCTCGACGTTGGCGGCGGCGTGGGAGGAGATTTCGTCCTGTGCAAGTTGTTGAGGTCGCCTCGCAACGAGATAGCCGTGCCGCCGCTCCACTTTTCAACTACAAGAGGAAGGCGGTCGGCGACGGCGACCATCCGGAGGCTCCACCCAGCGTGCGGCAGCAGCTGGCGCAGCACTCATTCTGAGAGTTTAGCATAGTACTCTCCATCACGAACAGGCCACAAAAGTAGACTGATCGATGAACTGGAAGCTGAATCACAGCTCACAATCTCTCTTTACGTCTACACTACTGATGCTCCAAAACTGCTCGAGCATTCATAGATTGTTCAATTTTGTCTTCGAGATATTCACACATGATTAAGAATTTCAGATACGCTTCGAAGTGTGAGGACCTTTTAGGTTTCTAACATAAACATCTCTGTGCTAGCTCTTTATTCTTTTACTATTATATAGCAGACTACATGTGCTCTTCTACAATACATTATTATAGAGAGACAAAAGCCCTACTACAGCCGAATCAATATTTCTTGATCGGCCAATCCTTTTCTCGGTTTTGTATATCAGTTTGATATGCGCCCCTCTACATCAGCTATAAAGTTGATTATAACTACCATCAACAACTATTTTGTTCCTTATACCACAATATCCAAGAACAGCTATACCTCATCCAATATGAACTGCAACATCAATAATAGCTAAACCATTTTATACCTCCACTAGTTATTAACTGACCTACAAGATCACCGCCTTCATGATTTGTTTCTGGTTCGATTTTTCAGCTGCATCACTTGGATCCTGAGGCCGTCTTCCATCGCCTACACAATTGGGGAATGCCTAACATCACTGTAAGGTCAACATATAGCATGTAGGAAAATCTAAGCATTTCTCCACATAGGATTTTCACAGAACAGAACTAAGTTTACGCAGATCAAAGTAATAGTTTATTTTGGTGAAATCACACCTGCATATCATGCGCTTGACGTAAGAGGTCAGCACACTCTTGAAGTAGCACTTGCTCGTTTGATACCACATTATTGAGTTCAGAAGCCACATCCTCAATTTCTCCAGCCTTCATTGCAAGATAATCAATTAGTTCTAGCAAAGAAATCTGAATAAACATGATCATATATAGAGACATGGAGGAGCCACCAAAGAATGACATAAAAAAGAGTGCAATATACTAAGAATTGTCATTGTGCATGCAGGAGCATAGTGTCTGAGCATGTGTAATCCACATGTACGAACCATGACCTAGTTTACTCATCCTATTTTACTTATGTTAGTAATGCAGTGTTACTAATATGTTTCTCTTATTTTCTTACTTCATATCCTCTTTGTTGATGGCTCTTGTTTGGTTTCAGAGCCTACCCTAACTTGCTTGGTACTAAAGACCCTTTTATTATACTATACTGACACAAGCTACATCAATTTTTTCTAGCAAAAGAACTCTAAATAAAAATGACCATGGAGCCATAGACCATATCAGTTTGTTCCAGAAGGTATAGACTATTGCTTTTTCCATGTGTGAACCAGCATTTAAATGGGCAACAGTTTAGCTCATGTTGATTTATGAGTACACTATGGAAGAATGTTGTGAACTGAGGGTTCTCATTTTTATAAAAGGGAAAGATGTAAATTCGAACAACCAAGTGCAGTGTAGGAATCGGGGCTACATCAAAGTTATAAATTTCCGTTACCTTTCTTAACAACTTCTCAGCACAGGGAGACAACTGTTTCATAATTTCCATTGCAGAGTTAAGGGCTAATTTAACTCCTCCAATGTTGGTCTGAAATGTGTCACAAGGATAAGTTGATAAACCATGTACAGCACAAGAAAGCAATTGATATGAATCAAAATGAAAAAAAACTGGAACAAATTAAAATGCCATGTGGTTACTTTTAACAATTAAAGCTTACCTTAATGTTCCCTCGGATTGGTACACGTGATGCAGCATCACGGAGGGCAACTGTTCCTGATGCAAGGCAACTTATATGTTCTTTCTCAAGTTCACACCACTTCTCCAAAGAAGGCACCTGATGGTTTAGAAAGGACAAATTATTATGTTGTCACAAATTAGATCTTTTACCGCTTTTTTGCAGAAGTCTTCAATTCATAGCCTTTCAGGAGGCATTGATGTCGATTTTATGCATGAAACTAGCAGTTAAAGTAAGTTTTGGTTTAGATTTAACTTTTAGTTAACAGTCAATGATTATCGATTGGTTCTTATTTGAGGACCATCATGATGGGATCAGTGAGAAGAAGAGGACTGACAGAAAATAGAGGTTGCACGCAAAGATAGTTAGATGTTTTACAAAAATGGAATCTCCATGTTGAATAATGATTTTGTTTTGAAATGGTGAGTTCATGTCATTTACATATTCAGTTGAGAGTCAAAAGATTGGTGGTAGAAAAACTTGGGAACTCTTGTTTCTTATCAACCAAGTTTCTAAGGCAGATAGATTAATAATAAAGTGTGAGTTTCAGATCGGTAGAAAAGAATTTAAAACAAGAGAGGGAGAAACTATGAAACTTCCACAACAAAATTAGGTTAAAAACAAACAAGTTCAACATCTAACAATCTTGATCCTAAAGAATAAAGTAAACCAGAGCCCTGCCAACCAAATAGCAAATATAACATATTATCTCCTCAGCAAATCCGCTAGCTATGTTCCTGGTGCGCAACGCCCACAGTGGGCTTGCCGCATGCACAACTACTGCTACTCAGATCCAAACCACAACAATTTCAGTTACAATCCCGTTTTTGGAGGAAGTAAGGTGTTCTGTATCATACTTGAGGAACCTGTGGTTAACTAGTTATATATGAGTGCATGCTCTCCCACTAGAACTCCAGAAAAATTTCAATAAAACACATCTAATTCTTCGTAATAGTTGTTTTGGATCACATGTGTGCTAAGCATGGGATTTAAACCATCTGTTCAAGACAAACGTGCTCCTTATTCTGAAAAGCAAAAGTCCATTCCATGTCTTCTCCTCCAAGATGAGGTAACTCGAAATACTACCATGTTTTGAAGAAGCAGATCATGAACACAACATTGTCATACCTGAGCATCAACAACAAAGTCCACCTTCTCCATCCTCTTTAGACACTCCAGTTGAGCCTTTTTTTGTGCAACAGATTTCTGCAGATTAGCAATCCTCTCCGAGAGCCCACATAGTGATTCCTGTATACCGAGAAGACAAATGAAATGACATGATCACTGCAACTCGAACTTCCAATGAAAGTGCAATGGTGAAAATAAACGGAACTAGTTAGATCTTAAATATTCCACACCTCAGCAACAGCTTTCTTGGTTATCGCCACAGCCTCTGCCTGGGCATTCAAAAATCTATACTGCATGTAGCGATTGTCCAGAATCCGCAGCTTGTGTACATCCTCCTGCTTCCCCGCAGCCTTGCTGCCTCCCATCACCGCTGCTCCCTTCTTAACCACTACAGCCTTCCGTGCAAGCGGCGGCGCGGGCTTCACCACAGCTGCTGGTTTTTTTGCTCGGTGGCGATCTGGCAGCGCCGAGGCTAGGGCCTGAAAGCAGAATGGGTTTGGTAGTCTGCCGGACCCGTCTGTTGTCCGTGGCGGTGATGTCCTTAGCTCAGGGAACGGGACAGGTCGAGGGCAGGGAGCTGCAGCCCAGGAGTCGATGGCTGCGGCCGAGGTCTCAGGCGCAGCGCCATAGATGCTGAAGCTGGTGCGCGTTGGTGTTGATGGCCGCGCACAGCCCCTACGGTGTTGGTGCGCCGCCGTGGTGATGTTAGGAGAGGCGCTGGACGACGGGCAGAGGACTCGCCTTGAGCCGGGACCGGGAGTGGCGGTGGCGCCGGTGACACCAGCGGCGGCGAGAGGAGCGAGCGGGTTCAGGCGCGGGCGGTGCATTTCCTCGAACAGATCCCGCGCCGCGCCGCGCTTGCGCGATCCTGGCGTAGGCGGCGGCGGCGGCGGGCGGTTTTCGTCGGCGAGGCCAGAGGAGGCGGCGGGGGCGGCGGGCATGCAGTGGTGGTTCTGGTGCGCGCGCGTATTCGGCGTGGAGGAGTGGGACGAGGAGGTCGAGAGGCGAGGGGACGGGGCTGGGAGCGGCGTGGCGGAGTGGAACGAGGAGGTCGAGAGGCGACGGGACGGGAACGGCGTGGAGAGGTAGCGCGAGCTCACCTCGCGGATGCGGCAGCGGCGGCGCGCGGGCGCCGCGGATGGGAGCGGCTCTGAGGTGGACGAGGTCCGTGCGGGCATCTCGGCCACCGGCGGCGCGGTGGAGGACGAGGCGGCGGCCATTGATCGAAGGAGACGCCTATAGCTGTAGGCGCGGCCGCGCGGGAGCCAATCTGCCGATGGACGTAGCCGCAGCAGCCGTCTGGAAGCAAACGGCGTGGGTGGATCATCCAAAGCCCAAGTAGACCATCACCAGAGGGCTCAGAAGCTACGGGCGGAACAAAGTAGACCATCACCAGAGGGCTCAAAGTAGTATGTGGCCATGGTTCATTCAAATGGTGAAAAATTTCAGACCCAACCGAAATCGAGTGAATGTCGGAAATTTCGGTGATCTTAGATCAGGATTTACTTATTTTGACCGATCCAAATATCCATGTTTAGTTATATTTATATAATTATTATATCTGAATTGCTACAACTTGATCAAGAGACACAAAGAGAAAACGAATGGATTGTAGTTTGATAAATTTACACCTTTATTATGTTCAAGAAAGTACTTGTAGGTTTGTTTGAACTCTAGACTAGACTAAATTGAAATCAAGTTTCAACCCTCATTAGTAATGTACTCCCTCCGTCCCAAGATATAAGGCGCGCACGTATTTCAAAATTCAAACTTTCTTATCTTTGACTAAGAATTAGTCTAATCATATGAAAACTTATACTATAAAAGTAATTGTATTATATTTGTATTTAAAAATACTTTCTAATGATCAAACTTTTATTTCTATAAATTATATATTATAAGAGAAATTATAGGTCAAAATATATTTTTGAAGACCGTGCCAAGTCAAATCGTGCCTTATATCTTGGGACGGAGGGAGTATGAGTGTTGTGTATGGATTAAGATTGATTTATAGGTCAAACGAACAGAGTCATAGCTAAAGTCCTACCAGTGCAACACTTGTAGACCTACTAATACAACACCCAAGATAGTTTTAAATTATAAGTCATTTAGATTTTTCTAGATATATATGAGTTTTATTGTGCATTTATATATATATTAGTATATGTCTAGATACCACTATTGAACCTAAACAGCTAAAACGATATACTCCCTCTGTCCCACATTTAATTGGACGTCTAGGATTGAAGTGAGGAACTTAGTGTAGCTGTAGAATTATCATACTGCTCCTACAAAGAATAGCTGGTACCTACTGAACGGACAAAACATGATTGCACTTGCAGTAATAAAATAAATGTGCCAAAGAATTTTTCACGAAAAAGAATGACTACAATAACACACCATGTGTCCACGAAAGCAACTTGACGCTATTGCAGAAATTTCTAGCGCTTGGGGCATTGCATTTAGAAATAAAATAATATAAATCTAGCGATGGGCTGCTCTGTTGATTAGTGATGGCTGCACGCCAGGTTCAGGGCAGGGTTCAGGCCATCAGGCCTATGTGACCGATTAAAATGTGGGAAAAAAATTTAAACTCCACACGTCCAATTATATATGGGACGGAGGGAGTATTTCATAAAGCTCTCACATATTCCCTCTTCTTAAAAACGTCATAAAAAGTTGGTTATCTAGTAGCCTACTCCCTCCGTTCCAAAATAAGTGTTGTTTTGGGTTTTCGTGCCACAAGTTTGACTCAATTTGTAAAAAAATATATGCAACATTTATATCTCCAAATAATTTTGTTAAAAAACTAGACTTAAAGATCTTTCCGATGATACTAATCACTTAATATAAATATTAATATATTTTAATATATAATTAACGGTAGTGTTTTCTCGGGAAGCGAGGACGACACTTATTCTAGAACGGAAGGAGTATTAATTAAATATACATATAAAACTTTACATGAAACTTTCACTATAAATGGTCTAAGAAGATCTAATAGATAGATGTCCAGATTTTTCCAATCCTATTATTAGCTCTATCTTTTTCGTAAATACACGAGGATATCTTGCCATCTCCTTAAATGAAAGTTCCTCATCCCGCCACTTCCTAGGGATACCCTCTACTCCCTCCGTTCCAAAATAAGTGTCGTTCTCGCTTTCTGAAAAAATACTGTCATTAATTATATATTAAAATATATTAATATTTATATTAAGTGATTAGTATTATCGGAAAGATCTTTAAGTCTAGTTTTTTAACAAAATTATTTGGAGATATAAATGTTGCATATATTTTTTACAAATTGAGTCAAACTTGTGGCACGAAAATCCAAAACGACACTTATTTTGGAACGGAGGGAGTATTTAACTGTTTAGAACTTGAACTTTAAAAATAATGTCGCGTTAAATGTTTAGATAGAACAGGTTACAATTATTATTATACCAAGATCTTGATAGCTTTAACATGGAAATTGATCTCATAATATCTTATATTGATTTTTTGAGTGGATCATAATATCTTATATATTATTTTTAGGGGAATGATATCTTATATTGATTTTTTTTAGGAAAATAATATCTTATATTGATGATCGCCACAGTCGGGGTAGCCACGGCCCACGGAGGATCTTGGGTCTTGGCACCTGGCAGCAGCAACCCGTGGGCCCTGCCCTGCCCTTGCGCCTGTTGCTTACTAGTACTAGCATGGAAGCAGACTAGCGGAGCCTTCTTCTCCTGGAGCGTCTTTGTCCAGCAAAATACCCGGAAAACACCCTGCAAGACTTGGAAATCGCAACATCCCGATCAGCGATCTGCACTGCACCGTTTCTTCCTCGGCGAGTCAAGTACTCAAGTCTCTCAACCGAGTGGACCCACCGACACCGACCATGGCCACCGCCGACATCCGCGTCTCCATCGGGCACCAGACCCGCTTCGCGCTCCGCCTCGCCGCCGCGCTCTCCTCCCCCTCCGCCTCCGCCCCCCCCGCCGCCCCCGCCAGCAACGTCGCCTTCTCCCCGCTCTCCCTCCACGTCGCGCTCAGCCTCCTCGCCGCCGGCGCGGGCGGCGCCACGCGCGACCAGCTCGCCGCCACCCTAGGAGGCGACGCGCCCGCCGCAGACGAGGGCCTCCACGCGCTCGCCGAGCAGGTGGTGCAGCTCGTGCTCGCCGACGGGTCCGGCGCCGGCGGCCCGCGCGTCGCCTTCGCCGACGGCATCTTCGTCGATTCCTCGCTCAAGCTCAAGCCGGCCTTCGAGGAGGTCGCCGTGGGCAAGTACAGGGCCGACACCCAGTCCGTCGACTTCCAGAAAAAGGTTGGTCCCCTTCCTGCCGAGCTCCTGCTTAAGACTTACCATAGCTAGTTAGCTACCAAAGATTGTTTGCCTGAATCAAATATTGCTATTTCTGCTATGTAACAGATTGGCTAGTGCCTTCTGATTCAATTTTTTATGTGCATTTATACATCATTCATACTCATGTCGGAGATATCGAGTGTCTGATTTCTGTTTAACTCATGATGAAGTGTAATAATGTTTACTGTAGATGTTCCTTGTATATACAGTCATTATATGTCACATAGGTGCTTTTAGATCCTTACTCCTTTCCTAATCTTTGTGATCTAACACTTAATAACAGTGCTTAAACTTGTAACATACCATTATTTCTTTAGAAATAGTAAGCCTATGCCTTTTACAATATATGTTTAGACAGATATAATTACTTTCTTTTGATGCTAATATGATGTTTTTTATGTGCAGTTTCTCTCATCAAATTGTGCTGTTTACTGTTCAATCTGAATTTTGCCGTGGAATTTGTTATTCCCATTCATTATTTCATGGGTTCTGAATTCTGACCTGTTAATGTGTAATATTTATGGATGTTGTTGTTGTAGCATAAATAGCAAGCTCAGGATTTGTGACCCTATTTTAGGATTTTTCTGTTCTCACTAAGTGTGCACTTGAGATTTTGAAGGCTTGGACCAATGACCTTTATTATTTCAGGCTCTAGAGCTAAGCCTGCTCGGTTCAGATTGCTGCAGCTGAAGCTTCAATAATTTCACAATAGTTGTTACAGTAATACACAGTGATGGAGCTGCATCTGTAGCTGCAGCAATATGTTCTGATCACAGCCAATATTTAGAAGTTACTAGGGTATTTAAATAACATGGATATGCAGTTGAATGTATCAGCATTTTCTCCAGTAGGTTTCTGCCGTGGTCTCTTGTACTATGCATATATTGTTGTATCTTGACAGTTTAGATGATTATAGTCACGTGAACTGTCTCTTGTTGCATGTAATTTCCTTCTCATATGAATGCTATGTGATAATAGTACTACACTAATGCTTGGTTCGCTTCGCAATTTCTAAAGTCTGTTTGATTAGAAACGATCTCTTTTTTGTTTAACTTTGTGGCAGGTTAGGTTGCCTCAGTTTCTTTACATACTGATATCCCTGCACTATTTCAGTTATTTTGGAACTTTAGAATTATTTTATTTTGTGCTTTTGACATGAGTACGAAGCACTGATATATTCTCTCTTATTGGTCAGGCTGATGAAGCTGCTGATCAAGTGAACTCATGGGTAGAAAAAATTACTTCTGGTCTCATCAAAGAGATCCTCCCCCCAGGTTCTGTTGACCACACCACCAGGCTTGTTCTTGGTAATGCGCTCTATTTTAAAGGAGCTTGGACTGAGAAGTTTGATGCATCTAAAACAAAAGATAGTGAGTTCCACCTTCTTGATGGGAGCTCAGTTCAAGCACCATTCATGTGCAGTACAGAGAAGCAATACATTGTGTCTTACAACAACTTGAAGGTGCTTAAGCTTCCATACCAGCAAGGTGGGGACAAGAGGCAGTTCTCCATGTACATTCTTCTTCCAGATGCAAAAGATGGCATCTGGAGCTTGGCTGAAAAGTTGAGCTCTGAACCAGAGTTCCTGGAGAAGCATATCCCAATGCAGAAGGTTCCAGTTGGACAGTTCAAGGTCCCCAAGTTCAAGATTTCCTTTGGATTTGAGGCATCTAAATTGCTCATAGGTCTTGGGCTCCAGCTTCCGTTCAGCCAACAAGCAGACCTATCAGAGTTAGTTGATTCACCTGAGGGACAGAACTTGTCTGTTTCGTCCATATTCCACAAATCATTTGTCGAAGTGAATGAGGAAGGAACGGAGGCTGCCGCTGCCTCTGCTGCAACAGTTGTGCTCCGGTCATTCACGATGCCTCAGGATTTCGTCGCAGATCACCCCTTCCTGTTCCTGATCCGAGAAGACTTGACTGGCGTGGTGCTGTTTGTCGGCCACGTGGTGAATCCCCTCCTTGCTCCATAGTGTGGTGGTTCTAAAAATCGCGGCCTTGGTGCAGTTCCATCCCTATAAGTGATCGAGCTTCCTGTGTAACCTGCCATGTTTTATTTTTGAATAAATAGATGCTTCATCGATGTATGTAAGGTTGTGGGGTGATGTAGATCAGAATTGGTATGTATGGTCATGGTACTTACTGTTTCCTTCTTCCACTTTGATGTTTCTCGTTCTACTAGTGTGATATATCTTTTACAATGACATCTGCAATAACGTAGTATATTCATAACCAAGAGATATACTAACCAACCTAGCCGCAACCGTTGATTGGCAGTTTGGCACCCTGAGGCAACAATATGCTGGGATATACTACCAAAGTTTTGCGCTGTACTTGTTCAGAGAGCCGAGTTTTATATCCTGCTTGACTCTGATGTTCACTCTTTTTCTAAAAATGAAAACAATTAATTAACTAGGGATGTTCACTCTGATGTTCGCCACGTGGTGAATCCCCTCCTTGCTCCATAAGTGGCTTGATCGATGTATGTAAGGTTGTGCGATGATGCACTGTAATCACTGATGTACATGGTGCCTGATTACTATTCAGGTGAGGCATGTTGGTTAAGTTCTTTGATGAAATAAAAGGTACAGAAGCGCTCATCTGGTCCAGTTACCATCTTCTTCCTTTTGTATTTCGTATCGTACGTATGTGAATCTTCTATTATGCCCAGGTACAGGAGCTGCTCAGCAGAATACACTGGAAGGTGATGATAGAAATAGATATTTTTTTTTTATCTTAGTTGGATTACAATATTCCATGCTTTATGCCAACTATGAATGCATACATCCACTAAATCTACAAAACATTTTAAAAGGCGAAAATAAATACTCCCTCCATCCCAAATTGTAAGACATTCTAAGAATTTTGAAGAGTTAAAGTTTTTCAACTTTGACCAAAATTATAGAAAGAAACACGAAGATTTATAACATCAAATATGTATATTATGAAAATATAAATAATGAAAAAAATCTAATTATACTTAGTTGGTATTATAAATATTATTATTTTATTATATAAATTTGGTCAAAGTTGAAATTTTTGGACTCTCCGAGATTCTTATAATGCCTTGTAATTTGGGACGGAAGGATTGTAATTTGGTATGGAGAGAGTAGGTGACGGTCGTTTCAAAGATAGTGCCTTTGTGATACAACCGTGAGATACATACAGAGGTCAAAAGACACCAAATTTGAGAAAGATCTCCAGCCGGTTCACGAAAATTTGTGACATACGGATGGAATAAAGATGGAATAGAGAACGGGCAATGGAGTTTCCTTTATTTTCCTACACCAAATACATCATATATGATACAAACACAGTGTAATAATACAAGTACATCGCTGTCCCTTAGTTGGGGATGCAGAGAAAAAAAAGGTCTTCTCAGATGAACGAGGTTCTAGCAGTAGCAATTCCAAAGGGCTAAACTGTTGAAAAACACTGGAGGTGCACCAAACAACAGCAAAACACAACAACAACAAGATGATAAAAGAGGCATCGCGGCATCAGGCATGGGCAGATGACTGCAAGTGCAGCTACCCCGCAGCGCACACCCCTTTTCGTCCCTCTAATAATTATCCGAGCACGGCAGGCTGATGACACACATTGCCTCGTCGCTGAGTATTCGACGCTGCTGTCACATAACATACACGATCTCCCCGCTGCTTTCCAGGTCAAGATCGGCATCTGAGTCCAGGTCCTCCATGTCGTCGTCGATGTCAAGGCCGTCGTTCAGGAACTGGTTGAGCCCGCGGGAACCAGCTGCTGGAATGGTCGCCTCGGCCAGGATCTGCATGATCTCATCCGTGCTCTGCATCGGTTGTTCGGGCTCCTCGTACTGCTTGCTCATCGTGCTGTCATTCGTTATGTCAGCTGGGAGGTTCTTCAGGAACCACGGATGGTTTCTTATCTCAGGGATGGTGATCCTCTGTATAGACAATGTCAGTGATTCGTTCAAAGCATAAATGTAGTTCATTCTACCACACTTTATGATTCCAACCAGACCCTTTCATTTAAGACTTGGATTTTTTATTTTCTTTAACCCCTTTTTCATTTCTTCAATGATTAATTGGAATTCCAATTAATCATTTTGACTGGCTGTTTTTACATAAATAATAAGTAAAAAGGCAGTAGGAACTAGAATGAACAATGCTATAGTAATAAATGCGAGAATATTGACTTCCATAACCTCTTTATTTTTTTTCACAATAACTCGGGATGTAATCCCATGGAGAGGAAAAAGGGGTATCCTGTAAATTCAAGGGGAGGACTTGCATTCTGATAATACTGAATCAATTCAATATTATGAATATTGGATCTATCAAATCAATTCATGGTTGATAGTGGAATAATATAACATAGGAAGATCTCTTATCCATACTAAGACCAAAATAGGTTTTTTGATTGGTGCAGAAGCTAATGAAACACTACAAGGCTGAAAGTACTCACGGTGGCTGGGTTGGCGACAAAGATCCTAGAAATAAGATCTTGGCATTCTGGAGATATGTGGACATAGTCTGGAATTGAGTACTGCACACCCAATATTCTCTGCGAAACAAATCTAGTCAGTGTCGGATCAAAATGAGCAGCAAAATTCAATTCAGAAACCCTGATGTAGATCAGCCTGCAAAGGATGGAAACCTGAATTGTCTTCCTGAAATTTTTAGGCTCATCTGGGTCCTCAAATGGATATGCACCAACCAGCATCACATAAAGGGTTACTCCGCATGACCACACATCAGCAACCTTTGGTTGAGTAACAAAGATTTAGTGACTGATTTAGAGATAAATGCTTTGCCGCACAAACATGTTGCTCAAGTGGAGAACAGTAGCACACGTTTTTTGTTTTTGTTTTGTTGAATAGAAACAGTAAGGAAAGTGTAGAATCATCAATGGCAATAGCATAATACCTTTCCGTCATATTCCTTCTTCAGAAGAACCTCAGGAGCAATGTATGCAGGAGTTCCCACAGTAGATTTGGGCTGAGAGTGTAGAACTGATGACTGCAATGCAAAAAGAGTTATACGCAGAGCAACAGTTTAAGGAGACCAATTTCTCACAAGATGACCATTTTTTTTCCTTTTGAAAAGGACCTGTGATAACTATAGCTACTGAATTATAAGCAGATGATTTCAGTTAATTTATTCTTGACTACTACGTCATGGGCTGCTAAGTACAGTTATTAATAATCTTATATACTCGT
Source organism: Coix lacryma-jobi var. lacryma-jobi (assembly GCA_009763385.1). Taxonomy (NCBI): domain Eukaryota; kingdom Viridiplantae; phylum Streptophyta; class Magnoliopsida; order Poales; family Poaceae; genus Coix; species Coix lacryma-jobi. The sequence continues at coordinate 153,883,852 of CM019823.1, forward strand.
CATTAGTCATTTGGTACACCAGCACCAAAAAGTGTGCGCTGTTAACTGCAACTGCATTTCATTTCCCAACTAAATTTGTAAATAAGCAGAGTGAGCATCTTGCAGTACCTTTGAGTAGCCGAAATCACATATCTTGAGGCGAGGCGCGGTGCTCCCATCCAACAGGGTGTTCTCTAGCTTCAAGTCACGATGGCATACTTGCTTGACAAAGAGGTAGACAGAAAACAGAGCAATTTTAAACAGACCAGAGCAGTAGCTAAGAAAATAAATAGTAGTACTAGTACCATGGAATGGCAGTAGCTGACCCCTGATATGAGTTGCTGGAAAAAGAAACGCGCCTGAAAAGAGCTTTGACAGTTGATTATTAGTCAACCATGTTTGATTGTTTGCACAGGACAGGTAGGAGTGGCAATACTAGCACAGAAGAGGACGAAAGACACGGACCTCGTCCTCGCTGAATCTTCCGGCGTTGCAGATGCGCTCGAAGAGCTCCCCGCCGGAGGCGTACTCCATGACGATGGCGAGGTGCGTCGGGGTGAGGATGACCTCCTTGAAGCGGATGATGTTGGGGTGGCGCAGGGAGCGGTGGTTGATGATCTCCCGCTGCACGTTCTCGTCAATCTGCAGCGTTCTCGTTCTCGTCAAGGCACAGCAGCAGGCATAGTAGTGCTAGCCAAAAGTAAAACCAACCTTGTCGCCTCGCTCGATGTACTTGACGGCGACGAGCTGGCCGTCGGCGCGGCTGCGCATGAGGCGCGCGACGCCGAAGTTGCCGGAGCCGATGTCGCGGACGAGCTCGTAGCGGTCGCCGTCGTGCATTATGGGCATGTCCATCCCGGGCCCCACGGTGAGCGCCGCCCGGTCCATCGTCGATCGTCGTCGCCTCTATCTCTCCCCGCCCTTCTCTCGCCGGCGCCAGCCAAAAGCAGCAGCAGCAGGTAGGCAAGGGTGGAGGCGAGCAGTCCACCAGCAGCAGCGTACTGCGTACCGGCCCGCGGCGCGCGTCCCGTGACCCCCCACCCACCCCACCCCACCCCGCGATCCAAGAAGCGAGGCGAGCCCTCCCCCCACCCTTTTAGCTCCGGGAAAGAGGTGGATTTGGTTGGGCCCGATTGGGCGGAGGAGGGAGCACACCTCGTGACGATCGCCTTCTCTCTCTCTCTATCACCTCGCCCTCTTTTTCTTTTTCCCCACCTCGCTCGCTGCCTTTTTTATTTTATTTACGGAGGAGTAATTATTTGTTGTCATCTTCTTCTCCCTCCCTCCTCTTCCACTGGGTGGTGTGTGCTGTTTGCCTAATAATCAAGAAAAAGAAAATTGTTTGCTTCAGTTTCTCTCTCTGTTCCTCTCCCCTCGCGGTCGCGGCGAGCCCAGGCGAGACGAAGAGAAGACGACGATGTGGCCTGCGGCTGCCACGTTTATGTATGGGCTCGTCTCCCGCGAACTCACACCGCCACCTGGGCCCAGGAGCTCCCTTTTGGTCCCACATGTCATTCAGTGTTAGCCGAGGACACCGGTTAAGGAATTGAACCGTTGGCCCAAGGGAGAAATATCTGGGGGTGGTGATGGTCCAAAAGTGCACGTGCCGACGTGCGGAAGTTACTGGAATAGGAGAATAAATGTTTTCCCTAGGGGGCCGTAAACAGCCCATGATGGGATCGGAGGGTTGGAGTGGCCCCATCTTGGGGGCTGGACGGCTCAGAGCAGATTGCCGGGTGGCCGCATACAGTGCGGTGTCCTCGTGATGATGATTTGATTAATTTTACGTGCCGACGAGAACGAGCGCCTCTCGTGATGATTAATTAGGCCGGCTTGGGTTTGCTGCTTTTATGATGCTCCGACATACTCCGTCCATCCTAAATTAATTATAAGACGTTTAATTTTTTATTCTTAAATTTAATCACTCGTTTTCAAAACATTTATGCAAACAAAGTCGCTGTTTGCTGCTTTTATGTCGCTGTTTTCAAAACATTTATGCAAACAAAGTCAAATTTAAGATATTTTTGAAGACTTTTTATTAATAAACAAAACCACAACCAAAAAAGTGATATTTTGCACAAAATTTTAAATAAGACGAGTAGTCAAACTTGGTGTCAAAAAAGTCAAACGTCTTCTAATTTTGGATGAATTGAGTAGTTAATTACTCAATTATTTCATACGTGTCTATTTATAATTATTAATCAATTAATAAATCTAAGTACTATAATTATTTGACATCTATTTGAAGGACCGAATTGGCGACCAGAGGGGGGTGAATGAGAGCCTCAAATTTCTTCTCGAGAAATGATGGTCATTTTCCCAGAAAATCACCCCAAAAGTGAAGACTCAAAGAACCGGTGAGTCCACGATCTACGAATAGGTGGATACCCTAGGAGATGTCCTAGAGGTACAGCGGAACTACCGAAGAACCCCCAAAACCAAGCGCCAAAGCAACGGGGCAAAACTACACAAGCAAGCTCCTAGAACAATCGAACCTCCGATAACGGAACACCTCACTCCTTTGGAGAAGAGAAAAGTGTTCGACCAAAACTACTTAGGCCAACTGGTGGCAAAAGCACCTTGGAAAGATCCTTATGAAGTTATGAAACCAATACAACAGACGGATCTCAAATCGGAGCTCGAACGCAAAAGATACGGACGCTAGAACCGTCGAAACTCCGAAAGCGGAACACTTAACTCCTATGGAGAAGAAGGAAGTGTCCGACCAAAAATACTTTGACCAATGGTGGCAAAAGTACTTTGGAATGATCCTTAAGAAGTTAGAAAACCAACGCAACAAACGGATCTCAAATCGGAGCTCGAATGCAAAAGATACGGACGAAATTAGCAAAACTGTGCAGTGGCGAACTGTCCGCTAGTGAACCGCGAACTGTCCGCTATTGAACCCGGACAGTCCGGGAATGAGTCCTGGACAGTCCGCCGTTCAAAAGTGAAAACAGCGACCTCGCTACCCGTGAACAGCCCCGACCCCCGGACAGTCCGGGAATGAGTCTCGGACAGTCCGCCACTATCTAGAAAGTCCAAAAACAGCTCGGGACAAAACCAAAATCGATTGGATCTTCACCAAATCGAACGGGGCTGCAACCAAACTTCTCTCAAGTGTTCTTCTACGTGTTGGGAAGCTAATCCTAGGATATCATCGCTCCAAACCAACTAATCCATGAGAAATCGGAACAACACTAGAAAAGGGGAAGAACGAAGAACGAACGCGATTTCGACCCGATCTATGTGCTCGTGAGGTTAGAGAAGAAATCCTTCGGTGGAAAGAAGGAGATCACGACATAGAACAATTTGATTCAAACGGAATCGCAAATCATCGCTCGGAGAGGGAGAACGAGGCAAATCTCCGGGAGGGGAAAAACCAAAACGCGAATCGATCCAAATTTCAGCCAACACAAGAGGAGTAAGAAATTGATCGTTGGATTGCTTCGGGATGATGAATTGTGTAGCACACTATGTCGGGTTACAAGCCACTCCTCGCAACAACAAAGCGTGGATGGAAAAAAGCTTAAGAACAAGAGCCACTCCTCTCTCTAACCCTAGCCTCCTCTCAAATGAACAAAATGAGAGTGACACCTCCAAGGATGGGCTGCCCTAACCAACCCCCTTCATATATATAGGCGCACGTCCAAAGACCAAAACGCCCTCTCATGAAGCACTGACCCAAATACCCCCTTGAGGGTAAAATCGTCCAACTCGGTCATTTTCCATCCGACGGCCAAGCGCCTTCTCATCCTTCGCTTCGCCTCGACGCAAGCTCCAGGAAGCCGCCACATGTTGTCACCGTCGACCACCGCGTCTTCCTCACCGATAGCTTCTGTAACACCCTGATTTAATTTTCCCCAATTTAATTAAAGAATTTAGAAACGAAATAGGTTGGCTAGTCTATTAGAGGAGGAAAATAAAATTTATTTATCATTTTCATGTTGCATTCATGCCATTGCATATTTTTTTATTGTGTGGTAAATGATTTATAAAACCCGAATAGGGCGAATCGAATTTATTCTATTTCAAAATTAAATAAAAAGGTTTACAAAATTTTACAAATTCAAAGTCAAAATTTTATTTGCAAAACCTAGGGAAAATATTTTGAAAAGTTTGCAACTTAGTTTTGTTTCAAACTGATTTGAATTCGGTTTCAAATGAATTTATAAAAGTTTGCAAAAGAATTTGGAAAAAAAAACAAAAAGGAAAAAAAGGGGCAAAGAACCCAACCTACCTCAATCCCAGCCCAACCGGCCACCCCCTCCCTCTAAACCGGCCCTCTCTCTCCCCTTCGCGCGCGGCCCGCCCCACTCCTGGCCCAGCCGCCACCCGCCCAGGCCCGCATTTTCCCCTCCCTCCTCACCGCGCGCACCGGCCTCCCGGCCCAGCAGCGACCGCGGCCCGCTGCGCTCGCGCAGGCCCGCCACCCTCTCTCTCTTTTGCTCTCACTGCCAGCCGGTCCCACGGTCAGTGTCACCGACAGGTGGGTCCCACCTGTCGGACTTATGCCCTCCACTCGGACGCAGCCGCCACAACGCCCGCCAAACCCCTTCCCCGAACCCTCCGGTCCTCCCACTCGTTCGGATCGCGCCGCCAGACCCTCTCCCCTCGTCTATTAGTAACCCCACCCCTCCTTCCCCTTCTTTTTCCATCTCTCCCCGAACACCGCCGCCACCCACCATTAACGCGCTCGGTTGAGCTCGGTCTCGCCGCTAGCGTCTGCCGCCGTTCTCCCTCCGCCCTCGGTTGACTTCGCGAGGTCACGCCGCGTCCGGAGCACCACCCTTCAGGGCACGACTACGCGGGAGACGCCACGCCGACCACACCAGAGCTCCGGCCGCCGAGCGCTCGCCACCACCGACGCTCTCCCTCTCCGGTCTGCCTCCGTCGACAACGAACCCTTCGTCGGTCTCGCGGTGAGCTCCGCTTCGCGTTCCTACCCTCCCCACTACCTCTACCGGCCTCTAGGGCATTCCCCGAGCGAGCTCCGACGGCCATCCATGGCGCGCCGCCGCGGACAGAGCCGCGCCGCCGCCGTCACAGCCGCGCCCATCTCTCCACCGTCCGATCTGCGCTGAACGATTAGGATTAGATCGCCCCTCGAACCGGTATGCACCCGGCTCATGGAGCCGTGGACTCGGTGCACCTGCGCCGCGTCAGCGCGTCCATGCCACGCGTGACGCACCGCACCAATCCCACGCAGCCACGTGGCGCCACATCATCACGGTCAGCGTCCACGCCCACCGGATCATGTCGTTTTGCAAAAGAACCCCTGTCCTTTCGTTGAATCAACCCGCGCTCCGTCCTCACTGTGCGATGAGTCTGCGGATCTTTCCGATCTAGCCCTCGGTGTTTTCCCGAATTGACGCCGAGTCCAGCCGGAGCTTTTCTCAGATTTGATTTGTTTAAAATACAAAATTTGATTTCCAAATATTTACAGAATTGCCACTCAGATTCAAATGCTTATAACTTTTACGTTTTAACTCCGATTTGGCCCGTTCAACTTGCGTTAGTTTCATAATTCCATTCTCTACGCAGTAGATCTATTAGTTTACTGTTTTCATACTGGTTGTTGTACTGTTATTTATTGCTATGTATTGTGCCATGTATGTTGCTTGGGCCAGAGAGTGCGGAGTACGAGGACGCTCCAGACCATCCTTGCGACCCAGTTGATTCGACCCAGTCCGAAGGCAAGTGTCCTTGAACATCTTGCACCTACTTTATTTTACTTTCGGTACTAGAGTAGTTAGATCTTGTAGATGCATGCTTGTCATTAATTTGAATCCCATGTTAGGGTTTACTAGAATTTATTTATATTATCCTTGTCGCCTGTTTTGGGATGTTCGGGTAGGTGTCTTGCTTAGCCCTGCAGTCATGGTTGGGATGGGAGTTAAAATGTTTATAATCTTGATTAATGAACTATGAAACGAATGTGGACATGGTAATTTTGTAGTAACATGGTTATTAGGTAAATCCGGCAGGATGGAACCGTATTGGTGGTTTTGTGCCATGGACTTGGCAGCTCTTATTTGGTTTTTGGTTCGGGGCTCGTGCTAGATTTATCCTGCCTGGATCCCTAGGACCCGGTTCTCAGAGCATGTAACCCGGCTTGACAGCGCAACCATGAGATCTGGATGGGCTGGACCTGGCCAAGTAATTAATTGCCTCCAAGTTGAGGGTTTACACGGGGTCGGATTTGTGGCACAAGAGGGGGCTTCTGCAGTGGTGCGTATATCCACTGTTAGCGGTGAAACCTTAGTGAACGTGTAAAACGGACTTGGAGGGAGTTTTGTAAAGGCCTTGCAGTGCAACCTGCTATACACCTCGGCAGTGTTTAGCGTGACGGGTAATGCACGACTCATGGGTAACGATGTGCAACCTCTGCAGAGTGTAAAACTGATATATCAGCCGTGCTCACGGTCACGAGCGGCTTGGACTTCTTTGAGATTAGTTGGTTACTGGTCGGTTTTGGGTTCGGGTCATCTGATGGACTTCAGGTGCGGTTGCCTGATGGACTTCAGGTGTTGGTTGCTCGGTGCGACTCCGAGTGTTGTTACTTTTCTACAGTATCTGTGGCTATAACCTAGTAAATAGGTGCATAGGATTAATAGGATTAATAGGGTGTGTCGTTTTAGGTGCTTGAGTCAAACAAAGTCAGCCTACCCTTGTTATAAGCCTCATAAGCATATATTTCCTACACTTGCGGAGTACATTTCGATGTACTCACCCTTCCTCTTTGTCCCCCTGCTACCCCACCCAGACGCTGGAGACTACGCGTACGAGGAGCAGGAGTATCCAGAAGACGGAGGCTACGACCCTGACGACCTGTACTAGGATGGCGCTACCCCCGGTCAACCTTCCTGTGGAGATGGAGTCCAGCTTTCCGCATCTTCATCAGAGTTTATTTTAGAGTCAGTTTCATGAGAGTCTGTACTTTCCTTTCAGACCCGAGGGTCATTTATGTGATAAAGTTCGTTATTATTAATAAAGCATTGTTTTGATATTTACTATGATGTGGATATATGTATGAAAATTGATCCTGGCATACATATATTGTGCTCCAATTTTGTTCTTAAAATTGGGGTGTCACAGAGTGGTATCAGAGTGGTATCGGAGCCGTGTTGACCGTAGGACGCTACACTAGTTAGTCGTCGAGTTTACAAAACTAATTTTTAAAAGCCTAACCCTTTTTCCCACTTCTGTAGCCTGTCCCTGCTGAAAATTCAAACTCTGTTTTAAAGTAGGTCCTCCAAACTCGTAAGAAGCCCACCATAAATATGTGATCTCGTAGGCCGTTGTATGACATGTACTTGTGCATATGTAATGTTTTGGTTCTTTGTAATGATTGTTGGTGTGTTGCGACCGTCAGGTTGCGGCGACATCATTTGTTTAAAATATTTTACTAATCGAATTAACTAACCAAATCAGGGTTGTTATATATGTACTTATCATATCTCACTCTTACTCCTGGAAAATGTAACAGATGGTTGACACCAGGAGCAGCGCGGGTAACGCCGGTAACGCTGGCGGGAGCGGGGCAGGTGGCAACCAGCCGCCTCATCCTCATCCACCTCCACCTCCGCCTCCGTACGACCCGCTCCAGATGGCCCAGGTGCAGAACCAGATGATGCAGAACATGGCCCAGATGATGCAGCACATGCAGCAGATGGCGCAGGCTGCTCAGGGTGCTCAGGGCGCAGGAGCTGCACAGCCACCCCGACCGGATGACACTCTCAGGAGCTTCATGACGACGCGCCCTCCAGTGTTCCACCACGCCATAGAGCCAATGGATGCAGATGATTGGCTCGAGACGATTACAGGCAAGTTGCAGCTTGCCCATGTCGGGGACCTTGATAAGGCCCTCTACGCCGCGCACCAGCTTCAGGGCCCGGCGAAGAACTGGTGGACTGCCTACACCGCAGCTCATGCGGACGCCGACTCGATCACTTGGGAGGAGTTCCGTAGGGCATTCCGCGACCAGTACGTCCCTTTCGGCGAGATCAGGGTGAAGCGCCGGGAGTTTCAGGATCTCAGGCAGGGCGCGATGACAGTGCGTGAGTATCTCACGCAGTTCAGCCAGCTGTCCCGTTACGCCCCAGATGACGTGGACACAGATGACAAGAAACAGGAATGCTTCAGGCAAGATCTCTGTCATTCTTTAATATATTCTTCCCATAACCTTGTTCATTCCTTTTGCTACCTGATAAATAATGAAATTGTTCTCTGCTTCAGGCATGGGCTCAACCCGGGACTCCGCTATGCCCTAGCTTCAAATGAGTATTCCTCATTTCAGAAGCTGGTTGACCGTGCCTTCGCGGTGGAGAAGGAACGGAAGGACCTCGATGCAGATCGCAAGAGGAAGATGACGTTCTAGGGACAGTCCTCCGGCAGCTCCGCCCGTCCCCGCTACGCTCCACCTGCCTCAGCTTCCAGGCAGATTCCCCAGCAGCAGCAGTACCGCCCGCCCCAGTCCCGGCAGCCCGCTCCTCAGTACAAGCACCCAGCTCCACAGTACCAGGCTCCACCTCAGCAGCAGCAGCAGCAGCAGCCACGCCAGGCTCAGGCACCTCGCCAGGGTCTTCCAGCTCCGCAGCAGCCCCGTCCAGCACAGGGGGCAGGTCAGCTTGGTCCGTGCTACAAGTGCCACCAGCTTGGGCACTTGGCCAACCAGTGCCCGACCAGGTAGCAGGCTCCACCAGCACCTCGACAGCAGAACCAGAACAGGAATGGTGGCCAGAACTTCAGGCATGGGAAGGTGAACCATGTGGCACTGGAGTCAGCTCAGGAGGCTCCCGATGTGGTGATTGGTACGTTCTCCATTGACGCGTATCCTGTTACTGTGTTGTTCGATTCTGGGGCATCGCATTCATTCATATCAACACCATGCATAGCAAGATGTAACCTGCCTAAGTCTTTGTTGAAAAGCAAGCTTCTAGTCAAGTCTCCTGGAGGAGAAATGTTGACAGAGTATATATGCCCCAATGTAAGCTTATTCATAAGGGGGGTAGCCTTCCCTTCTCATCTCGTCGTCCTGGAGTCGCAAGAGGTGGATATTATTCTGGGTATGGACTGGTTGAGCAGATATCATGGCATTATCGATTGTGCTCAACGGACCATCACGGTGAAGCATCCAGACGGCACCGAGGTTCTATATCAGGCACTGCCAAGGATGATGAAGGCAGCCAGAGTGTATGAGGCAGTCGTGGTACCTGATATCCAAGTTGTTAAGGAGTTCCCTGATGTCTTCCAGAAAGTGCCAGGTATGCCACCTGATCGTGAGATTGAGTTCTCTATTGATTTAGTTCCTAGCACTGCACCTATATACAGGCGACCATATAGAATGGATGCCGAAAAGCTAGCCGAGCTGAAGACGCAGATCCAAGAGCAGTTAGAGAAGGGGCATATTCGTCCTAGTACATCCCCGTGGGGAGCCCCTGTGATCTTTGTTCCAAAGAAGGATGGAGGCCTGCGGATGTGCGTTGATTACCGCGCATTGAATGAAGCTACGATCAAGAACAAGTACCCGATTCCTCGCATTGATGATCTGTTTGATCAGTTGAAGGGTGCTCATGTGTTCTCGAAGATTGACCTGCAAACAGGTTATAACCAGCTGAAGATTCGTGAAGCTGATATCCCGAAGACGGCATTCGTAACTCGATATGGGCTATATGAGTACACAGTGATGTCCTTCGGCTTGACTAATGCCCCAGCTTTCTTCATGTATCTGATGAACAAGGTCTTCATGGAGTTTTTAGATCTGTTCGTCGTGGTGTTCCTTGATGATATCCTGATATTCTCGAAGGATGAAGAAGAACATGAGAAGCATCTGAGGTTAGTGTTGCAGAAGCTCAGAGAGCATCAGTTGTATGCGAAACTGAGCAAATGCGAGTTCTGGTTGAAGAAGGTTGCTTACTTGGGGCATATCATCTCAGAAGGTGGAGTATCTGTTGATCCAGGTAAGGTCCAGGATATATTGGACTGGAAGGTACCTGAGAGCGTCACTGAGATTCGGAGTTTCCTCGGTATGGCTGGATACTATCGCAGATTCATTGAGGGATTCTCCAAGATCGTGAAGCCGATGACGAGACTGACTGAGAAGGGTGCCAAGTTTGTATGGTCCCCTGAATGCCAGACTGATTTCGAGGAGCTGAAAGCGAGATTGACCTCTGCTCCTATTCTTGTCATGCCAGATGTCCAGAAGAACTTCACGGTGTATTGTGATGCTTCGCGTCAGGGTCTGGGATGTGTGCTTATGCAGGAAGGTCGGGTGATTGCTTATGCCTCGAGACAGCTCAGGAAGCATGAGCTGAATTACCCTACACATGATCTAGAGTTGGCAGCTGTTGTTCATGCTCTGAAGATCTGGAGGCACTATCTGATGGGCAAGAAGACAGAGATATACACTGATCATAAGAGCTTGAAGTATATTTTCACCCAGCCAGATCTGAATCTTCGCCAACGGAGATGGCTCGAGTTGATCAAAGACTATGATCTGAGTATCAACTATCATCCAGGCAAGGCGAATGTTGTTGCAGATGCCTTGAGCAGGAAGGTCTACTGTAATGTGCTAGAGATCAAGGAGCAGCAGCCCGAGTTGCATGAAGAGTTTGTGAAGCTCAACTTGGGTATTCTTGGCCACACTGATGCAGTAGCAATGGAGGTTGATTCGACACTTGAGCATGATATCCGGGCAGGACAGCTCACTGATGAGTATCTTCTGGAGATCAGACAGTCGATCAAGGAGGGCAAGGCCCCGGGTTTCACGGAGGATGATCAGGGTGTCTTATGGTTCAGAGGCAGGATCTGTGTTCCAGATGTGAAGGCTATCAAGGAGTTGATCTTGAGAGAAGCTCATGATTCAGCCTACTCTCTTCACCCAGGCAGTACCAAGATGTACCAGGATCTGAAGCAGTATTACTGGTGGTATGGGATGAAGAGGGAAGTAGCAGAGTATGTGGCTTTGTGTGACACATGTCAGAGGGTTAAGGCCCAACATCAGAGACCTGCTGGTTTGTTACAGCCTCTGCAGATCCCCGAGTGGAAATGGGAAGAGATCAGCATGGATTTCATCACTGGTTTTCCCAGGACACAGTCTGGATATGACTCCATCTGGGTCATAGTTGATCGGTTGACCAAGGTGGCTCACTTCATTCCGGTCAAGGAGACATATCAGGGCCCGAAGCTGGCAGAGCTATACATGTCCCGCATTGTATGTTTGCATGGAGTACCTAAGATCATAGTATCCGACAGAGGTACACAGTTCACATCTAGATTCTGGAAGCGGTTGCATGAGTCTATGGACACTCGCCTCAGTTTCAGTTCGGCTTATCATCCTCAGACTGATGGACAGACAGAGAGGGTGAATCAGATTCTGGAGGACATGTTGCGAGCTAGTGCACTCCAGAACAGCCAGAGTTGGGATGTGAGTCTGCCATATGCAGAGTTCTCATATAACAACAGCTATCAGGCCAGTCTGAAGATGTCACCTTTCGAGGCACTGTATGGCAGGAAGTGCAGAACTCCTCTATTCTGGAATCAGGTTGGAGAAAGAAAAGTCTTTGGCCCTGAGTCTATAGAAGAAGCTGAAGAACAGGTCAGACAGATCAGAAGCAACCTGAAGACAGCTCAGTCTAGACAGAAGAGTTATGCAGATGTCAGACGACGAGAGCTGGAGTTCCAGATTGGGGACTATGTCTATCTGAAGGTGTCACCCTTCAGAGGTCTTCGGAGGTTTAATGTCAAAGGGAAGCTATCTCCGAGATTCATTGGCCCTTTCAAGGTGATTGACAAGAAATGTGCAGTTGCTTATCAGCTGGAGTTGCCTGCACGGCTGGCAGGTATTCATGATGTGTTCCATGTATCTCAGCTGAAGAGATGCCTAAGAGTTCCAGAGGAGCAGTTGCCACTTGAGGAGCTTGATCTCAGGGATGATTTGACTTTCTCTGAGCCGATCAAGATTCTGGACACGATGGAACGAGGTACTCGCAACAAGAGGATTAAAATCTGCAAGGTGCAATGGAAGCATTACTCCGAAGAAGAAGCCACATGGGAGAAAGAAGATGATCTTCGGGCAGATTTTCCTCGTCTCTTCACCGACTCTTCCTAATCTCGAGGACGAGATTCTTCTAAGGGGGTAGGTTTGTAACACCCTGATTTAATTTTCCCCAATTTAATTAAAGAATTTAGAAACGAAATAGGTTGGCTAGTCTATTAGAGGAGGAAAATAAAATTTATTTATCATTTTCATGTTGCATTCATGCCATTGCATATTTTTTTATTGTGTGGTAAATGATTTATAAAACCCGAATAGGGCGAATCGAATTTATTCTATTTCAAAATTAAATAAAAAGGTTTACAAAATTTTACAAATTCAAAGTCAAAATTTTATTTGCAAAACCTAGGGAAAATATTTTGAAAAGTTTGCAACTTAGTTTTGTTTCAAACTGATTTGAATTCGGTTTCAAATGAATTTATAAAAGTTTGCAAAAGAATTTGGAAAAAAAAACAAAAAGGAAAAAAAGGGGCAAAGAACCCAACCTACCTCAATCCCAGCCCAACCGGCCACCCCCTCCCTCTAAACCGGCCCTCTCTCTCCCCTTCGCGCGCGGCCCGCCCCACTCCTGGCCCAGCCGCCACCCGCCCAGGCCCGCATTTTCCCCTCCCTCCTCACCGCGCGCACCGGCCTCCCGGCCCAGCAGCGACCGCGGCCCGCTGCGCTCGCGCAGGCCCGCCACCCTCTCTCTCTTTTGCTCTCACTGCCAGCCGGTCCCACGGTCAGTGTCACCGACAGGTGGGTCCCACCTGTCGGACTTATGCCCTCCACTCGGACGCAGCCGCCACAACGCCCGCCAAACCCCTTCCCCGAACCCTCCGGTCCTCCCACTCGTTCGGATCGCGCCGCCAGACCCTCTCCCCTCGTCTATTAGTAACCCCACCCCTCCTTCCCCTTCTTTTTCCATCTCTCCCCGAACACCGCCGCCACCCACCATTAACGCGCTCGGTTGAGCTCGGTCTCGCCGCTAGCGTCTGCCGCCGTTCTCCCTCCGCCCTCGGTTGACTTCGCGAGGTCACGCCGCGTCCGGAGCACCACCCTTCAGGGCACGACTACGCGGGAGACGCCACGCCGACCACACCAGAGCTTCGGCCGCCGAGCGCTCGCCACCACCGACGCTCTCCCTCTCCGGTCTGCCTCCGTCGACAACGAACCCTTCGTCGGTCTCGCGGTGAGCTCCGCTTCGCGTTCCTACCCTCCCCACTACCTCTACCGGCCTCTAGGGCATTCCCCGAGCGAGCTCCGACGGCCATCCATGGCGCGCCGCCGCGGACAGAGTCGCGCCGCCGCCGTCACAGCCGCGCCCATCTCTCCACCGTCCGATCTGCGCTGAACGATTAGGATTAGATCGCCCCTCGAACCGGTATGCACCCGGCTCATGGAGCCGTGGACTCGGTGCACCTGCGCCGCGTCAGCGCGTCCATGCCACGCGTGACGCACCGCACCAATCCCACGCAGCCACGTGGCGCCACATCATCACGGTCAGCGTCCACGCCCACCGGATCATGTCGTTTTGCAAAAGAACCCCTGTCCTTTCGTTGAATCAACCCGCGCTCCGTCCTCACTGTGCGATGAGTCTGCGGATCTTTCCGATCTAGCCCTCGGTGTTTTCCCGAATTGACGCCGAGTCCAGCCGGAGCTTTTCTCAGATTTGATTTGTTTAAAATACAAAATTTGATTTCCAAATATTTACAGAATTGCCACTCAGATTCAAATGCTTATAACTTTTACGTTTTAACTCCGATTTGGCCCGTTCAACTTGCGTTAGTTTCATAATTCCATTCTCTACGCAGTAGATCTATTAGTTTACTGTTTTCATACTGGTTGTTGTACTGTTATTTATTGCTATGTATTGTGCCATGTATGTTGCTTGGGCCAGAGAGTGCGGAGTACGAGGACGCTCCAGACCATCCTTGCGACCCAGTTGATTCGACCCAGTCCGAAGGCAAGTGTCCTTGAACATCTTGCACCTACTTTATTTTACTTTCGGTACTAGAGTAGTTAGATCTTGTAGATGCATGCTTGTCATTAATTTGAATCCCATGTTAGGGTTTACTAGAATTTATTTATATTATCCTTGTCGCCTGTTTTGGGATGTTCGGGTAGGTGTCTTGCTTAGCCCTGCAGTCATGGTTGGGATGGGAGTTAAAATGTTTATAATCTTGATTAATGAACTATGAAACGAATGTGGACATGGTAATTTTGTAGTAACATGGTTATTAGGTAAATCCGGCAGGATGGAACCGTATTGGTGGTTTTGTGCCATGGACTTGGCAGCTCTTATTTGGTTTTTGGTTCGGGGCTCGTGCTAGATTTATCCTGCCTGGATCCCTAGGACCCGGTTCTCAGAGCATGTAACCCGGCTTGACAGCGCAACCATGAGATCTGGATGGGCTGGACCTGGCCAAGTAATTAATTGCCTCCAAGTTGAGGGTTTACACGGGGTCGGATTTGTGGCACAAGAGGGGGCTTCTGCAGTGGTGCGTATATCCACTGTTAGCGGTGAAACCTTAGTGAACGTGTAAAACGGACTTGGAGGGAGTTTTGTAAAGGCCTTGCAGTGCAACCTGCTATACACCTCGGCAGTGTTTAGCGTGACGGGTAATGCACGACTCATGGGTAACGATGTGCAACCTCTGCAGAGTGTAAAACTGATATATCAGCCGTGCTCACGGTCACGAGCGGCTTGGACTTCTTTGAGATTAGTTGGTTACTGGTCGGTTTTGGGTTCGGGTCATCTGATGGACTTCAGGTGCGGTTGCCTGATGGACTTCAGGTGTTGGTTGCTCGGTGCGACTCCGAGTGTTGTTACTTTTCTACAGTATCTGTGGCTATAACCTAGTAAATAGGTGCATAGGATTAATAGGATTAATAGGGTGTGTCGTTTTAGGTGCTTGAGTCAAACAAAGTCAGCCTACCCTTGTTATAAGCCTCATAAGCATATATTTCCTACACTTGCGGAGTACATTTCGATGTACTCACCCTTCCTCTTTGTCCCCCTGCTACCCCACCCAGACGCTGGAGACTACGCGTACGAGGAGCAGGAGTATCCAGAAGACGGAGGCTACGACCCTGACGACCTGTACTAGGATGGCGCTACCCCCGGTCGACCTTCCTGTGGAGATGGAGTCCAGCTTTCCGCATCTTCATCAGAGTTTATTTTAGAGTCAGTTTCATGAGAGTCTGTACTTTCCTTTCAGACCCGAGGGTCATTTATGTGATAAAGTTCGTTATTATTAATAAAGCATTGTTTTGATATTTACTATGATGTGGATATATGTATGAAAATTGATCCTGGCATACATATATTGTGCTCCAATTTTGTTCTTAAAATTGGGGTGTCACAGCTTCGCCGCAACGCAAGCCTCTCGGTGCCACCACGTGTCGACCGTTCCGTATAGGAACCTCCGCCCAGTTTTGAGGCCCAAACCGGTAAACCTGCCAGCCCAGGTTTTGAGGCCCAAACCTTGCAAACCGTCCACCCCGAGTTTTGAGGCCCAAACTCAGAAACCGGCGAGCCCAGGTTTTGAGGCCCAAAACTGGAAACCGTCCACCCCGAGTTTTGAGGCCCAAACTCGGAAATCGGCCACCCTGAGTTTTGAGGCCCAAACTCAGAAACCGTCGAGGGTAGCTTTTTGAGGCTCAACTACCGAACCCGCACCGTAGACGGGATGTGGTTCGCACACACCGACCACCGGCACCGATGTCGATGCATGTCCAGCCTCCACGCCGAGCACAACGCCTTCTCCTTCCTTCTTGACTCGGTCGACGGCACTTGCGCCGCATGCAAGCCCGTGTCCGACCTCTCGCCATGTGCCACAACGCCATCGTCTTCCTCCCAAATCGGCCGATGCATCGCACATCCCCATGTGCTCTCGCTCGCCAATGCCAAGTGCCAGCTACCACAGCTGGTCCTCCGGCCTCTCGGTCCTTCGGTCCAAGCCTCACGTCCGTCCTTCACCACTCAGGGTCCATCGGCATGGCACGTCCGCCGCACGACACGCCCATCCTTCACCGCTCCCGGTCCGTCGGCACGACACGTCTTTACTTGACCTTCACCTCGCCATCGACCACTGTCTCCGAGCTCCACACCTACACATCAACACAGCCAAGAGACACATGTTGCACACGCACACCAACACGGTAACACACCACAACTCAACGCCACCGGTTAGTCATAAACATTAAGCGCATAGACGAATAATGACTCAACCGGGAAAAGCCTCAAACCTTCCTCACAAATGTCAATCATTCATCATATATGTTCTCAATCTCCCCCTTGATGAATGCATCGACTAAAAATAAAACCACAAAGGAAGGGTTTGAAGGCAAGCCTCATTCAAATGCCCAAAAGCCAAGCAAAAGCAAACACAAGGCGACTTGATATGAGGAAGGATCATGAAAACTCCAAATAAAAACTCTCGGTCCCAAAAGAAACGGGAAAAGCGGGTAAAGCCTCCACACAGCCGAAGAGTCAAGAGAAACAAGAGTTCCATGAATCCCAAAAGGCACTCAAAAGCCAATCTCAATTAAATTGCCAAACAATCATCACAAAAGAAACCATGGTTCTTATCAACTTGGAAGGTTCTTGTCCACTTGGGTTTCAAAATTTCTCCCCCTTAATGATTGAATTGACAAAAACTAAGCACAAGAGATGGTTTGAGATGCCAAAACCAAAAACTTGGTCCCCAAAGACATGGGCAACGACTCAATGCAACCAAGCAAAGTTCAAGCCAATCTCCACAAAAGAGTAGACAAAGAGCGAAAGACTTGGTTCCCAAAGACTTGGGCAACGGCTCGACGCAACCAATTCAAAAATGAGCTAGCCCTCAAGAAAAGGCGAAAAAGGCTTAACACCACTAGCTCAAGGCTCGATACCAATTGAGGCTGAAACAACGCATTAGAATGCAAAACTGCTAGTCCCTCAAGATAGAGGCACAGAGGCTCAACACAACTAGCATTAAAACTCGATACCAATCACAAGCAGCCAAAAATTGGTGAAAACAGCTAGTTCCTCAAGACAGAGGCACAGAGGTTCGACACAACTAGCTGAAGGCTCCATACCAATCTAAAATACCAAGCAAAAACTGCTAGTCCCTCAAGAGAGAGGCAAAACGGCTCAACACGACTAGCAAGCTCAATACCGACTGAGAAAAACACAAAGAGAAGCTCAAAACTAAATGGAGCACAAACACTCGGAGCACGCGGAGAAGTTGCAAAACAAAACAACTCCCCCTGAAAACAAGCCTATACACAAATGCTATGCAACAAAGCTCACTATGAAGGATACCAATTGAAACACATAAAAGAGCTAAACTCCCCCTAGCTCAAAGCTCTCCCCAAAATGCATGACTCTCCCCTTTGTGGCAACACACAAACTCCCCCTTGCAAACAGCTTCTCCCTCTTGACAAAAGGGAACATGCTGAGGGATTTCTGAAATTTCTCCACAGAGTTGACACAAACACAAGACAAGTCATCAACCAAAAGCATATGGGGGTGATCACAAGGTGTATCAGAGCTGGGGGTATGTACACTAAGCTAAAAATGCATGATATGCACAATGCAACAGCTTCAAGTGTAACAATCCGAATGAAAATATGCTCAAAAGGGTGCTGCCCTGAAAGTGTAGCAACCAAAACAAATGCTAGCAAAGGCTCAAACTGATGAAATGAATACAAAATATGAACAATTAAGCATATGAGCAGTTTTAAGCCATTTGAAAAGGAGTTCACCACTAAAATAGCACTTAGCATGAATATACATGAAATCAACCAAGTGCTAACTCATGTATAAAAGATGAACTACCCTTAGCAAAGTTCAATCATCATGCCATAGAATGAAGCATAAACTTGTGTTATTTTCAAATTTTATCGGAGATTGCAGCGGTATTAACACAAGTTCATATTAAAGCATGTGATTGCGAGAGGTTAAAAGCATGGTCATTGCCTAACTTTTCAACGGGGCTAAGCCTATGCAAGAAAAGCAATCAGAAGCTTAAAGCACCGGTTTCGGTCTTGCACTACACGACTCAAGTTTAACTCAAAAGTGCAATGAGAAACAGTCTCGATACCGTGAGGTGCTGACACATGCAATCTCATCTCGATCTTTTCATTTCACTTAGACTTGGATCAATTTTTAAGCACATACTCCCTCCGTTCCAAATTATAAGTCATTCCAAGAATCTTGGAGAGTCAAAGTTTTTCAACTTTGACCAAATTTATATAATAAGATAATAACATTTATTATATCAACTAAGTATCATTAGATTTTTCGTTGGTTATATTCTTATAATATACATATTTCATATCATAAATCTTTATGTTTCCCTCTATAATTTCGGTCAAAGTTAAAAAACTTTGACTCTCCAAGATTCTTGGAATGACTTATAATTTGGAACGAAGGGAGTAGTAAATATGAACAATCCAAGCAAGTGAATGAGTCAGTGCAAGAGACATAGCAACCTAGCATACAAAAGATAGCTCAAGTGATCTCAACACATCCTACCCATGCTAGTTGTCAATCTCAATGGTGAACAAATTAAAGGTTTCATAGTTGATTAATCAAGTTCACCATTTGCAAAAATAGCTTAGCTCATAACATGTATCAAGTGATCAAAAAGAGTCTAAGCTACAAGCATCATCATGAATAAATAGGGCATACCAAAAAGAGCATAATCTCATTATCATCACTATATACATGAAGCTCTAAAATACACTAAAAACATGATGAAATGCATGCAAAAACTAGTCTATCAAGACAAAGCAAAAACTAGCCTAAGAAAGAAGACCCAAAACAAAAAGGGTATCGAAGAAGTCAAACTATGATACAACAAGCAAAATGTTTCCCCATCTAAAAGGGAAACACACACCAAACTCACAAGAGAAGAGCCAAGAAACGCTCAAGCGAACAACCAGCAGAATCCACATCGAAAAGACCACACAACAGAAAGAGGTCGAAGAAGAGGAGTACCAAAATCCGAACTCAGAAGTGTGTCAGAGGTACCTCATGATGCGCTTGGCCGCCTGCTTGTGTGATACCCGAGGGGACGCCTGAATCAGCTGAAGTCTCCGGGGCGCCTGCCTCGCCGAAGTCGTCTCCCCCTCGCCTGATGCTGTCGCTCCTACAAGTGCAGCTAGTGCTCGCTGGAGATGCTGCTTGAACGAAACCCCAAGTCATGGGATCGAGTCCGTGAGCCGAAATGCTCTCTCCAGGCTCTTGTTCTCCTGCACACTCAAAAGTAAAAGAAAACACAAGGCATTGTCTTGTCCAGTGTGACCTCAAGGTCTCCATAAAACGGTTAGTCACATTATAAGCATAAGGTGAACTCTCAACAAAAGAGGCCTACCTATGAATAATACCGCAAGGAGATCTAAACTCAAACTAGTCAAGACTACTATGCAACAGGATAAATCACTATATAGCAAAATGTAGCCTAAATACATGATCAACCCAAACACAGCCTAAACCTCAACACGTGCTACAATGCAATATAATGATAGCAATAGATCCAAAAGCATGTAACATGACACAAGAGTGAAAGGCTAGTGCTCAAACTAAACATGTCAACAGGATACATGTAGCTAACCAAAACTAGCACCTGAAAAGCGACACCTAATGAACATCATACCACTACAAATCAAGCTCACGGATAAATATGGTAAAACATGGCATAATGTTCATGAGGATCACAAACTAGCATGAAAAGTGGAATAGCCACCAAAGCTGTACACAAGGCTAGCATGACATGATATACAAGATAGCACATGCTAGTCTACATCAAAACATGATACAAAGAAAAATGTACATGTAAAAACTATACAAGTGAGCACATGATAGTCCATCTCATACCACAAGAAAATAGAACATGAATGTACAAGGTATGAGTGTATAAGAATGCTCACCGAGTAGCAAAAACCTCTTTGGAGGCAAATCTAAGCGGGATGCAGAGAACCATCAAAAACTTGATCACATCTAAAAGTCCAAGTTCCATTCGGTGCATGTTCTCCACCCCGCGTCCTCATATCTACACACAAGAGGACAAAATAACCCGAGTCTTGGATCCCAAAGGGTTAGCAAGCATGTACTTGGGAACCCAAGACTTGGTCACAAAACTCAACTTATCTTGTGGGTTAGCATGATGCAAATGTTGGTTCAAATGCAATTTTGAAACACCCTTGGAAGCATTCCTCAAAAGGACAACTCGAGGAGAAGAACGAGTCGTACCACAGGAAAAGAGGCAAACATCTTCCAAGGTTTTTGTAGAAGAACCAATAGAAGCACCATGAAAAGCATGACGTGGACCAAGAGAAGAAGCACTAGAAGCATGTCCACGACCATGACCTATCCCACTAGAAAAGGAGTTATAAAACTCATCAACAAAGAGGGGCTTCTTATTAGGAACACAAGTATTCATGCCATGAGAAGGGCTATGAACCACCAAGTTCCTAGAAGAGCGAGTTTGGCGCAAGCGTTTGGCACGCTGATAGCAAAAGCTTTCTTGATGCCCATCTTTCTCACAAAAAGAGCAATGGTACAAAGGCCTATCAGAAGGCACACCATTCTCCGACAAGTGAGAAGTCCCTTGGGTCTTAGAACAAAAAGTATCAACATTCAACTTAGTGCCAACACTAGGAGCACACGTGCCATGGGAAAGGCTACGTGGCTTCCTAAAAGCCTTAGCTCGAATACGTCGCTCGTGTTTGACACGGCGGAAACAAAAATCAAATGAATGTCCATCCTTCTTGCAAAAGGTGCAATGGAAAATCGGATTAGGAACACGAGTCCAAAAAATGTGAGAAGCACCCTTGTCATGAGAAGTCCCTTGGACATCACTCGACGAAACAGCAAGGTTAGGAGTAGCTATGAAAGAGCTATCTGAAACCTTAGCACAAGTGCTACAGTCAAAAGACTCACGCGCAACACAAGAACTCAACTCCGGTTTCAAGGAATCAAGCTTAGAAACACCAACATCGGAGTGGCAAGAAACGCATGACTCAAAAGACTTAGCACAAAGACTCTTGCATCTTTTGGCTAAAACCTCATTCTCAAACATGAGGCGATCACAAGTACCACAAGGAGCATTTTTTAGATTTTCCATCTCCTCTCTAATGCACTCAGCATATGTGGTACGCAAGAGTTCAACTTCTTTCTCAAGGTTGGCACTCATATCATTGTGCTCAACCAACTTTGCGCTCATATCATCGCGCAACACCTTCAAAGCCAAAACTTCTTTTTCCAAATCAATGCATGATGTGCACATGAGATCGGTGGAAGAAACATCACCATTCACATCAAGCAAAGAATCATGAATAGCACAAGAAGTAAGGCAAGCATTTTTATTCAAAGAGCACAAGCTACAAGGCCTAGAATTTATCTCATCAATTTCAGCCCTAGCATGCTCAAGTTCATCTACACATGTGGTGTGAGTCAATTTTAATTTATTAATTTCAGCAAGCAAAGACTCACAAGAATCACATGGTAACAAAGCATTTGACTTAAGCAAGGCTATTTCAGATTTAGCAGAATCAAGGTCCTTGCGCAAGTCAATGCAAACTAAACATGGTTTGGAAGCATTTGATTTCAACAATTCATTCTCAGATTTTAAGCTAGAAAGAGAAAAGCATAGCTCATCATTCTTCCTAACCATGTCACTACAAGAGGTGCAAGGTAAAGATGTACTAGACTTCCAATGAAAAAACCACATCTTAATCTAGCAACAGAGCATTTCAACTTCTTGATCTTACTACGCAAGATATCACAAAGCTCATCATATTTACTGTTGTCATCACAGCAAGCATTAAATTGTTGGGACACAATCCCAAGACAAGCAGCAAGTGTACCTTTCTTGGCCTTGCCAAGTTCACGTATAAGATCCTCCGTCGAATGCTCATCATCTCCTAGGAAGTCCAGCAAAGCATCTACCTCACGTTCCGTCTCAAGAGCCGCACTCCTCCTTCTTGCCAAAATGTTGTCCTCGATCGCATGTGAAAGTGCATTCGCCCCCAATGTGGGTTTTGGTTAATTAATGACAATCAAATTAGGGACTAACCGGTTTATAAAAGCATGTATGCAGGTGTTAGTCCTAAGAAAGATTTGAAACATTGAAATCTCGTGAACAAAGCACGTTGGATACATTTGGACATAAAGATGCCTAGCTCAAGTAGTAGTTTAAAATTTCAATCTTAAACTTGAGTTATAGGTAAGCCGGACTATGAAGAGGGTCACAAAGTAGGTTGGCTAGGTGTGGAGAAAAGTGCTCAAATCGACTAACTATAGTTTGCTTGAGAGACACCGCACAATCACGAACACATAGAGGGTATTTTTATATGGTCGGTGGTACCGACCATGGGTGGTCGGTAGTACCGACCACGGCTTCTCCGCGTAGTGCTCAAACACCCTCTCTGTTTTGGTTCGAAAATGACCTAGCGGTGGTACCGCTATAAGGTCGGTACTACCGCCCTCGGTGGTACCGACCCAGGTCGGTAGTAAGCTTGGTTTCATAGACCTCTCTGTTAGCGCTCGAAAAGACTTGGCGGTGGTACCACCATTATGTCGGTACTACCGCCCCCGGTGGTACCGACCCTGGTCGGTAGCAAGTCAAGCTTTACAGAGGTCTCTGGATGAATCATTTTTGGCCTGGCGGTGGTACCGCCATTATGTCGGTACTACCGCCCTCGGTGGTACCGAGCCCTGGCCGGTAGTAACCAAGTTTGCTGAGCTCTCTGGACTGACGCGCTTTTGACTTGGCGGTGGTACCACCATTATGTCGGTACTACCAACCCTCGGTGGTACCGACCTTGGTCGGTAGTTTCCGAGGGACCAAGTCCCTAACTGCGGAGCTCTCTGTTCGCGGCCAATTTGGCCTGGCGGTAGTACCGCCATAAGGCCGGTACTACCGCCCGCGGTGGTACCGACCTGAGGTCGGTAGTTGTCTTTTTAGTCAGATCTGGATCTATGCGACCGTTGTGAACTGGTCGGTACTACCGACCATGGGTGGTCGGTTCTACCGACCAGCCTCGGGACTGAGGGAGTATAAATGCTTCCTCTCTTCACTTTTTACGGTCACCCACTCATTCCACTCACTTATTGCTGACCTAACTTGAGACAAACTCTCTCCAAGCATTGACTCCTCCCCTCTCTCTCCCCCTTTGCTCCTAGATCCATTCTCTTGCAAGATTTGAGCTAGGGAAGTGAGATTAGAGAGTGGGAAGCTTCGATCTACGACTTGAGAACTTGGTTTCCATCTAGCCGGCTTGATTTGTGTCTTTTACTCTTGAGCTCTTTGAGCTCTAGCCGGTTAGGTGTTCTTCGTGGTAGCCCGTATTGATTCACTTGTGAGGGCTCCCCGAAGTGTTTGTATTACCCCTGAGATATCTAGTGGAGAAACTCTCGTAGCCTTTGTGGTTGCTTGAGTGAGGCAAGGAGGTGAAATAGACTCCGACCTTTGTGGTCACCTCAACAACGAGGACGTAGGCACTCCTTGGTGGGTTGGCCGAACCTCGGGATAAATCGCGTGTCCCGTGTGCTTGTTGTTGTCTCTACTTCCTATATTGCGCTTGTTGTTGTGTTCTTCGTGTTCTTCCTATCCCTATCTCGTTCATAGGTTGGGAAGGCTCGATCTACATCAAGGGAAGCAACCAAGGCTCGGTGAGAGTAGATTTTCTATCTATCATACTTAGAGAAGTGAGGTAGATTCTTGTATTACATTCACAGCTTACATACATTGGATTTGTAGTTCCTTTTAGGATCCCGGTTGTGCCGTTTGTTTGTGTTGGTAGTACCGGTGTTTTACACCCGGTAGTACCTACCCAAACAAATCGGCCTCTCTGGTTGTTATCTAACTACATCTTCTAATTTGTGAAGTTTCATATTGTTAAAAATCACCTATTCACCCCCCTCTAGGCTGATTTGATCCTTTCAATTGGTATCAAAGCCTAACCCTTGTGTTAGCGCTTCACCGCGTAAGGGAGAATCATGTCGACCCTAAGTCAAGAACAACTTGATGAGCTTGTGAAGAAGGTTTCAGCTTAGGTAATTGAAGATCAAGCAAAGAAGCATGAAGATGAAATGAAGAAGATGAGAGATGAGATTGAGAGTTTGAGGCGAGCTTTGGACAGCAAAGCCGAATCATCCGGAAGTGGAGAAAAGTCGCCACCACCCAAGGAAGACAAGAAGAAGGATGGTGAAGAGAAAGGCAAAAGAGACACCGAGTTCTCTAGAGTGCATTATGACTATAGCCAAATGGGCAAAGTCATTCAACTGCCTAGCGTCAATCTAGGCAAACCACCCGCCTTTGATGGAATCAACTACAATGATTGGGCACACAAGATGAAGCTACACCTTCTTGCCGCAAGAGTTTGGGAGATTGTTAGTAGTGAACCAAGTCATGTTGAAGGTCAAGAGTTCACCGACAATGATGTGATTGAGTTTCAACAAAATGTTCAAGCCGCATCATTGATCCTATCATGCCTTAAGCCTGAAGAAAGCAACAAGGTACATGGAATGGAGAGTGCCAAGAAGATTTGGGATACCCTTAGGATATCATATGAGGGTGATGCAAGTGTGAGGAAGTGCAACATAGAGCTTCTTCATGGAAAGATTGAGAACTTTGCTATCAAGAAAAGTGAGACCACTCAACAAATGTTTGATAGATTCATGACATTGGTAAATCAGATTAGAGCTCTCGGAGACACAAAGTGGGATGACTACTCAGCTGGAAGAAAGCTATTGAGAGCATATAGAAAGAGGAACAAGAATCTTGCATCAATCATCATGGAGAGACCCAACTATGAGAGCATGGGACCTCATGAGATGCTTGCCAAAATAAAGCATCATGAAGTCTTTGATGATGAAGAAGATCAAGAGGAAAGCCACAAGAAGGTGGTAGCTCTCAAAGCTAATCAAGAAGAAGGAAGCAAGGCCCGAGATGACTCATCAAGTGAAGGAAGTGATGACTCGGATGATGAGATTGCTCTCTTTGTGAAGAACTTCCGAAGATTTATGAAGAAGAAAATGTATAAGAAAGGGAAAAGTGGATACTTCAAGAAGTCAAAGAAGAGGACATGTTATGAGTGTGGTGCGGATGATCATTTCATTGCCGATTGTCCACAAAAGAAGAACAAGAACAAGTATAGCAAGAGTGATGACAAGAAGCAAAGAAGAAGAAGAGGTGGTGAAGCTCATCTTGGTGAGGAATGGTTCTCGGAAGATGATTCAAGTGATGAAGAGAAGAGCAAGAGCAAGGAGAAGGAGAAGGGAGCGGCCAACATTGCCATACACAAGACCTCTTCTCCAAGCCTCTTCTCCAACATGGCTACATCAACAACTTCATCATGCTTGTTCGAGAATCTCTCCGACGACGAGGATGACTTCACTCATTCTTGCTTCATGGCTAAGAATGAGAAGGTATCATCTAACTCTCCTACTTGTTCTAGCGATGAATATAGTGATGATGAAATGGATGAATTTGAGCTTAGCATAATCAGAAAATTTGGTAAGAAAGGTGGACCTAAAATTATAAAGTGGATGAAAGGTGGACGCCGATCCAGCTGTGGATGAATTTCTAGCCTTTGTGGTTGCTTGAGTGAGGCAAGGAGGTGAAATAGACTCCGACCTTTGTGGTCACCTCAACAACGAGGACGTAGGCACTCCTTGGTGGGTTGGCCGAATCTCGGGATAAATCGCGTGTCCCGTGTGCTTGTTGTTGTCTCTACTTCCTATATTGCGCTTGTTGTTGTGTTCTTCGTGTTCTTCCTATCCCTATCTCGTTCTTAGGTTGGGAAGGCTCGATCTACATCAAGGGAAGCAACCAAGGCTCGGTGAGAGTAGATTTGCTATCTATCATACTTAGGGAAGTGGGGTAGATTCTTGTATTACATTCACAACATACATACATTGGATTTGTAGTTCCTTTTAGGATCCCGGTTGTGTCGTTTGTTTGTGTTGGTAGTACCGGTGTTTTACACCCGGTAGTACCTACCCAAACAAAACAGCCTCTCCGGTTGTTATCTAACTACATCTTCCAGTTTGTGAAGTTTCAGATTGTTAAAAATCACCTATTCACCCCCCTCTAGGCTAATTTTATCCTTTCAGCATGTCCATCATTCACACCTAAGGACAAAGACACACTAGTAGAGAAACTTTGTGCCATTTGCAAAAGCACCATTAGTGTTAGCAAGACAAAAGCTTAACACCTCGACGAACAAAGTCAGAAGCACTACCGCTCTCAAAAGGTCGCCTTCGCGGATCCAGAACCGGTTAAGGTAGAGAGATCCTTAACTGGCTCTGATACAAATTGAAGGACCGAATTGGCGACCAGAGGAGGGGGGTGAATGGGAGCCTCAAATTTTTTCTCGAGAAATGATGACCCTTGTCCTAGAAAATCACCCCAAAAGTGAAGACTCAAACAACCAGTGAGTTCACGACCTACAAATAAGTGGATAACCTAGGAGATGTCCTAGAGGTACAGTGGAACTACCAAAGAACCCCAAAAACCAAGCGCCAAAGTAACGGGGCAAAACTGCACAAGCAAGCTCCAAGAACAATCGAACCTTCGATAACGGAACACCCCACTCCTTTGGAGAAGAGGAAAGTGTTCAACCAAAAATACTTAGGCCAACAGGTGGCAAAAGCACCTTGTAAATATCCTTATGAAGTTATGAAACCAATACAACATACGGATCTCAAATCGGAGCTCGAACGCAAAAGATACGGACGCTAGAACCGTCGAAACTCCGAAAGCGGAACACTTAACTCCTTTGGAGAAGAAGAAAGTGTCCGACCAAAAATACTTTGACCAATGGTGGAAAAAGTACTTTGGAATGATCCTTAAGAAGTTAGAAAACCAACGCAACAAATGGATCTCAAATCGGAGCTCGAATGCAAAAGATACAGACGAAATTAGCAAAACTGTGCAGTGGCGGACTGTCCGCTAGTGAACCGCGGACTGTCCGCTATTGAACCCCGGACAGTCCGGAAATGAGTCCCGGACAGTCCGCCGTTCAAAAATGAAAACAGCAACCTTGCTGCCCGTGAACAGACCCGACCCCCGAACAGTCCGGGGATGAGTCCCGGACAGTCCGCCACTGTCCAGAAAGCCCAAAAACAGCTCGGGACAAAACTAAAATCGATTGGATCTTCACCAAATCGAACGGGGCTGCAACCAAACTTCTCCCAAGTGTTCTTCTACGTGTTGGGAAGCTAATCCTAGGATATCATCGCTCCAAACCAACTAATCCATGAGAAATCGGAACAACACTAGAAAAGGGGGATGAACGAAGAACGAACGCGATTTCGACCCGATCTATGTGCTCGTGAGGTTAGAGAAGAAATCCTTCGGTGGAAAGAAGGAGCTCACGACATAGAACAATTTGATTCAAACGGAATCACAAATCGTCGCTCGGAGAGGGAGAATGAGACAAATCTCCGGGAGGGAAAAAAACCAAAACGTGAAGAACAAAAACGCGAAATCAATCCAAATTTCAGCCAACACAAGAGGAGTAAGAAATTGATCCTTGATTGCTTCGAGACGATGAATTGTGTAGCACACTATGTCGGGTGACAAGCCACTCCTCGCAACAACAAAGCGTGGATAGCGAAAAGCTCAAGAACAAGAGCCACTCCTCTCTCTAACCCTAGCCTCCTCTCAAATGAACAAAATGAGAGTGACACCTCCAAGGATGGGCTGCCCTAACCAGCCCCCTTCATATATATAGGTGCACGTCCGAAGACCAAAACGCCCTCTCATGAAGCACTGACCCAAATACCCCCCTTGAGGGTAAAACCGTCCAACTCGGTCATTTTCCATCCGACGGCCACGCGCCTTCTCATCCTTCGCTTCGCCTCGACGCAAGCTCCAGGATGCCGCCACGTGCCGTCACCGTCGACCACCGCGCCTTCCTCACCGATAGCTTCGCCGCAACGCAAGCCTCTCGGTGCCGCCACGTGTCGACCGTTCCGTATAGGAACCTCCGCCCGGTAAACCCGCCAACCCAGCTTTTGAGGCCCAAACCTGGCAAACCGTCCACCCCGAGTTTTGAGGCCCAAACTCGGAAACCGGCGAGCCCAAGTTTTGAGGCCCAAAACTGGAAACCGTCCACCCCGAGTTTTGAGGCCCAAACTCGGAAACCGACCACCCCGAGTTTTGAGGCCCAAACTCGGAAACCGTCGAGGGTAGCTTTTTTAGGCTCAACTACCGAACCCGCACCGTAGACGGGATGTGGTTCGCACACACCGACCACCGGCACCGATGCCGATGCATGTCCAGCCTCCACGCCGGGCACAATGCCTCCGCCTTCCTTCTTGACTCGATCGACGACACTTGCGCCGCACGCAAGCCCGTGTCCGACCTCCCGCCAAGTGCCACAACGCCATCGTCTTCCTCCTGACTCGGCCGATGCATCGCACATCCCCATGTGCTCTCGCTCGCCAATGCCAAGTGCCAGCTACCACAGCTGGTCCTCCGGCCTCTCGGTCCTTCGGTCCAAGCCTCACGTCCGCCCTTCACCGCTCTGGGTCCATCGGCATGGCACGTCCGCCGCACGGCACGCCCATCCTTCACCGCTCCCGGTTCGTCGGCACGACACGTCTCTACTTGACCTTCACCTCGCCATCGACCACTGTCTCCGAGCTCCACACCTGCACATCAACACAGCCAAGAGACACATGTTGCACACGCACACACCAACACGGTAATACACCACAACTCAACGTCACCGGTTAGTCATAAACATTAAGCGCATAGACGAATAATGACTCAACCGGAAAAAGCCTCAAACCTTCCTCACAAATGTCAATCATTCATCATATATGTTCTCACTATTTATAATTATTATATAAACTTATTATTGGTAGATAATGTATTTGACAATAAATCTAACAGTATCAAGTTTATATTATTTATAATAGTTAAAAAAATATGGATCAAAGATTATAAAAGTTTAAAAAATACGAATCAAAGATTATAAAAGCTTAACCATTACTTGCAAAAAAAAACCTTAACTATTGGATTTGCATACAAGACGGGAGGAAGTACTCCTTCCGCCCCCCCCACCCAAAAAAAAAACGATTTTAGCAAGGTAACATGGTTTAGTATGTTAACTTTGATCAATTATAAATTTAAAAGTATTAATATCTATAATACCAAATAAATATCATTAAAACAACTTCGAAATATATTTTTACAATAAATTAATTTGACGCTATAAATATAATTATTATTTACTAAAAATTTAGTCAAACGCGAACCACTTTACATAGCACGCAACTTGTAGTTGCATTTTTTTGGACGGATGTAGTACTATGCTACGTAATTCAGGATGACCTCAGATACTTCACCACTAATGACTGCGTGCTAGATTAATGTAATACATTCATCACTACTCAAAACTCAAAAGAAGAAGAAAAGCATCACAACATGGCCTCTGGGGACTCTGGAGAAATAAAAAAAAAGTATAGCAAAAAAAAAGAGAGAAGTCACAAAAAAAACAGATGGCCTCTGGAGAAACCAAATTTTCCATCATTCGAAAAAGTAAAAAGTCGACTTTCCCTCCCTCAACTCTTGAGGAAGTCCGATTTTCCTCCCTCAATTTCAAAACCGGACAAACAACCTCCCTCAACTTTTGAATCCGTGCATTTTACCTCCCTAATCGGTTTTGGCCGGTGGTTTTGCTACAGTAATAGTGGTTTTGCTACAGTAACAGTGGTTTTGTCTTTGTCTTTTTTTATTTATTTTTGCTGAATGTTTACAAAATCATAGTAAATCACAGAAAAATCATAAAATAGAAAATCCAATTTTGTTGGACTCCATATGAGTAGATCTATACAGTGAACATATAATATGTTATACTTTAGTAGAAAGTTTTTGTTGTAGATTTAGATCTATGCTTTTTTGTAATTAAAATAAATTTATAACTAAGTTATACATAATTTAATGAGTATAAATTTTTTAATACAAATGAAGCATACAATAATTAGTCCACCATAAAAATTTGATCATAATTAGACTATACAAACTGTAGCTATGAATTAATCCAAATAATTACAAAAAACATATTATCGTATGGAATTAATTGTAATAATTCATAGCTGCAGTTTCTTTAGTCTAATTGTGGTCAAATTTTTATGGTGAGATAATTATTGTATGCTTCAACTATATTAAAAAAATTATACTCATTGGATCATGTATAACTTAGTTATAATTTTTTTTAGTTACAGAAAAGCATGGGTCTAAAGCTACTACAAAAAATTTGTACTAAAGTATACCATATTATATGTTTATTGTATATATCTACTCATGTGAAGTCCAAAAAAATGGATTTTCTATTTTATGATTTTTTTGTGATTTACTATGATTTTTCAAAGATTTAGCAAAAATAAATAAAAAGAAGAAAAAGACAAAACGATGGTCACTGTAGCAAAACCACTGTTACTGTAGCAAAACCACTGTCTAAAACCGACCAGGGAGATAAAATGCACGGTTTCAAAAGTTGAGGGAGGTTATTTGTCCGGTTTTGAAGATGAAGGAGGAAAAGTGGACTTCCTGAGGGAGGGAAACTGGACTTCTTCCTTCGAAAAAAGGCCTCCATGACCGGTGGGTCTGGGCTCCCAAGGGAAATGACTTGCCCCGCCGTGGGTCCAGTTTTTTTAGTTACTAGCGAAGGTCGCGCGCCTTTGCGCGCGCCGGTAGGTGAATAAATCCAGATTTACAGAATGCAAATTTATAAAGAAATAATTTGTATCCATACCTATATGCAAAATATATTAAGTTTGGATTTACATGATTCATATGTTGCATGCCAAAGCTTTGAATGTATAGATCTTTTTTTAAAAAAAATAAGCCAAATTAGGCATAATCAAATATTTCAATAAAAAACAAAACATGAGAAGAATGTACATAATTTAAAGAACACAAAAATTCACACCAACTTGCTCTGACAAGATCAAATGGACATACAAAATTCTAATTTGATAGTTGTATTCTAGATGTACTCTAATGGCACATGAGAGAGTTAAAAAGGAAGGTTTCTTTTTGTGTTGTCCATAATGGTAGTTATGTCTTGCCACCTGATGCTCCTGTCCATGACAACATCACCTTGAGAAGTCTTCACCTTTTGGACAGGAAGAGAGTAGATCAATCAAAGACAATAATCTTAGGATTATGAACAACAGAATATAAGATTTTCAATTTAACGTATCGACTCATTTGCGCGCGCCCAAGCGCGCATGGTTTTATTTGTCAAATAAAACCAGAGGATAGATACGATCAATAGATTAAGACCTAAAACATATAGGTAATGACACACTATATTAATATAATAGGTCAATATGAACATATAATATTTGTCAAATAGAACCAGAGGATACATACGATCAATAGATTAAGACCTGAAACATGGTATTAGGCAATGACACACTATATTAATATAATAGGTCAATATGAACATATAACAAATGCTCGACATAAAACAATGTAAATGCAATGAGAATAGAGTAGTGTGTTTCTGTCAAAAACGTTTTAAGCATAACTGATCTATCATTCTCCACAGCTTGTAACACTTGAATATCATTACAGAAGCAAAGGAAGCTTTGTCAAAGAAATTAAACGATATAAAAATAGGGGGCAAATAGATAATCCTTACAATTAAATTCAGTTGATATATCTCTAAAACATAAGAATTCAACACCAGAATGTAAGGTACATGCAACGTCTACAAAAGGCCTCTAGCCGGGTAGAAAATTCTTTAATAATGCTTTCAGAAAATGGTTGAGATAAAACCCCATACCATTTAGTTGTTGGAATGATTTAAGGTACATTAAAAGAGATTCTTTCAGAAAATGGTTGAGATAAAAGCCCATGTCATTTAGTTCTTGGAACGATTTAAGGTACATTAAAAGAGATTCTTTTGTTCGCTCTATCCATGGTGCAATTGGAGCAGGCTGCTCTATTAGAACAAGGTGATCCTGGAACCCGATTTTTAAAACAGAAAGAACATGTTTTAGTGTAGAAACTATATTGTGAAAAATAGAGTTTTTTCTAATTATATATTACATAGTTATCATAAAGTGGCTAGCCTTTAGGAATATGAGGATTGAAATACCCTAGAGATGAGCATTGTCTAACTGTAAGCATCCATCTGGTCTGTACAATGTCCAAATGAATTGGCATTTGTTACAGGACAATACCGATACAGGCGCAAAGTAAAGCTGCCTTAGCAATCAACAGAAATAGCGAGCAACACAGCAGCAGCCGCTGCATGTTGCATTCAATGGATTTACTTGCAGATTTCATAATAATTGATCATCCAGAAAGAGGGAAATAAATGGCAAAAGAAAAGTATGCTATTGCTTTTTTTCAAATATTTTTCTCAATAGGAAGCTAATGTGAAAGCATCAAAAGAGCATTTCACATGTAACCCTCACAATGGATATTTATGGTCTAATATATAAAACATATATTTTTTCCTCACCTCTAATGCTCTCTAGGTAGACTAAAGCAACTTTTTTTTCCTCTGAACCACATTACAGAACTAAAAAAAGCTTATGCCTCTGTAACCATAGTCATTTATAAAATTTCCTTATAGCCTGTAGATTCATACCTTCATTTTAATAAAGAGGAAGAAAATCCATCTAGCTATTAGCTCCCAACTTGTAAAACTAAAACAAAGAAAAAAGTAACATTAGTTTTCTTTGGTGTACCTAAAACTTGATTGAAGAAGGACCAGAGGTAATTCATCTTTAGTCTAGAATGAGAGTAACATACCTAAAATTAAAATAAACATCATAGGAATTAAGAAATAGAATTGAAATAAATATCATCATGATATACAGAGTAGAGCCAGTTGTCTAATTAGGTAATTCACTAATTTGTCATGATCTACTGCAAAGGAATTGCAACAGGTTGAGATGCTGAAGTGAATGGGGAGCTGACACCCTTGGCTAGGCAATATGACAAGCACAGGGTGAGTGCTAGGGAAGCATGGCCTGTCACTGCTATACACACATGCCAATTATAGTGCTATATAATATAATTTAATTTAGTAATTTTATTGACAGGTAGGAATTATTTCTAAAATAAACTTCCTATATGCTTCTATAAACAAATTAGGCTTTGAATTTTCTCTGTTCACACAGGAAGAATAATAAAGCTAATCCTTGTCCATTGTTGACAAGACAACAATATAAACTAATGCTTTTTGATATAACAAGCCAACAAGCCAACAAGCCAACAAACTATGATAAGAACCGCACTGTTTGATATAACTTGACAATATATCATCAAAAAGATTTTGTACCTATCTTGCTAATCCTTGCTGCTATCAACCAATAAAACCATGTAAAATGTTGAAACCTATTCAGGCAATAAGAGAAGAAAATTGGAAACAATAGAAGTAACCAACCATCAGATCTCTGGTGTAAATTTATAACTAAGCTGACCATGAAGAAGCAATTCACCTTGCGTCATAGAAAACAAAATCTCGAATTTGAAGTATAGGAAACCTAATGTTGAATTGCTT
Organism: Coix lacryma-jobi var. lacryma-jobi; assembly: GCA_009763385.1. Classification (NCBI taxonomy): domain Eukaryota; kingdom Viridiplantae; phylum Streptophyta; class Magnoliopsida; order Poales; family Poaceae; genus Coix; species Coix lacryma-jobi. Next base: position 153,917,402 of record CM019823.1, read on the forward strand.
ATTGGTACCTATACATCTACTACGGAATCGTTTGACATGACACTGGTAATAACCTGATAGCACCAGAGAAGTTAACAGATAAATAAGAAGCTGATAAATTCATCAATTTAAGAATGCAGAACAAAAAGAACATGCTCAAGGTATCAAAATATGCTCTCAAATTTCAATTTAGTAATGCAGTAAAAAAGGGACATGCTCATGGCATCAATAAAACATGAACATACCATACCTATAGTAATCTCAGATTGGAAATGGGCAAATGGCACATGACACATACTAAATACAAAAACAAACCAGCAGTAAGGTCTTCTTATCAGTTCTGGCACAACTAATTCAGCAAGTCTGTTCTAGAAAAGTTAAGGAAGGAGGTTTACCACAACCTGACATTACATAACACATACTAAATACAAAGACAAATCACCAGTCATGTTTACTTACCAGTTGGGGCACAACAAATTCAGCAAATCTGTTCTAAAAAAGTTAAGAAATGAGATTTACCACAACCCGAGGTCACATAATTAAAAAACAGCGCATAGGAACAACTTGCTATATTAAATCTACAAGAAACTACAAAAATTTAACCCTTTTTTCTTGATTCCTAACAATGTGGTCTAAAATTCAATATATATCTTATTTTATCAAACAACGAAGACAACGTTCTTAGAACTGAAATAAACACCATAGGAATTGCTAGGAATGAAGATACAGACCTTGGAACCATCCAATGCACCTAAGACTAAACCTCTGATTGAAGGATTCAACAGAAATTGGGAGAGAACAACCATCAATCCAATCTGCTCGGTCCAATCTCCAACTCCTAGCTGTGATGCGAGAAGGACAGACAAAAAACAGGGACATGGAACAACTGCAAGGGTTCGAAAAATCGATTATTCACACAAATTACCCTTATAGTAAGGTCTTCTTATTAGTTCTGGCACAACTAATTTAGCAAGTCTGCTGTAGTAAAGTTAAGGAAGGAGGTTTACCATAACCTGAGATCACATAACACATACTGAATACAAAGACAAACCACCAGTCAGGTTTACTTACCAGTTGTGGCACAACAAATTCAGCAAATCTGGTCTAAAAATTTAAGAATGGAGGTTTACCACAACCCGAGGTCACATAATTAAAAAAACATCGTATAGGAACAACTTGCTAGATTAACTGTACAAGAAACTACAAAAATTTAACCTTTTTTCCCTGATTCCTAACAATGTGGTCTAAAATTCAATATATATCTTATTTTATCAATCGATGGAGACAAGGCTTTTAGAGCTAAAATAAACACCATAGGAATTGCCAGGAATGAAGATACAAACCTTGGAACCATCCAATGCACCTAAGACCAAACCTCCGATTGAAGGATTCAACAGAAATTGGGAGAGAACACCCATCAATCCAATCTACTCGGTCCAATCTCCAACTCCTAGCTGTGATGCGAGAAGGACAGACAAAAATTAGGGACATGGAACAACTGCAAGGGTTCCCAAAAATGATTATTCACATAAATTACCTAGCTTATTTGGCTGAAATTGACACAGGTCCCAATTAAACTGAGGGAGGCTGCATGAAAATAGCCAAGACATAGCTAGAGGGGAACAAAACAAAGAGCACACAACTACATGCTGAAATCAACAGAAAAGTTACCTTTATTATTTTGAACATTGGATCATAAACCTTCGAAACTGCTTCTTTACAAACTGCAAAAACAATGTAGCGATTGTGTAAGCCATGGAGTGAATTTCTTTAGAGTAAAGAATTAACATACTTTTTTGCGACATCAGCCAACTGTTTCCTCATAAACTGAAAAATATCGATTGTGTATGTCTTTCAGTGTTTTTTTAGAGTAAATCAATTCTTTGTTCCACCTCCCTTACCTTAGGTTGAATGGAGCAAAATTTCGCCAATATTCGCATCCAGTCCTATAGCTTCCATCAAAATTGATAGCCCAAACACAATTCGTGACCTCTGGAGCAAAGGATTGAAATAAAAAAAATGCAAACCAAATATTCTTCTTTCTTCAATCTTTTTGTGTTACCTTGCATGCTGCCCTGATGGGTTCCAGAGAGGTGGATGGAGCACAGATCTGCAGCTGAAGGCCCAACTTGCTAATATGCCATGGGGAGGAGAGTAGGAGTGGCCACGGAGTCAGCACAGGGTAGGAGAGCGAGAGAGACTTTAACCTTCATGGTCGGCGCCGGTTTTAGCGGCGGTGGTCGGGCGGACAGCCGGGGCCAAGCCACGCGGAGGTCCGTGCTCGTGCTCCATCACACTCGCTGGCGGCTCGCGGCCAGCCAGGCCGGCGATGGTGGCCGAACTGCAGCCGGACAACGGGCCAACTCGCCGGCGGCCAGTTCCCTTGAAGCCATGAGGATGCTTGGCTCGTGCCCCGGACAACGGGCCAACTCGCTGGGTAAGCCCTGTGGCGGTCGCAGCACTGACGGGGATGTCGGCGATGGAGAGGCGAAACCCTAGGCCTGCGTGGCCGCCGCACGAGGGCTAGGTGCCCAGGCCGACGTGCTGTTTCAAGGCGCGGACAGGTGGAGGCGGCGGTCGGCGGTGCCGGCATCGCAGGGCGACGAGGGCGCTCCCGAGGACGGCGTCGCCGAGGCCAGGGGCAGCCGCCGTCGCCGCGTCGAGATGGAGAGGGAGAGAGCGATTGGGATTTGGGAGAGAGAGAGAGGAGGTGAGAAGAAGAATCGGGAAGGAGAAGTGGAAGCCCAGTATATATTTGCCTCGTGCGATTCGTATGAGAAGCTGATGAAGCCGGGAAGAAGCAACTGACAAGGTGAAAAAATGAATGGCAAAGATGAGAAGCAACTCCTGATGGAATTCGCTCCAAGCGATCTGGATCGTCCAACGGGAGATCAGACGGCCAGGAGAATTTCAGGCGACGTGGCCGGGTGTTCTATGCAGAATTCCGTTGGAGAATATCCGGCGGGGATGTCGGCGATGGAGAGGCGAAACCCTAGGCCTGCGTGGCCGCCGCACGAGGGCTAGGTGCCCAGGCCGACGTGCTGTTTCAAGGCGCGGACAGGTGGAGGCGGCGGTCGGCGGTGCCGGCATCGCAGGGCGACGAGGGCGCTCCCGAGGACGGCGTCGCCGAGGCCGGGGGCAGCCGCCGTCGCCGCGTCGAGATGGAGAGGGAGAGAGCGATTGGGATTTGGGAGAGAGAGAGAGGAGGTGAGAAGAAGAATCGGGAAGGAGAAGTGGAAGCCCAGTATATATTTGCCTCGTGCGATTCGTATGAGAAGCTGATGAAGCCGGGAAGAAGCAACTGACAAGGTGAAAAAATGAATGGCAAAGATGAGAAGCAACTCCTGATGGAATTCGCTCCAAGCGATCTGGATCGTCCAACGGGAGATCAGACGGCCAGGAGAATTTCAGGCGACGTGGCCGGGTGTTCTATGCAGAATTCCGTTGGAGAATATAGGGTTAAATAAATGGGCTGGGCCTAATCAATTTAATGGCTTCGGCGGCGTCATGGGAGAAGCAGGCTAGGCGCACCAGCGAACCTTTTCGCTGCCGGCTGCCGCCACCTACGGGCCCTGACTCCTCTGCGCCGTCGTCGTGTTCTTCTGTTCGCCTCATCCGGGCTTGGCGGGCGGCTCCGGAAAGGCGGAAAGGAACAGCCGCGCGCCTCCTCCTCACCTGCAGTCGGCAGTCCTGCAGCTTCGGTGCAGCGCCTTCTTCTCCCTCTCCTCCAGCGGAGCTCGCCATCTTGCGCTTCTTCTGCTCGCTGGCGAGGTACGGGTTGGGTTGGCCGGGAGGCTATACAACCCGCCCGGGAAACAGGTACCGTTCCATTCCTCTTCGTCTTCCCTTGCGTTTTTTTTTTTCTGATGAAGAAAGGGTTAATTGGATGAAGAAAAGGTAGGCGTCGTTCGTTCCTCAAAAGCTAGGCAGCGTTTGGCGCGATTATTCGATTCGTTCGGCCGCCGCCGCGAGATACGCGGTCCCGAACGGGCCTTCCAATGTTTTTTTTAGAGGCCGCATTTCGTCCCAAATATCCAATTCCAATTGTTTTTCCCGGATGATTGCTCGGTAATGCAGTGCAGCAGTAGAAATGGTAACGATTCGAGATCCAAGTAAGGAACTGCACAAGCAGTTGCCTGCGCCCTGCGGCGTTTTGGTCCATGGTGGGAATAGTGTAGGGATCCTCCACTGGGTACTGGCTGTCTGGCTGTCATGGGTGTGGGCAGGGGTTTCAACACCTGCGTTTCATTCTGTTATCTGTTATTATGCCTGCTGCTAATTTTGTGGGCATTCCCGAAATTTACATGCATGAATTAATTTATGTTAATATGGTGTGAGATGTTTCCGAAATTTACATGCATGAATTAATTTATGTTAATATGGTGTGAGATGTTGTGGCTAGGTTTCATTGGTCATTTTTCTCTAGGATTCTAGTTTGTGGATGCATACTTAATAGGAGGTGAGCTTAGTTCAACTGGTCCAGATGGGAGGTTCGGTCCTGCATCCCAAGTTCGCAATCACCCATGTAAATGAAAAAAAAAAACATGCCGTTCATCCTCCTAGGTAGTCTCTCGTTTTAGAGGCATACTGAATTTATGGCACATAATTTACTTGATGCTGGGATGTGCAAGGCAGGAATTTCAGTATGCTACAAATGAGCATGCCATCTTTTGTGGTTACCTGCCCTTCATCGCATGGCAGTACCTTATTGGCACTCCGTGCTCTGCGCTCTGAAAGATTGCATACGAGATGCATTCGCACCCAAGCCCGGGCAGTGTCACAAACACAGATGCAGTACCAGAAACTGGGAGATTCAGACCTCCTTATCAGTGAGGTCACTCTTGGAACAGTATGTATAAATCTTGAAATGACTGTTCCTTTTACTGTAAGATAATGTTTTCTGCATCTCAAGATTAATTCTTTTATTTACAGATGACTTTTGGAGAGCAAAACACAGAGAAGGAAGCACATTATATGCTCTCTTATTCTTTCGATAAAGGTGTCAATATCCTAGACACAGCAGAAATTGTCAGTACAGATTACTGCTTTGCTTTTGTTAACTATCTCTTTCTCTGAATTCAATTTAAGAGATCGATCTACTTGTTTTTTTTCTGCTTCCATTTTTCCTTTTGGCCTTCAGTACCCACTTCCATTCAAAAAGGAAACTCAAGGGAGAACTGATCTTTATATTGGCAGGTGGATGCAACTGAAGCCACGAGACAAGGTAACCTGAATAGATGTTATGTTGCAGATTTACAATATATTTATATGTTTGCAACTAAATCTAGCTAACAGCTTTTTAGACACGGACTCAAAACTGTTATGGTTAACTCATTATTTCAGTATGAGTAATGGTTTTTGCATCTAGACTGACGAATAAACACTGCCTGCCCTTCACATCGCACGATCCCTAAGTTTCCCATTATTTGATGCCATGTTTAAAAGGTCTGACTGAGATGGTTCTTTCCTTTTTTTTTCCCTTTGCATTTTAGATAATTTTGGCCACCAAAGTTGCTGGCTATTCAGAGGGGTTTACATTTCTTCGGGACCATGCAGAAGTGGTGCGTGTTGATGCTGCCAATATCAAAGAAAGTGTTGAAAAGAGCCTTAAGCGCTTATCAACAGATTACATTGATTTGCTCCAAATACACTGGTCAGTGTCAGCTTTATTCACTTGTATTGTTGTATGGCTGGCAAAAACCTTATTTAGTTTCACTTTGTGTTGTCAGCCTTTTACCAACATACATTCAAACATTGCTATGCATTTTTTCCACGTCAAAATGAATTGTGTCAATCTTTTTAAAGAAACTATGGAGCACTGCCTCTGTCCTATGGGGATGCATTGTGTAGAAGCAAAATGGCCGCCGTCTTGGCTACACGCATGCATGGCAGAGGCGCAGGTTCATCCTTGAGCGCTGCTCCTTCCAAGTTCAATTCTAGGAGTTTGATAATTGGATATTTTGGTGCTTGAGAATTTTTGTCTGTTTATTGGTTTGGCTTGCTGCCGGTCTACTACCTCATGGAACAACATCTAGCCGCTGCTATAGTGCTGACACTAGCGCAATATCAATGCAAAGGCATGCTGGCGTTATAGTTTTCTTGTCACGAATGCGGGTGCGTCGGGTGTCATTTCGTAATGCCAACGCCTCAGCTCATGTCAGAACCAACAACGCTTCTAGGCTACTTCGGCCGAGCGAGTCATGTGATCCTCATGGCGCGTTGTGATGCCTTGTGTAACATAGTATCAGCCAACTACCATCATCCCTGCCTTTCAGGTGTTCGACAAAATGCAACACCTACAAATCTAGTAGTATCTGTTGTCATATGAGTTATTTCATACTTTATAGTGCAACCTTTTCCTATCTGTCGGAGTTACGAAATCACACCCCACTCACTGTCGTTCATGACAAGGAAGCTATAATGCCAGCCCGCCTTTGCTACATCGCTACTCCACTAGTGTCAGCACTATAACAGTGAATGGATGTTTTTCCATGAGGTAACAAACCGGCAGAATGTTTTGATCTACCTAACTAAACCAATGATTAACAGACAAAAATTCTCAAGCACCAAAACATCCAATTATCAAACAACTAGAATTGAACTTTGAAGAAGCGTTCAAGGATGAACATGTGCCTCTGCCGTGCAACCGAAACAGCAGGCATCCTGCTTCTGCACGATGCAGCCCTGTAGGACAGTGGCGGTGCCCTGCCTCTGTGCCGCTCTACCACCGTGTGCCGTGCGAAGTGCCTGCTCAGCCCGTCTAGTTGTATGAGCGACGGTGAATTAGATATTTGATGAGAGCAAAAGTTTATAGTTAGTTGAAATAGAGTAAATATCATGGAATAAAAATCAATTTGAATGGAAGTATCCCATCTATTGAAAGGATAATGATTAAAAAAACATTTTCTCAGTGGATGAAATACCGATGTATAAGGTGTTGTTGACCATACACATGTTTATTGGGTTCTTAGTTTGTGACCCGCTAAGAGAGGCCTAACACTTCGCACACCTAATGTACCAGGTTAGGATGAGGGAGTAACAACTCTCTAAAAGTAGGAAAAATTATATTTGTAATTGAACTGATTGAAATTAGTGTTTTGGTTCCAAAGTTTTTCTTTGTCTTCAGGCCAGATAGGTATGTGGCACTATTTGGTGAATTTAGTTACAATCCAACCAAATGGAGGCCAAGCACCCCTTTTGAGGAACAATTGGAGGCTTTCCAGGAGTTGATTGCTGAAGGAAAGGTAATATGATTGACATTGATGAAGGAAAGGTAATATGATTGACATTGATGAAGGAAAGGTAATATGATTGACATTCTTATACGTGCAAACAACAAAGTTGTAGCAAATAAACATTTTTCATGGCATGCGTAAATTTGACAACTACATGGTTACATATCGGATCTTGATGTGGATGTGGCTTACAAGTTACAACATTTGCTGGTACTATATTTTAGAATATTTTACGTAACAAGCATCTGATAACAGCCATATAAGTAGTTTTTCAGACAATTGGTAGCTTATTGACATGCAACTATTGTGTAAGTAGAGGTACATTGAGTTGTTTTATGTTTGTTTCAGTTCTGTTAGCTTATACAGAAGATAATCAAGAATATCATGTTAATCATTGTTGAATGTTATCTCTAATTTAGGTTCGCTATATTGGTGTTTCAAACGAGACCTCATATGGAGTAATGGAGTTTGTACATGCTGCAAAGGCTCAAGGCCTTCCGAAGATCGTGAGCATCCAGAACTGTTATAGCCTACTTGTGAGATGCTGCTTTGAAGGTGAAAGCATTGCTTAGAGCCTTAATTATTTAAAACAAGTGCTTAAGGTTGTTGAGGGAGGATGATTGCTCAGTCCCATGCCGCGATGCCAAGGGGAGGGAAACATGTCTAGTTAAGGGGAGGGAAACCTGTCCATGATGGGATCTGAATTCCTTCTCGGTTTGTGGCTGGTCGGAATCGGAATTGTTTGTTTCACTCTGTTGTGTTGGTTGGAGACTCGGAGTTGTTGATTTCCTTGCATAAGGGTCATTCAAGGTATATTCTGGTCTTTGCTCTGGTTGTTGTTTTGGTTGTAAGGTAGGGTTGTTCTGGTCATGTATGTTCATTGTACTTGGCTATACCTTGAATGACCTACTTCTTCTCTCTTAATGCAAGATACGCAGATGTCATACTTGTTCATAAAAAAAAAAAGAGAAAATTGCTCCAGTCCTTTCATTCTTTCATTGGAACTCCCTTAGTAATGGCCTCATTAAAAAAGAAGATTGATCCAGTCCATTCACTTCATTCTTTGAAAGTTGAAACTCTCTTAGTAATGCCCTCATTTCTGAAGTTGCGTCAGAATCATCAAGAATTCCCTTTGATCTCCCATACAGTTAGAAAGTCCAGTTATCTGTTAACATACAAGTATTAAACTGCCTATGGATATTCATCCAGTTAGTATCTTTCATGAGATTTTCTAGTTTCTTCATTCAAGGTGTTGCTGAAAAGGGAAATGAAGGTCTGTGGTAATGGCTGACTTTTTCTTTGAGAAGTGTGAAAATAAATTTATTTAATATATACCGGAATATAAAGTGCTAACAAAAGTATGCTGCTAGCAAGGTGGTAGTGATTTTTTCTTCTTATTATGAGGCATTGCTGAAAAGGGGAATACAGATTTTGTGCTATTATGTAGCAATTTATCTGGTAAAACATGTGTGCTTTATGCTCTCCTGTGCATACTGATGATGCCAACAACTGTCTTTTAATCACATTTTATTTCATCACAGCTGATCTTGTTGAAGTTTGCCACCCGCATAACTGCAATATTGGACTGCTTGCCAACTCCCCATTGGCTGGTGGGGTTCTCACTGGGAAGTATCTTGATGCTAACGCAGAAATCTCAAAGAGGAGCAGGCTAAATATCTTCCCTGGATTCATGGCTCGCTACAATGCCTCTTTGGCTCAAGTATGTGATATACACTACAAACTACAAATATTTTGTTTGTTCCCTGACCGTTCGAACTTGGGCGTCGGTATGCATTTCAGTTTACTTTGGTTAACTTTGTATGGCAGGAAGCGACAAATGAATACATAAGGCTAGCCAAGAAGCATGGGCTAACTCCAGTCCAGCTTGCCCTTGGCTTTGTGCGTGACCGTCCATTCACCACTAGCTCCATCATTGGAGCAACCACCATGGATCATTTAAAGGAGAATATCCATGCTTTTACCAGCGTTCCACGACCTCTACCGCAAGACGTTCTTGACGGCATTGATGATATTTATAAGAGATACAAAGACCCAGCAACCCTCTAGCTGTTATTCACTATTGTGATGAAAAGAACCAGCAATCCTCAAACAATACAAAGACCCGAAAAGAATATTACAATCTATTGTCAGTTGGTCACACAGTTCCATTCATGTTGATACAAAAGGAGAAGGGAGGAGGCGTTGTATAGGGCCTTTTGGTTAGCCAGATGGTGCCGGTGCGGCTGTTTGGTATAGTTTGGAGTATGGGAGGTTAGCCAGATGTGACCTGGTTCATTGTAGATCCAGGATCCACCACTTAGAACACATCAGGACCACAAGACTGGACGTTGAAACATTTTATTAGGTCCGTTTGGATGTTTGGAATTGAATTCATTTTAAGAATCATAATTTAGACACATATTAATTAAGCTAATATGATTATATGTGAATTATATTTGTATATTATTGTTGCTTATACGAGAGGGTACTCATGTGTTGCATTTTTTTCGTAGGAGAGTGAGTTGAAGAGAATGTTATAAGTTGTAAAATAGAAATATAGTATGGTGATGTATGGAATCCATTTCCCTCTCTTACCCTATGAATTTGAGGTAGACATATATGTGAACCTTGGAAAGTGGCGGAATGTCAAATTCCAAGGTAAATAGGCTAGTTTATTGAGTGAATTTCAATTCCACCAAAATGAAGGGATCCAAACGGGCCCTCCCTCTGGGCACGAAATACCGAGAACCGAACCGAATTTACTGAAACCGAACAGTTCGGTTCCAGGTTCGGTTCTAGGTTCTCATGAACCGAATTTACTGAGGTATTTTCGGTTCTAGGCCTCGGTATACGAATTTCCTCAACTCGTACCGAAATCAACATTAATCCTAGCCCCTAGGTCACTCAGTGTCTCAGTCTCTCTCCCATCCACAGCCACAGCCACAGCCACAGCACACAGTCTTGAGCAGCCCCGACCCCGACTCGGAGACTCCCACCACGCGCCGTGCCGCGCCGCCGCCTCCTCGCCGCGTCGCCGCCTCGCCGCGCAGGCGCGCTGCAGCCAGCAGCCCCTGCGCCGCGGCCGCCGCCCCCCGCGCCGCGCCGCCGCCTCCTCGCCGCGCAGGCGCGCAGCACTGCAGCAGCCCCTGCGCCGCGCCGCCGCCCCCGCGCCACGCAGGCCCAACTTCCTCCGTCGATCTGCCCGCACCCCGGCGACCCGGCCACGGGCCACCTGCTCGGCTGCTCCTCGGCCACGCCCTCTCCATCGCCGGTCGCGTCGTCCTCGTCCTCCACGGCCACGCCCTCTCCGTCGCCGATCGTGTCGTCCTCGTCCTCCACCGATCTGCCGGTCGTCCTCGTCCTCGTCCTCAAAGACGGAGACAGCTACTTCCATGGCTTCCTGCGACTCTAATGTAAGTCTGATTTGAGTGGCAGTTTGATTTGAGTGGCTCTAGATGCATATTTTGATTTTTGACTTCACTTCAATTCGCAGTCTGAGGAAGACATTGACCGACAAGTCGTTGATTGGTCGCTGCATGAGCAAAGGAATGAAGTTGGGTTGAGTGATGGCGGGGCTGCTGGTGCTGATGGGGAGGAAGCTGGTGTTGATGGTGAACAGAAGGATGCTACACCTGCTGCTGATGGAGAGAAACAGACGGAGGTCATCGATTTAGAGGCCGAGGGTGGGATGAAAAAAAGGAGATGAATGCAAGATCTGCAATTTGGGACCACTTCATCAAAGTCAAAGAAAAAGGTGTGGTTGTGAAGGGGAAGTGCAGCTTTTTTTAGTAATATAGGCCTTCCTGCCTTGCTTACTAGAGTATGTTAAGTATGAGTTGACTCCTTTGCCCAAATCCCAAGCTAACAAGTAAAGAAGAAGAATGGTCCAATGCCGAGATCAAAGCACATCCAGTTCTTAATGGTACGTCTGGTATGCGAAAGCATTTTGGCATTTGCAAACGTAATCCTCGTAAATGTAGTGATGATGCAACACAAGCTGTTTTGCAAGTTACTGAATGAAATACCGTAGGCACTTGGAAGTTTGACCCTGATTTGCTTAGGTCTGCCTACGCTGAAATGATAATAGAAGATGAGGAGCCATTTGGTCGTGGTGAAAAACCTGGTTTTAGGAAGTTCATGTCAATTGCTTGCCCTCGTTTTGTCATACCATCTAGAAGGACATGTACTAGGGACTGTGCAAATATATTTTGAGCAGAAAGCTAAACTGAAAATGTTTATGCAAGAACAATGCAGTAGAGTTAGGCTCACAACCGATGGTTGGACATCACAACAGCAAGATAGTTACATGACTGTAACAACCCATTTTGTTGACAATGATTGGTGTTTGCATAAAAAGATAATTAGTTTTTTTAAGGTTAAAGGGAAAAAGGGGATGATATTGGGAAACACCTACAAAAAAGTCTTGCTTGAATGGGGATTGGACCAAGTAATGGCAGTAACTGTTGATAATGCTAGTTCAAATGATAGTGGTGTTAGTTATTTAAGAAGACAAATGAATAGTTCAAAAACTAGCATAGCAGATGGCAAGTATATTCATATGAGATGTGCAGCACATATACTTAATTTGATCGTCCAAGATGGTTTGAAAGAAGTAGACCAATCTATCATACGTATAAGGGCTGCCATTAGATTTATCAAGGCTGGTACATCTAGGATTATCAAATTTAAAGAGATTGCTAAATGGGAGAAAGTGGACACCAAGGCATTCTTGAACCTTGATATATGCACAAGGTGGAACTCGACATATGAGATGTTAGCAGCTGCTTGTTCATATGAAAAGGTGTTTGCTAGATATCCTGAAGAAGATCCATACTATACAATTGAATTGCTTAGTGACACCAAGCCAGGTGTTCTAGGTCCGGGAGTTCCTGATGAGCACGATTGGGATAATGCAAGGAAACTAGCTGAGTTTCTAAAGCATTTTGCTGATATAACAACGCGTGTTTCAGCTTCCTTAAGTGTGACTGCTCACACTTACTTCCATGAGATTTTAGAGGTCAATGCTTTGGTCAATGAGTGGATGGATAGTACTGATCCTGTCCAAAAAGACATGGGAGAGAGAATGAAAGACAAGTATGACAAGTACTGGGGGCGGTGGCATGAGAATTTGGGCTTGCAAAATGAGAAAGGAAAGGGAAAGGAGAAGGAGAAAGAAAATATTAACCTGCTGATCTTTGTTGTTGTTGTTCTTGATCCTAGGTACAAACTTTCACAATATACAGAACTTGCAATAAAGGACATGTATGGTGAGGGAGTTGGACAGAAAGTTTGGTCCGCTTTTACCAAGTGCTTGCATGATCTCTTTGAAGAATACAGGGCCAAGAATACACCCCCAAGTAATGTCAACTCCCAAACAAATGATGAGCCCCAATCTAAACAAGGTGCAGACAGTCCTAGAAAGGCAAGGAGTAACATTGTGAAGAGATTGAAGCTGAATAGTGGAGTAGGCATGAGCACCAGGGGCAATAGGACTGAATTGGATAGGTACTTGACTGAAGAGTGTGAAGAAGATATCAAAAAATTTGACATTCTTGCTTGGTGGAAGGGCCAGGCCACTAGATTTCCCATACTTTCCAAATTAGCTCGTGATGTGCTTGTTATCCAAATCTCTACTGTTGCTAGTGAATCTGCATTTAGCACTGGTGGCCGTGTACTGGATGATTTTAGGAGTTCACTCACTCCATTTATGGTTGAAGCTCTAGTTTGTACCCAAGATTGGCTTCGAAGGACAACTCCAGTTGATCTTTCTGAAAATACAAAGGAGTTAACTACGTATCAAGAAGGTGATAACTTCGTAACTCTATCTTCGATTCCTTTTATTTTGCTTGTTGTTCATTACTCAAAAAAATATTGCATCCAAGTCATTTATTTTGTTTGTTCATTATTTCAGAATTAATTCAAGAGTTCAAGAACTTAGCCATTGTTGATGGTCATGCTGCCAAGTCATCAATTTAAGGCAGCAAAAGCAGGACGGTTACCGCCACCAACATCAAGTCCCAACCAACAAAAACCTCCAACACCAAAGCAAGCAAGTGCAGCAAGTCCTCCAAGCCTCCATCTAAATGACCATATGAGCAAATTTAGTATCTTCTTTCTATTCTTTTTGGTTTGTGAACAAGAACAACTCATGAATAATTTTAGTGTTCCAGGTTTCTGAACCAATGAAGGTGAGTGATCAAGTGAAGTGATGCTTGCTGCAAACTGTGCTGCCCTGCTGGACAGCCTGTACTGTTGTGCTATCCATCTCATGTCCACGTTTTTCTTAATGCTTCTTGTCTTCCTTTGTTCCTATCATTTGTCAAAGTTGTTGTTGTGTGCTATTGTGTATTTGTGTGGACAACTATATTATGTATTTTTGGTTCTTTATCTGTAAGATTTGGCACTTTTATTCTATATGAAATCATGTTACATTTCTGTCAAAATTGTCCTTTGAACCTGGTGTTACATGCTGCTGTACCTGTACTACATTCGGTAATTTCGGTATTTACCGGAACCGAACCTAATTTACCGATACCGAAATTCTTCGGTACCGAAGATTTCGAGGAACCGAACGGTACCGAGTTCCTCAGAAACCGAACTAGTCCAGGTACCGAAGAACCGAACCGATCGGTTCAGTAGTACCGAACGCCCAGGGCGAACGAGCCCTAACAGAATTCAAGATCAACTAAGGATTTGTAACACTTCTCATTCTTTAGCAACTCAGGCTAGGATGCTTAGTTGTAGGCATTCATGCCCCGTTAAAGAATCCCTGCAGTCTTTGTTCTGGGAAAATGTTGTCTTGGTTCATGTAAAATGTTCTTGATTCAATAGAAAGTCGGCTCTCATACAAATAAATAAATAAATAAAAATCAACCAATAATAAATTCATGACGACAAGAAGGCCTCCGGCGGAACAAAATGTCCACTCAAAGGCCTCGACGGGTATGAATCCCAAGCGATGATGGGCCTTTGAGGAACTGACTGGCTCCCCCACCGTAAGCAACAAGTGATGGGCTAGGCCCAGGATGGAACTCGATGGGCAACCTGGGCCTTGACCAGAGTCTTGGGCTCTTTGTACGTATCCGCCACCCATGACCCATAAGCGCCTCGTTGGCTACTTTGGCTTCATTCATCACCAGGAACAGGAACGGCCGGAAAGGCATCGCCGCGGCCGGCGCCTCCTCCACTCGCCTCCCTCTACCCCATTCCATTCTTGTGCTGGCTAACTGCGCTTCTCCTGTGTTCGCTGGTGAGCTACGGGTTGGGTTCGGCGGGAGGCCCGAGTCCGCGAAAAAGGTACCACTATTCTACTGCTTCCTCTTCTCCTTGGTTTTTATTTCTGAAAAGACATAGGCGTCAATCCAATGTTTCTTTTATTCTGCGATTCGTCCCGGATTTCCTTTTCGGTCCAATTAGAAAACTACACAAGCATTTGTTTGCGGCATTGGTTTCTTTAGTGGCAAATATGGTACGAATCCTCCGCTGGGTATCTGGCTGCCATGCCCGGGGCAGGAGTTCAACACATGCATTTCGTTGTATTTTTATGCCTACTGGCGACTGCTAATGTTGTCAGCATTGCCTAACTACAGGAAATAATCTATTTATTTAAATATATGATGCAAGATGTAGTGGCTAATCTTCCTTGGGGATTGTTCTTTCGAATTCTAGTTTCTGGAGGCATACTGAATTTGTGACGCAAAATTTACCTGATACTGGGATGTGCAAGCAGGAATTTCATCAGTATAGTCTTCCTTGGGAATTGTTCTTTAGAATTCTAGTTTCTGGAGGCATTCTGAATTTGTGACGCAAAATTTACCTGATGCTGGGATGTGCAAGCAGGAATTTCCCCATCAGTATGCAACAAATGGCCATGCCATCGGTCGCCGTAACCTCTCCTCCATCGCATGGCGGTACCTTATCGGGTCTCCATGCTCGTCATTCTCGAAGATTGCACAAGAGGCACGTTCGCAGCCAAGTCCGGGCAGTGGCGCAAACACAGCTGCAGTACCAGAAACTGGGGGATTCGGACCTCCTTATCAGTGAGGCCACTCTTGGAACGGTATGTATGCATCTTGAAACCCTCTTGTTGTGTCAAATAATGTTTTCTTCAACTCAAGGTAAATCCTTTTCTTTCCACAGATGACTTTTGGCGAGCAAAACACAGAAAAGGAAGCTCATGACATCCTCTCTTATTCTGTCGATCAAGGCATCAATATCCTAGACACAGCAGAAATTGTCAGTACAGATTCCTTCCTTGCTTCTATTAACTATCCCTCTCTATTTTCAAGTTAAGTGATGGGATCTACTTTTCCAAAAAAAAAAAAAAAAAAAAAAAATCTTTTGGCCTTCAGTACCCAGTTCCAGTCAACAAGGAAACTCAAGGGAGAACTGATCTTTATATTGGCACGTGGATGCAATCAAAGCCACGAGACAAGGTAACCTAAGTGGATGTTACAATATATTTTGGATTGTTAAAAATGTTTATTTCTGTACGAGCAATGACTCTTATACAATATGCCTTCCATCCCTCAAATTGATGCCAGTGTTTAAAGTTTAGAAGCATAGCTTTTACTAATAAGTAATAACACCTATCAGTCCATTTAATGCACAATACGTAAGTTTCCCACTATGTCATGTCATGTTTAATGTCTGACTGTAAGATGGGTCTTGCCTTTTTTTCCCCTTTGCATTTTAGATAATTTTGGCCACCAAAGTAGCCGGTTATTCAGAGCGGTCTGCATTTCTTCGTGACAACACAGAAGTGGTGCGTGTTGATGCTGCCAATATCAAAGAAAGTGTTGAAAAGAGCCTTAAACGTTTGTCTACAGATTACATTGATTTGCTTCAGATACACTGGTCAGTGTTTGCTTGATTCACTTGTATGGCTGTATGCCTGCCAAAGACAATATTTAGGTTCACCTTTCTGTTGTCAGTCTTTTACCAACATACTACATGTAAACATTCCATTAAACATCAGTATGATTTTTTTCTTGTACAGAATCATTTCAATTTTTTAAAGGAAACTGGTGAATGTATTGATCGGGAAAGTCAATATGCCTTTTCTATTATATGTTTCATATAAGGTTCAGCAGGTTCTTATATCGCTGAGTAATAGGGAGAAAATATAAATGGATATATAAACTGAACTCCTTTTGGACTTCCATCTGTGCCCCTTGTAAAATATAGGTTACAACATATGGGATACCTATCCAAGTAAATTTCACTATTTCAGTTCATTTTGTTTCACCCACTCAGTCAGTTGGAAGTAGTTGTTTCTTTTGCAGTTTTGCCTTTTGCACCAGCTTTTTTTAAGTGCAGTTCTGTGAGTTCTTTAACTGCCCATGTAAACTTTTTGGATAGGAGCTTTTTCTGTTAGATTGATATATATATATCTATTTGCAATTGAACTGAATCAAATAAACATTCCTGGTTCCAAAATTTTTCTTCATGTCTCCAGGCCAGATAGATATGTGGGACTATTTGGTGAATTTAGTTATAATCCAACCAAATGGAGGCCAAGCATCCCTTTTGAGGAACAATTGAAAGCTTTCCAGGAGCTAGTTGACGAAGGAAAGGTGAGATTTCTATGATTAGTATTATTAATTATTATACGAGCAAAATAGTAACACAAACATTTTTTCATGGCATGGGAAAACATATAACATTGCACAGTTGCTATCATGGTCGGCAGGACCTACCAACATAAGAAAGGAAAATCCAAAGTGGCAGGTTAAGGAAATAATGGATTTAAAGAATCGCCCAGCTGTCACAGCCTCGTAGGTTTTAGGTTTACTTTTCGAGTTGCAATTAGATTGGAATATTGGATTCTATTTATAAGAATCAATCTATTAGGAGTTGTATTAGGGGTCAAGTTTTTCCCCTCTAATATATGGAGGGAATTATCAATGAATGGTCAAGCAGGGTGAGGGAATTTTCCTTTGGTTTACACTTTACAGGGCCTCCCCCTCTCCCATTGCATCAGCAGCCTCCACCTGACATTTACCATGGGTGTCCCCTGCTCTCTACTCGGCTGGGGCCCTTGTCCAGCCAAGCCCTCTCCCCTGAATTAAATCTCTGATAGTTACATATCTGATCTTGATGTGGATGCAATTTACATGTTACAACATGTGCTGGTACTATCTGTTTTAAAATGTTACATATTATAATATGCTTCTGGCAACAGCCATGTAAGTATTTTTACAGAAAAAACTCAAAAAAGTAGCTTATCAGCATGCAACTCTTGTGAAAGTAGAGGCACATCGAGTAGTTAAAACTTTTGTCTCATTGCTGACAGCTCATTCATAAGACAATCAACAAAAATATCAAGTTGTTAATCATTGTCTATTGCTATCTCTACTTTAGGTTCGCTATATCGGTGTTTCGAATGAGACCTCATATGGAGTAATGGAGTTTGTACATGCTGCAAAGACTCTAGGCCTTCCAAAGATCGTGAGCATCCAGAACAGTTATAGTCTACTTGTGAGATGCCGCTTTGAAGGTGATATTGCTTCAGTCCATCCATTTCATTCACAGGAACTTTCTTAGTAATGCCCTCATTTCTGAAGTTATACCAGAAATATTGAGAATTCCCTTTGATTTCTCATACAATTAGAAAGGCCAGTTTCCTCTTAACAAACAAATATTAAATTGCTGATATACATCTTCTCTTGCTAATATCTTTCATGAGATTTTCTAGTTTCTCCATACGCTAAGGCCCTGTTTGGTTGGGCTGTGGCTTTTGCAAAAGCTGCTGTGGGCTGTGACTTTTGCAAAAGCTGCTGTGAGAAAGCAGCTGTGGGATAAGTAGAAGCTTGTTTGGTTCGATAGCTGTGGCTTTTGGAAAAGCTAGTATCACTTCCATCTGGACTCCACATGCCATACACACGAATCTTCTTCTTCCTCTCGCAGGGAGGTCGTGTTCACGTCACAGGAGAGGAAAGGAGCGGGGGAGATCGGGACTGGGGCTGGGGCTGGCCGGCTCGCCTGGGAGGGCCGCGCCGCCCGCGGGGGCGGCCACGCCATGGGAGGAGGGAGCGCCACCCGCCGGGGCTGGCCGCGCCGCTCGCCTGGAAGGGCCGCGCCGCCCGTCGGGACCGGCCGCGCCATGGGAGGAGGGAGCGCTGCCCGCCGGGGCCGACCTCGCCATGGGAGGAGGGAGCGCCGCCCGCCGAGGCCGACCGCGCCGCTCGCCTGGGAGGGCCGCGGCCAGCCGCGCCGCCCGTCTGGGTGGGCCACGCCATGGGTCGGAGGAGCTGCGCCATGGGAGGAGTTCTGGCCGTGCGCCATGGTCGGGGTCGGGTCGCGCACGCGAATGGGAGAAAGGAGGCGGATGAAAAAAAAGAACGAATCGTTTTCTTTCATAACCAGTGGCAGGTGGGTAATTTCTAGACCCAAAAGCCAGTGAAAGCAGGGGGATAGGTGTTTTTGCATTTGTACTACAGCAAAAGCTGCTTTTGGGTAAAAGCAGTTGTGGCTTTTTACCCCTTTGGTTAGCTTTTGGCTTTTGCAAAAGCAAAAGCAGGTTGAAAAGCCCAACCAAAGGGGACCTAAAAATGGAAATGAATGTTTGTGCTAATGGATGACAATGTATTTAATAGAAACTGGAGTATAAACTAGCTGGGGTAGTGTCATTTTTCTTCTTATTATGAGGTGTTGCTGAAAATAGGAAATATGGATTTTGTGCTATTGGGTAGTGATTTGTTTCGTAACATATTTTTCGCTTCATGCTTTTTGTATAATGTGATTTGCAGCCTCTCTTGTCGATACCCAATGCAACCAACAACTGACTTTTAACCATATTTTGTTTCATCACAGTTGATCTTGTTGAAGTCTGCCACCCGAATAACTGCAATGTTGGACTGCTTGCCTACTCCCCATTGGCTGGTGGGGTTCTCACTGGGAAGTATCTTGATGTTAACACTGACATCTCAAAGAGTAGGCTAAATCTCTTCCCTGGATACATGGCACGCTACAATGCTTCTTTGGCTAAAGTATGATATATACTATAACATTTTTTTTTTGCCCTAACTACTGTGTTCGTATGCATTCTACTTTACTTTGATTAACTTTTTATGGCAGGAAGCAACATTAGAATATGTAAAGCTTGCCAAAAAGCATGGGCTAACTCCAGTCCAGCTTGCCCTTGGCTTTGTGCGTGACCGTCCATTCACTGCTAGCTCCATCATTGGAGCAACCACCATGGACCAGTTGAAGGAGAACATCGACGCGTTTACCAGCACTCCACGGCCTCTACCACAAGAAGTTCTTGACGGCATTGAGGATCTTTTCAAGAGATATAAAGATCCGGCAATCCTCTAGGTCTTCATTCACCATTCCTCTAGGTGTTCACTCACCATTTTGACAAAGAGAACCAGCAATCCTCAGACAATACAGAGACCCAGCAAACATATTACAACCTATGATCTTACCATTTTGTTCATGCTGATATAATTATTGCTTCGATCTTCCATTGGCTCTACATATAATACCAGCAGAATTATTTGTTTCTTTTGCTGTGTAAGTAGATTGTAGGTTTTATACTGCAAACATTTATAAAGTGAGTCCAAAAGAAGACATTCTTTTGTACTCTGTTAGTAAGTGTATGATGTCTTCGACATTGACGGGTCTCCACTCTCCAGTGGACAGGTTAAGCAAATACTCTATACATGGTAATTGTCAAGCGCCTTGACGCCTAACTTCGCCGGACCGCGACTACGTAGCTCGTAGTCGCGCTCCAGGCCTTCACCGTGAGATGAATCCCACCGGTGGCTTGAGAGGTTAGAGGGAGAGGAGCAACTTTAGGATAATTGATTCTGCTTAATTTGTTCCCAGTTTGTTACACCGCATATATGGCCATAGGCCCAACCAATCACTCCTATAATTTAGGCATGCAAAAGGAAACTAGAGATCCTAATTTTCTGGAATTAGCCACTCACGGTGGCACCTGCCTTAGCTGCGCGCTCAGCAGCCCTCCTGGCATCACGACGGCGCCTGTAGGTGCGCCCGTACATGACATCTCTCCCCCCCTCGACGACCAGCTCGTCCTCGAGCTGAAACTGGGGGAACTTGGCTTGAAAATCTTCAACATCCTCCCAGGTTGCACCAGCCGTGGACTGCCCTTTCCACCTGATCAGTACTTGACGAACGCCTCTGGCCAGCCGGTACCGAACCGCCTGCTCAGGTTCTGGAGCCACCGCCCCATGATGGATGGCCGGAAGAGGAGGTGGCACCGATGGTGGAGTGCCGATGAACTTCTTGAGGAGGCTGACGTGGAATACATCGTGCAGCTTAGCACGCGGGGGCAGCGCCAGACGGACAGCCACCTGGTTGATGCACTCGGTGACCTGGTAAGGCCCGACGAAGCGCGGCTTGAGCTTGCCCTTGGTCGCCCGGGCCAGGGAGGACGCTGCACGCTGACGGAGACGCAGCAGCACCCAATCACCCACGGCATAGGAGACCGGTCGGTGCAGACGGTCGTAGAACTTCTTCTGGACAGCTTGAGCCTGTTCCAGGCGGTAGCGGACATCTGCTAGGAGCTCCTCGCGGGCAGCCAACGTCTTGGCCACGGCCTCCACCCGGGTCTCACCGGGTTCATATGAGCGGATGGAGGGGGGGTCCCTGCCATAGACCACCTTGAAGGGAGTGTCCTTGAGCGACGATTGATATGCCGTGTTGTAGACGTACTCTGCCCATGGTAGGCAGCGCAGCCACTGCCGTGGCCGATCCCCCGTGAAGCAGCGGAGGTACATGACGATGACCTTGTTGGCTGCCTCCGTTTGGCCATCAGATTGCGGGTGGAACGCAGATGTCATGTGCAGCTTGGTGCCGGTGAGCCGCATCAGCTCGCGCCAGAACGTCGAAGTGAACACAGGGTCCCTGTCCGACACCAAGGACTGAGGAATCCCATGGAGGCGAACAATCTCGCTGTAGAATGCCTGGGCCACGGACTCTGCACTGTAGGGGTGAGCCAATGGGATAAAATGAGCATATTTGCTAAACCGGTCGACCACGGTGAGGATCACCGATTTTCCGCCCACGCGGGGCAGCGCCTCGACGAAGTCCAGGCCGACGTCGGACCACACGGCCTGGGGACCAGGCAGTGGCAGCAGCAGGCCGGCGGGGTGCAGGTGTTCAGACTTGTTGGGCTGGCAGGTTGCGCAGGCGCGAACAAAGGCTTGGACCACACGGCGCATGGCTGGGAAGTAGAAATCTCGGCGGAGTCGATGTAGAGTGCGCTGCACCCCTTCATGGCCGTCCTCGTGCGTAGCAGCCACCACTTCAAGCAGCAGCGGGGAGTCCGGCGGAATGTACAGCCGGGCGGCGTAGGCCACCATGTCGTCGAGCAGCGACCACGCTGCGCCCCGTGTGCCTGCTGCCAGCTCGTCGCGGAGGGCGACCAGGGCCGGGTCCTGGCGCTGGGCTTGGCGGAGACGGTCGATGAAGTCGAAGCGCGGCGCGGACAGCGCCAAGACCGCGCCCTCCTCGCTGGTGTCGCGCCTGGACAGCGCGTCGGCGACGGTGTTCGTGGCGCCCGGCTTGTATTCCACCGAGAAGTCGAAGCCGAGGAGTTTGCCCACCCAATGGTGCTGCGGGGTCGTCGAGAGGCGCTGGTCGAGGAGGAATTTGAGGCTGTAGTGGTCGGTGCGGACGAGGAACGCGCGTCCCCACAGGTACGGCCTCCAGTGGCGCACGGCGTGCACCAGCCCAATGAGCTCCCGCTCATACGCTGCTAGAACTCGGTGACGAGGAGCGACCGGCCTGCTGAAGTAGGCGATCGGATGTTGGTCCTGCAGCAAGACCGCCCCGAAGCCGTGGGTGGACGCGTCGCATTCCACGATGAAGGTTTTGGTGAAGTCGGGCAGCGCCAAAACAGGAGCCGACGTCACAGCAGCCTTGAGCGCCTGGAAGGCTGTTTGGGCCTCCTCGGACCAGGAGAAGCCCTCCTTCTTGAGCAGCGCGGTGAGGGGCGCTGCAATCTTGCCGTAGTCGAGGACGAACTTGCGGTAGTAGCCGGCGAGGCCCAAAAAGCCACGCATCGCGCGTGCCGAGCGAGGTGCCGGCCAGTCGTGAATGGCCTGCACCTTGGCCGGGTCCATGGCCACACCTTGGGCGGAGATGATGTGGCCCAGATATGCCACGGAAGGGGACCCAAAAATGCATTTGGATCGCTTGACGAAGAGGACATGGCGATGAAGTTCGGCGAGGACGGCGCGAATGTGCCGCAAGTGATCTGCCCAAGTCTTACTGTAAATCAGTATATCATCAAAAAAGACAAGGACGAACCGCCTGAGGAAGGGTCGGAGCACTTCATTCATGAGTGCTTGGAACGTTGCCGGGGCGTTGCATAACCCGAACGGCATCACCAGGAACTCATAGAAGCCGTCGTGGGTGCGGAACGCCGTCTTGTGCACATCAGCCGGCCGCATCCGGACTTGGTGATAGCCGGAGCGGAGGTCCAGCTTGGTGAAGAACTGCGCACCGTGCAACTCATCAAGTAGTTCGTCGACGACGGGGATGGGGAAGGCGTCCTTGACGGTGAGGGCGTTGAGCGCGCGGTAGTCCACGCAGAAGCGCCACGCCCCGTCCGGCTTCTTGACCAGCAGTACTGGCGATGAGAACGCCGAGTCGCTGCGGCGTACGATGCCCTGGTGCAGCATGGCAGCGCACTGCCGTTCCAGCTCGTCCTTGTGTGCCGCCGGATAGCGGTAAGGCCGGACCGCCACCGGTGTAGAGCCGGGCTTGAGGACGATGGCGTGATCACGGGCTCGCTGCGGTGGCAGCCCCGTCGGCTCGGCGAACACCCCCTCGAAGGAGTGCAGCAGCTCCTCCAGCAGGCTGCTCGGTGTGGTGGTGGCAGCGAGCAGAGGTGGGCGACAGGCTGCAACGTCCGACCAGCAGACCTGGCGTCCTTGATGTATGAAGGAGACGGTGCGGCTGCTGAAGTCCCACACCACGCGGCCCAGGGTGACCATCCACTGGGTCCCCAGGACGAGGTCGTATCCTGCAAGAGGCATGACGAAGAGGTCGATGGAGAATGGCTCGCCCTCGATGATGACCGGGGCGCTGCGTATGACGCCCGGACAGGTGACGCGTTCGCCATTGGCCACCGTGGCTGAGAGGCGCGGGCGTGGTTGGATCGGCAGGCCCGTACGACGGGCGACGTCCTCGGCGATGAAGTTATGTGTGGAGCCGGTATCCAGGAGTGCGACGAGGGTGGTGGTGCCCAGGGACACCCGGACCTGCATGGAATCGCAGATCGGCATGCCGGCCACGGCCCGGAGGGAGAAAACAGGGGCGTCCTCCTGCTGTTCGGCCCCTGGTGGATCCTCGTCGGCTGCTGCAATCTCGACGCCGTTGAGGTAGAAGATGCGGCGACAGACGCGATTGTGGCCGCGGGAGTACGGCTCGTTGCAGTTGAAACAGAGGCCCAAACGACGCCGTTCCGCCTGTTCCGCCGGGGAGAGCCGTTTGAGAGGCGGCCCTTCTTGGGGTGGCTGACCCGCGCCCGCTGGAGGAGCAGGTAGGGCGAGCAGCGGCTGTGCAGGCGCCGGTGCCAGCGCAGGTCGCGGCGGTAGGAGGCCGCGCGGTGGAGGTCGAGGCGGCGGAGGAGCCGGCCGGTCGGTCTCCATCAGTTCCACCTGGCGCGCCAGGCTGATGGCGGCGTTGAGGGTGTCCGGGGCGTGGATGCGGACGGCGTGGCTGAGCGGCGGAAGCAGACCGCCGGTGAAGAGCTGGACACGTTGGGCCTCGTCGAGGCGCCCCGCACGTGGAAGGAGGGCCTGGAAACGGCTGGCGTACTCCTCCACTGTCCCGGTGCGGCGGCACTGGGAGAGCTCGAAGAGGGGAGCTGCGCGGAGGGCCGGCCCGAACCGGAGGTTGAGGAGGTCCTTGAAGTGTCCCCACGACGGCGTGCCTTCATCTTCCTGGAGTTGCACGTACCAGAGCTGGGCGACGTCGTCCAGGTGATAGGACGCCGTGCGCACGCGTTCTTCCGGCATGGTGCGGTGCTGGCGGAAATATGCCTCACACTTGTTGAGGGAGAGGAGGGGATCGACCGTGCCGTCGAAGCGGGGAAAATCCCACTTCTTGGGTCTGGGAGAGAATTCGGAGTCGCGGTGGCCGTCCGTGCCGTGGCCCCCGGCAGCGGCCGAGGACGACGCCGGCTTGTCCTTCATGGCGGCCATGTCAGACTTGAGGGTCTTCATCTCTGCGTTCATGGTCTTCAGCATCTCCATGATCTCGGCATTGGAAGGCTCCGACATGGTGGTGGCTGGGTTGGTGGAGGAGGCAGAGGAAGATGTCGGGGATGGCAGGTTGGATGGTGGGTGCTGGAGTTCGGCGGCTGGCGTGGGGGCTGGTGGAGCGGCGGCGGAGGAGGAAGAAGATCGACTGGATCGCGATACCAGGTTGTCAAGCGCCTTGACGCCTAACTTCGCCGGACCGCGACTACGTAGCTCGTAGTCGCGCTCCAGGCCTTCACCGTGAGATGAATCCCACCGGTGGCTTGAGAGGTTAGAGGGAGAGGAGCAACTTTAGGATAATTGATTCTGCTTAATTTGTTCCCAGTTTGTTACACCGCATATATGGCCATAGGCCCAACCAATCACTCCTATAATTTAGGCATGCAAAAGGAAACTAGAGATCCTAATTTTCTGGAATTAGCCACTCACGGTGGCACCTGCCTTAGCTGCGCGCTCAGCAGCCCTCCTGGCATCACGACGGCGCCTGTAGGTGCGCCCGTACATGACAGTAATAATAGTAAAAGGATTGTTAAATTACAAGTTACATTTTTTTCATGATATAAATCCAATGATACTATTCTAATATGAGCAATCCAAAGGCCACACCATTTATAGGAAGTTATACGTTTACGAAAGGCACTTGTTGTTTTCCTCTTATATCAAGTTATCATGTTTGGAAAGTAGGCATTTCTTCCACCATTATAAACATGGCTGGTTGAGCAGCCTTACCTTATCCTAAGTTGCTGGACACTGAAGCAGTGGAACTGCACTATCGGCTCTGTTCGGCATGACTTAAGCCGGCTGATAAGTTGATACTGTTTTTTATACGGATTAAAATTGGCTTACAGCTCAAGCGAACAGAGCCTAGTTTGTATATGGTAGTTCATGACTTTGCAGGCCTGCAACAAAATCAAGTTGCCATGAAAAAGGCCTGCACTGCTGCGTCAGTGTCTCAATTTTTACTTTACTATTCTTATTGTAGAGTTCTTGGGCTCCTTTTCGTGAAAAGGGGGGAAATCCTGATAACAGATTGCTGGTCACAGATAAATGACATGGAAGAACAGTCCCCAAGAGCTCAGAATAGGTCAGGGTTATGACTGCTAAAACCTGCTGATCACAGATCTCGCACAGGATTTTATCCCCCCAGGATATCTTGTTTCCTGCAGGACTGGATGGGGCTATTTAGCCCCGTTTGGTACAGCTCAGCTTCACTAATGAAGCTGTTTTTTTTGGAAAATAGTTTCATGAGCAACTTACTAGGTGAAGCTGAGCTGTTTTGAAAAAGTGTTTGGCAAAACAGCTTCACCAACAACTTCATGCATGGTTAGGAGAGAAATGGAGGTATAAGCTGTGAAAAACTACTTTTTTCAGCTTCATGGGTGAAGCTGTTTTTGTGAGAGAGGGGATAAAATAGCTTCATAGGTGAAGCTGTTTTGTAAAATGGTGTTTGGCAAAAAAAACAGCTCACAACAGCTCATGAAGCTGTTGTGAGCTGTACCAAACGGGACCTTAGTGCTGGAAAACAGACTCATGAGAGGAAAAATTGGAAGCGATTCTAAGAATACATACATGCCTTTTGTGAGTTGACAATATCACTTATTAAACTATGAGGCATGTTAATTTATAGGGCCTGGCTAAAATGTTGATGTCCCCTCATATTTGCACCTTGCCATACGCATAAATAAAATTACAAAGTACACAATAACCTTGCAGTCCCAATAATTAGCAAAGTCAAGACATATTCACATCCTACCAAGCATACCATCTATACAATTGAGTAAGATCATTGGACAAAGAAAAAGCGCACCCCCCCCCCCCCCCCCCCCCCCCCCAAATGGCCAGGTGAACTTCTTCATTCCTGGCAGAAAATGTCGTGTGTCATATTCATGCTTCCGCAGAATGCTGTACTTCATCATCAAAGTAGTCAAAATCTTGGGCTTTCCAATTTTGACTTTTTAACAGTCGACTCTTACCCTTGTGACCATTATCTGCTACTTCCAGGTCATGTAATTCAAGCTGCTTTTGTACCCAGGGAGGGTCGTCTGGACGAAGCCATATTTTCTCACGAGTGTCCTTGTGCTTGAAATCAGGGTAGGTGGGCCATGGTTTGGATTGTCGGTTGTCCCACCATTCATAGGGGCTGGCAAAGAAGACCTGCCACAAGCGAAGCCGGCCTATACACTCATTCTCTTTTAGCATTTGAGCTGTCAATGTAAACAAAGGGGGCTGATAAGAGACGAATAGCTACAATTGCAAAATTGTACAAGTAAATGGAAAAACTTACGGGATGGTGGACTTGTTGAGTCTGCGTCATTCTGAGGCTTCTTATTTTGATCAAAAACATAATTCAGTTCACGGACATAAATCTGTAACATGATGGGTTCCCAATTTAAAATGTATGAACTAAAATCACAAAGCAAAATGGAACAAGTAAACATCATGCACATATTTATGTCCATTAATATCCAATTTGCAAAAAAAAAAATGTCTACAATGTTGAGGTATTAAGACATTGAATAGATGAGTTTATATGATCACAGATGATTCGAAGGTGAGTAGGAAATATGACCTATATTATGTGAATCCTGACCAAAGGCTGTGCAAGTCATATGAATTTATATATATGAACACATGTCCACGTCTGATCAAAGGCCGCATCAGTACTAGATGTATATATATGATCACATGTCCATATCTCATCAAACTATCAAAGGATCCATCAGTAATACATGTATATTACAATTTACAAGACACAACACAACAAGGTTCTACTGACATACAACACATGGGTAGGTGGTACTAATATGCAACCACTAATTGTACAGTTGTTTTTTAACTGAAGCATATATTCAGAATGGTAAAGAAAATAATAAATAGTTACAGCTATCAGACCTTATAGACGATATACCGTTCACCACTTGGACAGACTCTATGATAAGCGCCCAGACAACCAGATACATAAACAAGGTCATTGTACTTCAGATGCTTTAGGCTAACATTTGCCAGCTCGCCATTCAACTGCAATGTCACCCTGTTCAAGTTTTTCATATAGTAAGCATAATGATACAATCTCAGTTTCATGTAGTCAAAATCACAATAAAGTTACGTGAACAAGAACATATAAGTAAACCTATCATTAACAATCACACAACCTAACTTCCATTCAGCCCAAACCATAATAACAGCTGAACAAGAATATCTGTAGTTAGCAAGTAGTAGGAAAAACAAAATGAAAACAAAACTGTTGTCATTTGTTCCTGGAAGTCATGAAAATGAGTTGCTTCTTAAGCTATTTCCTGGCAAACAGTGCTTTCTTTGCTTGATGGATACATTCTCTATTTGGATGGTAGATTGGCTTTTCTTATCTTATTTATAGAAGTACAAACAACACAGTGTATTCATTGTGATAGTCATATTTTTGTTCAGCAACCGGCGATGTACAAACAATATTCATTAATCAGCGATGTACAACACAGTGTACAAACAATACACTCTATTGTGTACAAACAACACAGTGTATTTATAGCAACCCAACAAACTAAAACCATTTTTGTTCAGCAACATTCATAGCATTTCATTAAAGTCAATTTTTAAATAAACAGTCCAAGTAGATTCTTGCACACTGGGCATGAGAAGATGCCCCAAGCTATTCGTGATGCACCAAATTATCGAGTACTGTAACAACATATTGCAAAGCAAAATCTACATGATATGTACTATAAAAAATAAGGACATGAGAATGCACCCAATTTCTAGGACACGAGAAAAAGCTCTGCAGCAAGCAAGAGATTGGCTGAGGGGATCGGGAGCGAGGGACTCAACGTTAACTTGGACGAGCACGAGGAGGGCGCAGGGGACGAGGAGGCGACGGAGAGGTTGGACGAGCTCGAGGAGGGCGCCGGCGACGAGGAGGCGACGGAAAGGAAGGTGTACGCGCTCGGGTATTCATCGGAGCTATCGTTGAACGGCCTCACCGGTGCGTCGAGGCGACCGATGAGACTGCACGAGTTCCAGGTGAGCCCCTTCTTCCTGACGGAAGAGGGGCGCTGCAGCATCGACATGCGGTACGCCACGCTCTCCGGCTCCCCTGAGCTACATCCACCTCCTCCGCCGCTGTGAAGCAGCCGACGGAACGCCGCCGCCGCCGGCGAACGCACGGCGGCGGCTCCTCCGACGAGGCGCCGCAGCATCCTACTAAGCTTTTTTTTAAGGGGCTCTATGCCGGCTTGATTGATGGGATTTTCTGTCAATCTCACTGGGCCAGCTTTGGTTGTCGCAGATGGCAGCGCGGTGGTGGAAGGACGGGGGCGCGGCGGCGGCTGTGGACGGCGGCGCGACAGCGGCTTGGTGGCGGGTGGACGGGGGCACGCCTTCTGTCGCGGATGGCGGCGTGATGCTGGGCGGACCGGGGGCGGCGCGGCGGCGGACAGCAGGCCAGTAAGCACGGGGGTCGCGGACAGGAACTACGGAAAGTCGGAAACGCGACGGGGGAGGGTCCGATGTGGGGGAGTGTGGGACCCATGCATAGTAGAGGATTACTGTCGTGTCTTATCTATCTAGGAAATTTAAGATCTCTAAAAAATATATAGGAAAGAAAATGTGATAGAAATTTAATGGAGCTGCTGTACTTTCCTTCGGAATTTCAATCAATAATATAAAACACACAAAATAGGAATAAAATATAAGTGCAAAATAGAGGGATTGAAGACATACACTTTTCGTAACTACACTCTCCGCTCATTCTACACTTGTACCCAATTATTAAGGATAGTGGCAAAAAAATCTCAATCACCCTATAGATCAATCATTTAGGGCTACTTTGGCAGCACGAAATCCCGCCGGGATCCCGGCCTTTTCCCGGGTCGAGAAGCCCCCGCGGAAATTGGCCTCGGGCCAGATCGCGGCGCCGTTTGGAAGCAAATGCGGAGGGGGAGAACAACCCAATCCACGCATTTTCCCCGGGGCGTCACCTCCTCGTCTCGAGACACCGGGCAGGGATCCCAGTCCGCTCGCGGGTCACCACGAGGAGACGAGGAGCCGCCGCCGTCCGTCATCCCTTCAACGCGAGCAGGCGAGGAGGCGCTGCTCCGCCATCGTCCGCCACAGATCTCCGCCGCACCATCCGATCGACATCCTCTCGCGTCCGGTGACTTTTCGTGGTAGGGATTCCACAGGCCACCGCCGCCGCCGCGCCGCGCTTCACCTCTGCCACCCTTCCTCGCTGATCCTCTCTGTCTCCGTTGCTGTGACCTCGGATAGCGTTGCCAACAGCTCTGCTTCCGTCTCCGCGGTGAGTTCTCCTCCAAACGAATCTCTTTCCCCTTTCTTGATCCACTAGGGTTTCACCTGCATCTTTGTGGATCTGTACTCCTTTTTGAAGAAGCAACAGTACTGCTTCTGTGTAAATTGAGGAAGCAGAGATGGGAAAGCACGTACTAGCTAGTTGTTCATGGTAAGGGAAACACAAAGATCGAGTAAGCATGTAGCTAGAAAATGCCTGCGGTGCCTGAAAATTCAGGTCAATGTTTTTTTGTGTGAATACGTCAATGGTCTGATCTGTTATGTTTGCTTGCCTGCAGCATCTATTGAAGATTTATCTACTTATTCAATATTTGCTTTCTGTTGCAATGCATTCAGTTCATTTCTTTAGTACTCTTATAAAAATATTACAGCCTCACAGGTATTCAAGGCAGCTGCTATAAATATTCAGAATACAATATGAGTGGTAGCAGCACTAGAATTTCACAATCTGACAGTAATAGTACTGAAATACTTCTATCGATCATTCAGTTTGTTAGCTAGTCAATTCCTCGAGCCATATCAAATTGCAAACCCAATTAAAATCTCTGCCAAAAACCTGAAATTAGTGGTAGCAACAATTAGAATTTCAGCAGTACCTAGCTGAAATTGATTTGTGTGTCAGACATATATATGGATACAAAACTATGTCTAAATTTGTGTGTGAAGTAGTACGCCGTCTGAATGAAAATTGACAGCATGCATGCGCAGTTGAGTTGAGATTCAAATTAACGTCAATATAGTTTCTATTGTCCATGTTAGGTCAATGGATGTAGGCTCGGATCTAAAAACGTTTCTAGTGCTAAAGGTTCAAACTTGTGTAGGGTGGATAAGGTATGCCCTTTTATACTCCTTGTAATTTTCTCTGAGACTAGGAGCAATATATCATTTGATTCTTGTTGTCAAGTATTAAGTTTTTCTGAAGTCTGCATTATTTGCTTTTAAAAAACAAAGAAAGGAGGTACAATAAGTTATTATCTAAAGTGCCCAAGTCCAAGCAAACTAGTCTGTTGGCCTCTCCAAAAACCTACACCTTTAACTAAGTAGAGATAGCACTAGTACCAATGTGCCAAATCATAATTTGCATCTTGTTTTAGACCTGGACTTTGCATTTTGTACAGAGTGAGATATAGAGCATGTTGCACGCAGGGGAAGATTTAGTTGAGGCCCAGGTCATCCTTTTTGCCCACCCATATTTGTTCAGTTGTTGCACGGACTTGCCATGATTGACTGTTAGCTCCCATGCATCAATGCATGCTTACTATCCATAGCTGCATAGCTGTTGCACACAACCATGTGACGTGTCCGTTGGATCCAGGTTGTGCAAGGTGAAGGAACTGAGCGAGGCTTGCTGGGATGAACAAAGCTACATGATCATGCTTGAAGATTCCCACTACATGATCAGGATTGTTGTTTGAGAAAGCAAAACTGCCCTTTTTGTGCTTGGTGATTCATTATATCATATAATCATGAAAATAAGCATGGTTGTTCTTTTTTGTGAGAGAGCATGGTCAGAATTGAGGTGCAAAATAAACTTGTTTGAGCTGCAAATGGTAGTCATCAACACTTCATAAGTATGTGTTGATTATTTTAAACTAGGCTCCCAGCTTGTCTGCAGGCGGCCTCTAGCAAAGGATTGCATACGTCCTTGCCCTAAGCACAAACTCCCAAGCTTCTCAGATCATTGATTTTGATTTTGTCTAGTTGTGAATTTGTGTGGACGGCTACTTATAAATTAGTAAGTGATCTATTCATGTGGACTGCTACTCAGTTTGAAGCCATTATACCTTTTCTATGTTACTTGCAGAGATGGATCATCAGTGGAAGCAATGCATGCATGGTCCCAGAAAAGTAATGCAGACTTGGCCAACATAATGTGCTTGAGGCCTCCGGTTAAAGTTGCTATCGAAGGAAGAAGAGAATTGATGATCAATAGTGATTCAATTTTATTTTTTATTTATTAGCTAGTATATTGATGGAGATGATTGTAGGAAGGCTGTATATTAGCTTTGTTGGAAAAAAGGTGATACTTGAGTAGAACTTTTGTGCCAATTTGACTCTAGTGCCTTAATTTATTCATATTATTTTTTTCTGCTATTTTTCTATATATCTTTGTTGAAAAAGTGTGATACAATGATAATATGTAGTGTATGTCTGTATTACATGATGACAACAGCGAATAGAAATACAGAGGCTCTGTATTGCCATGATGACTGAAGCCACACTTGCCCCTCCGTTTCCAAACGACAGGGGGGAAATTCTCCATGCGTGGATATCTCCCCTGCGGTTCAACGGGGATTCTGCTGTCCAAAAAAAAATCCCTCCCCTCCGATTACTTCCCAGGGTTAATCACCCTTGACTGCCAAAGTAGCCCGGTTGTACTTTAAGTGAACAAACCATTGATACTTTGTCCCTGATGTGAGAGGGGAGACGGAAAGACTGCAGCCTGCTACACTACAATGGACGATGTAGTGAGATGGTACCTATACATGTTACTAGGCTAACGACAGTTAATTAGGGACAATATTTAAAAGCTAGAACGACTAGCATAAAAGGACAGAGGGAGTAGGTGTTTGGATAGGCAAAGGAGAAACACATGAACCTTAAAAGAAATTTAGTATTAAACAATGCTTGCTTTGTTAATGAACCTAATTATTCTATTCCATTCCCATGATTAGATACAAGCTGCTCGCCTGCTCCCATAAATCTATTGTCTGCTTTGTTCCTTGAATCCTTGTGAATAGGAATTTTTCCATTAGATTTTTAAGTGGATTGCTTTTCTATTCCTATAGTTTTCTTATGAAATCGAAGAGAAGGAAAAGTATGTTCCATATGGAATTCCTATGAGCAATTTCTACAAACTAAAGGCTGCTATAGGAATCTGAATTTGTTTTTCCTGCAATCCATAGGAGGCCTAGTTGAGATAAGATATCCGACCAAGTTGATCTAGGTATGTTCCGAACGTAGGAATTTCACACGAAAATATAGAAACAGAACGAAAAAATCGCATTTCAAACAGGCCATAAAAAGACAAGCCAAATAACAAACCTAAGAGTGTCAGACACTCATGAATATTTAGGGTCTGCACCACTGGGACAATCCTCTCACATTTTACTGTACAAATCTTTAGTCCTCATTCTGTGTGCGGTCTATCAAGATGGAGGACAATGGCATAGTGCTGTAGCCACAAGGGGTGGCGTAAGTGTGCAATGGCCGCAACTTTGTTGGCGAGTATGGGCTTGTTTGGTTTCACGCGAACACGGATCTTGCGAGAATTATTACGAGCTTTGGGCACACAAAAAAAAACCTTTTAGCCTCCTCCATCCATTCTCTGTTTGATAGCGTCTGCTCCTGCTTCAGCCTGGGCACCAAATACCAACAACCGAACCGAAAAATACCGAAACCGAAAAAATCGGTTCTTGTTCGGTTCCTATTTCTCAGGAACCAAATTTACCGAGGTAAATACCAAACCGAACCGAATTTACTGAACCGAACCGAATTACCGAATTTAGCTTAAATATGAGAAGTTTGAGTGTTGTTATATTATTTATTGTACTATTGTAGACTATTATATTATGTATTTTGGCACTCACACTTATAGTCTTGTGGACTTTTACATGTATATGTATTTTGCACTATTATTATTTACGAAATCATGTCAAAATTAGTTTTTAAACATGTCATTACATCTTATATATATATATATGATCAGTTCGGTACTATTCGGTAAATACCGGAACCGAACCGAATTTACCGATAACGAACCGAACCGGTACCAATGCTTTTTAGGACTGATCGGTACCAATTTCTCAGGAACCGAATTTACCGAGGTACCGAGGAACCGAACCGATCGGTTCGGTATTTACCGAATGCCCAGGGTGACTCCTGCTCATTGCGTTTTTGTACTTGGAACGAACGAAGCGTCGTCAGCTCCCGCCCCGCCTCTCGATGAGTTGCTGGGCCGCTGAAAGCTTGTACAGTAGCTCCCATGCTATGATGATTTTGCCCCGGCCTCGTTGTTCGGTTACCGTGGAACGTAAACTTAAAGTGATTTCTAGTTGGAATGGTTTAAGAGTTGAAATTATTTCTAGTTCAATTCCGAACGGCCCTTTAATTTATTCATGGGCTGAACCGTAACACATCCATTTGTCAGACGGCGCGCGCGCAGCTTTGCATCGCTGCACTTAATTTTTCTTTCTTTCGCGCATATTTTCTCCGTACTCGTAAAAAAAAGTTGTTTTAAATAAGATTTAAGTCAAACATTAAAAATATAAACCATGAATAATTTTTAAGTTGTTGAGTTTAAAAATGTGATAACTATATGAATAGATTCATACATAATATATAAATAGATTCATCTTCAAAACGACTTCATTTATGAGTATATAGAGACAATATAATATAAGGAGTGTCTTGGGTAAAAACGAGATGTTTTGTTACGCTTCTACCCTAGTATAGCTTTTGTCAACATTGCTAGTAGGATGTATAGGTGCAAAATATATACATGATGTGATGTCATCAGTCCTGGTGCCAAATCGTAATAACCAACCAGTAAAGTACAAACTCAACGACAGTGCAATTGCCGAGTGTCCAGCACTTGGTGCAATCTTAGCACTCGATAAAGCCTTTGTCGAGTGCATTTAGGCTTTGCCGACTGTCACAGGCACTCAATAAAGAGCTGAAATCCGGTAGTAAGAAATTATGTGTATAATTATGTTCCCTTAGTCTCTGAATGAATCAAATCCTAAAGTTATTCTAAGTTATACATATATTATACTTCCTTCATGCCAAATTACAAGACATTCCAAGAATCTTGGAGAGTCAAAGTTTTTTTAACTTTGACCAAAATTCTAGAGACACATACAAAGATTTATGACATCAAATATATATATATATATATATATATATTATGAAAATATAAGTAGAACCTAATTATACTTAGTTGATATCATAAATATTATTATCTTATGATATAAATTTGGTCAAAGTTAAAAAACTTTGATCCTCCAAAATTCTTGGAATATCTTATAATTTGGGATGGAGGGAGTATTTGGTAAAATTTATAGAAAAAAAACATAAATATATACGACATCGAATAATAAGTCTATCATGAACATGCATTTTATGGTGTACATATCTAATAATGATACTAATCTAGTATCACAAATCTTATCGTTTTTTTTTTCTAGAAATTCAATCAAATTAAAAAAAAAGTTTGACTTATTAAGACAACTCTGAAAATAGTGTCATTTGTTCACCTGGCCGTTGTGATTCAACTTCCACGATCTGTTCAGTTGAGTTGCCGCGGCCTATAAACTTTGTATTGTACGGCCAGCATTTCGAATGGGCTAGTTCGTAACCTCAACTACCCCGGGCCCACGTCCGCGTGGTCGATCGATCGATCAGTCGGTGCAACCCAACCCAACCCAAACCTTCCCCACGCACGACACGCGACGACCCCAACTCTTCCTGGATCGGAGGCGCTTTGGACCGCCCCTCGATCCCCCAGCCAACGGACGACGCCTCCACATCCAGAAGAATTCCAGATCACACGCATCTCTCTCTCTCTCTCTCTCCCCCGCGTCCTCCTCGCTCGCCGCCCCTGCCCCCTCCCGCACTGCCGCGCGCGCCTTGTGGAGTGGAGATCCCTCCGGACCGCCATGAAGTGATCCCTTCTTCGTCGTCCCTCGGTAAGAATCACGCGCGCGTGTGCGTGTATGCCCTAGCTTAGCAAAGTCCCGGCCCGCGGAACAATCATCCGTCCAAATCCTCCCCCTCTCTCTTCCTTTACTGGATCCACACGGCCGGCACGCATGCGGCGCCGCATGCTGGCTGATCCGATGCCGCGCTCAAGCCTCTAGGTTCCGTCGATCTCGATCACCGTACCAGTGCTCATTTCTACGTATCTGTATCTGTATGTCTATGTCAGCGCAAGCAGTAGGCGAAGGAGAAGGAGCCGTCCCGCTGGCGGCGGCGAGGCGCGCGGCGCGCGGCGCGGGATGTCGTCGTCCAACTCGCCCTGCGCCGCGTGTAAGCTGCTGCGGCGAAAGTGCACGCAGGGGTGCGTCTTCGCGCCCTACTTCCCGCCGGACAACCCGGCCAAATTCTCCAGCGTGCACCGCGTCTTCGGCGCCAGCAACGTCTCCAAGCTCCTCAACGAGCTGCCGCACGCGCAGCGGGAGGACGCCGTCAACTCGCTGGCGTACGAGGCCGAGGCGCGCCTGCATGACCCCGTCTACGGCTGCGTGTCCTACATCTCCGTGCTGCAGCTGAGGATCAAGCAGGTCCGCGACGAGCTCGCCGCCGCGCGCAAGGAGCTGGCGGGCTACATTGGGCCCGCGGCCTTCACGCCTTTCGTCGCCCCGCCGCCGCAGTACCACCACCAGTACGCCGCCGCGGGCGCCGTGCCTCTCGCGGCGGCGGCCGCCGCTGGCATGGGGCTCGCCGTCGGCGTCGGCGTCGGGCCGCAGCACGGTCACCACCACCCGCACCAGCAGCAGATCATGATGCACCAGCAGCACCAGCACCAGCACCACCTCCACCACCAGCAGATGGCGGCTGCCGAGGCGCAGCATCAGCAGCTCGCTGCGGCCGTGGAGGTCGCGCGAGAGCAGCAGGATCTCATGATGCGGCAGGCCACGGTCTACGCGCACGGCGGCGTCCCCGGGAGCAGCGGCGGCGCCACGGTGGCCGTTGTGCCGCCCGACGCCGTGCCGTACGAGGGCGGCTTCCTCTTCCACCAGCAGCAGCAGCAGCCGCCGCCGTCGCAGGCGCAGACGGCCATGGCGCTCACGTACCAGATGGAGCAGTCCCCGCCGCCGTCGTCCTCGGGCCAGTCACACCCGGAGGTGTCACAGCAGCAGAACACGGACGGTAGCGACGAGGGCAGCGGCGGCGGCGGCGTGCCGCCGGCCTGATCTGATGAGAGTCTGATCGAGGGCCGCACCGCACCGCACCGCGCACGCGCCTGCCTCCTCGATCTGATTCGTGCTTCCTCCAGCCTTTTTGCTTTCTTGTTTGGTGTTGTCCGTTCCTTGTTCGTTATGAATTTTTCCTGTTCCGTCGTCTTCATCATATGGCGTCGTCGTCGCGTCGGCATCGTCGTCGATCTAGGATCCATGCACGCCTCCCGAAGGCAGGCTCTAGCTGGATTCTTAACAAGGTATTCTTTTCTACCACAAATTGATATCCTCCACACTCCCGATCGATTATATTGACTATATGATCGATGGCCGGATTCTCTTTTGACTTTCTCGATCCCCGAAACTATTGTTTGTACATACAAAATTATTCTTTTTGAACCAGGGGTGTTTGAACGAGAAGTACTAATAAAAGTATATGTTTTTACAGATCTTGTTGATCCTTATTAAAAATGTTCTATGTTATATGTCGTTTCGGCTTTTCAAGACATATAATTTTACCTACTATCTAGATATAATAATGTATAGCAAAACCTACACACTCACAATTTGGATTTGGAACTGTGTACCAAAAGGTTCACCCTGCATGTTACCTTTATTAGCTGCTACTTCTACCATTCTGTATCCCAAGCGAGCTTTTTCTTGAGCTGAATCTGGAAGCTGTTTTTATTAATCTTACTAATTAACCAATAATAATTATTGCTTGTAGAATGAACAAATGAAATTTGTAGAGAAAAGTGACTCTTGAGTTGGTTAATATTATTGTTCATCCATATATATTGTAGTATATAGAGTGGTGTGGCTTATTAGCTTTCATGAAATGACTATCCTGGCATGTTAATGACGATGAAGTATAGTAGCTACTATATATATAGATGCTTCTTGCATATGGATCGAAAACCGATTGCTTGAGTTCATTGTCCATATTTTTTCCGTTGTGGATCAGAAAAGGAAGTTTCCATCATTAATGTATATGTATCTATGCCTGTGTAACACAACATGTTAAGTATGCAGTCCTGTGTTGTAGCTAGCTAGCTAGCTAAATTACCAAGCCAGCATATTTCACTTTGATTACAAGAAATACTAGCTAGGCATGGGCAGCTAGATGTACATGTCAAGGTGGCAGCCACCGTGTTTAAAATGTGCGCACAATCTAAAATACATTTTATTGGACTTCTTTACCACACTGTATATCTTAAACTCATTGTCCACATCTTTAATTCTTTGTAATGTATGCTCCTGAAGAAGAAAATAGCTTAATTAAAATTAAGATTGGCATGCTTTTTAAGGGCTGACAAGAGGTAAACAAACGCAGTGGGTGTATGGTGGTGATCCCTAAAATGGGATTCTCGCCTTCTAGGCCGGGTGACCATCGTGACGATCCGCGCGAAGGGGTTGAGCCTATAATGTACTCCCTCCATCCCAAATTATAAGTCATTCCAAGAATCTTGGAGAGTCAAAGTTTTCTAACTTTGACCAAAATTATAAAGACAAACATAAAGATTTATAACATCAAATATGTATATTATGAAAATATAACTAATGAAAAATCTAATTGTACTTAGTTGGTATCATAAATATTATTATCTTTATCTATAAATTTGGTCAAAGTTGAAAAAGTTTGACTCTCCAAAATTCTTGGAATGTCTTATAATTTGGGATGGAGGGAGTAGTAGTTAATCCATTATAGTGGTGCTTTATAAGCACTTCCAGGTCCTATGTTTTATTCCCTTGTGGGGAGCAAATTTGGTTTGGTTAAAAAAATCCCCTTACTACTAGCAAAGCAGGAGTTTG
Source organism: Coix lacryma-jobi var. lacryma-jobi (assembly GCA_009763385.1). Classification (NCBI taxonomy): domain Eukaryota; kingdom Viridiplantae; phylum Streptophyta; class Magnoliopsida; order Poales; family Poaceae; genus Coix; species Coix lacryma-jobi. The sequence continues at coordinate 153,955,868 of CM019823.1, forward strand.
CGAATTTTCTTGGCCAGGAAGGTTGATTCCTTTCTACTCCCTCCATCCCAAATTATAAGGCATTCCAAGAATCTTGGAGAGTCAAAGTTTTCCAACTTTGACCAAATTTATATAATAAGATAATAATATTTATGATACCAACTAAGTACAATTAGATTTTTCATTAGTTATATTTTCATAATATACATATTTGATTTCATAAATCTTTATGTTTCTCTCTAGAATTTTGGTCAAAGTTGAAAAACTTTGACTCTCCAAGATTCTTGGAATGTCTTATAATTTGAGATGGAGGGAGTACCTTAAAGCAATGCCTTCGGGGGGAGGGTCATACCCATGGCTAGTCAAGGATTTTTTTATGCATGATTGAATCCCTGAAATTAAAGGTGCAATGAATCTGCCTAGTTGTTCAGTAATAATATCTCTTGGTTGCTTAAACAGTTATTGATAGCAGTGCTAGTTATTCACTAATAAGCATGACTTGAAAGACACAACAGCTTGATGCATGATAAGGAAAAACACAAGTAACCAACTCTTACATTTTTAATCTCTAGAGTCTAGGTCACACGCAATGATCTTCTAGGTTTGCATTTAATCTATACATGCATGACCATGACTCTTTTGCGTTCTGAACTTCTGATGCATAAATTAAATATATCTCTTCTATCCCTCCCCGATATGGAGGTCTTACTATAAGCATGATGAACATGATGTATGAAACACTGTTTATCACCCATTCAATTTCATTTGCTGACATATCATTCACCTGGAATTATGCCTTGTCAGGTTCCTCATGATCAGTTGCCTTTCTTCCTCAAGAGTTAGAGCCAAATAAATGCAAGACAGAAGGAGTGGTAGGAAATGGGGACAGATACTCATCATATGGATCAGTGTAACACAGAGAAATTAATGGTGGGAAGGTGGAGAGATGGGGGTAGTAGAGGTAGACAGAAACAGCAGCGAGAAGCATGCATGGTGTGCTGCAGCGCAGGAGGGGAGCAGCAAATGGTGGAGTAAGATAGAGAAACAGAACGCATGCAAATAGCTTGCACTTTGCAGGAGGGAGCAGCAGGCATGAATAAAGAAATTAACACGTACGAACAGGAGGAGCAGCTAAACATATATCTTCATTCACACTTGTGCATTTGGTGTTGAAATATATATATGTATCTTTTTTCTTTACCGTTCTTATTTGTATTCTTTTCACCTTTCCCTCTTTTTTCTGGCTTCTCAGCTCATTGGTAAATTCTTTCTGCCATCTTGCATTGTGTGTATAAAGAAATAGGATCGATCTACATAAATGGATGATGGAGGCACGATGGAGCTAGTCAGTCATCATTTTAATTTATGCTGAATCATTATCGATTTTGTCTAAATTATACTATATATCAGCTGATAGCCTTCATATGGCTATAATAATAGGGCCGGCCATCTGGCTCACTTAGTTTCATCATTATATAATTATAAATTGTTAGTGTCCTAACATATTGTCCCGTCAATATCATAACAGTTTTAAAGATGTGTGTCGTTATTTAATTCTTTGGAAGGACAAGAAAGAAGTAGTGTCAATTGTGTATATCTTTGATTGAAATTACTACCATTATTTTTTAGACCACGCCAAACAATGGCGCGTTTCTCATTAAGCAGGAAGCAAAAATATCTTAAGAGTACATAAACCAGACGGTAACCATGGTTACCAAGCCGAACAGAGGCTCAAAGAACTACAAAAACAGCAAGCGGCTAGCTGACTAGCACCCGGCCCTGGACAACAACGAAAGATCAAGCACTTGCTGCAGCACCCGGAGATGCTTGAAGCCTGCAGCACACCAGATATTTAGCTCCTCTTGAATCTAGGTGGCAAGCTGAAAAGGTGACAAAGCTTCGTCGCTGAAGGTCCTTGCGTTTTGTTTCAAGTGGATTGCGTGTCGGTACACTCCAGGAGCTTAACAATCTCTCATATATATGTATGCACCCTGACTGACCTTCACACGCAGTCTAACTTGCTAAGGGCCCGTTCGTTTGACACGGAATCAACTCTTGGATTCATTCCAGCCAGGAATACTTCACTAATTTGTACTAGTTTTAATCAGCTAGAAGCGTGCCGGGCTGAATTTGACTCAACCGAACGGTCCCTAATAGTACATGCAATTTCTTAATAATTCCGTCAATGAGCTCTCACGCCCACCAGCCACCCACCGCTCACTTTAGGCAGCGCACCTTCAGGCTAATAGATTTTTTTTGGCCAACTTTTTTAGTATCATAATCACACATACACCAGTGCAAAATACACATATGAACGGTTAACGAGAAATCTCTCGTTTGTAAGCTAGTTTCCGTACCTGGAAGAGATATTTCTAAGACCTTGTGTGGTGGCCAGCCATTTTTCCCCCACACAAATGTCTGAGCCAACGTTATTTGTTCAAATCAGATCAAATGTCCTATTACATTAATCTCTTTATCAGAGCCAAATTAAAATCTGGTACCTTTCATTTGGAAAATATATAAGTTTAAGTAGCTAGATTCAAATAATGAACTTTCATTGCTTTAGGTCTTTACTAGGTAGAGATGCAAACGGCTTGGATACGGACGGCGGATATCACTGATATTGTATTTGTTTTCATATTTCTATTCAGATTCGAATACACACGTAGTGTCAGCTATGTCAGATTTGATATGATTGAATATTGATATTCATCATAAATATGTGATTTGAGCATTCGGACATGGATGATATAGTATCAGATGTTGAATATACAGACTAAGATATATACATACGAACGGATATGAACTCCTATAAACAGACTCGATGGTTGGTCAAAAAATATTCGTACGTTGCACCCCGCTATTACTAGGGGATTCGGGACAACATGTTTCATTGAGGCACTCTCTGCTCGATAGTAGTGTATTAGGTGCATGCATTTTAGAGTTATTTAATGGGATATATATGTGTGGATGGAAATTCTTCTCTAGAACATTGTGCCTTTTGTACTCTTTGCACACAAAAAAAAAATAGCAGAGTCAAGCAGAAAAATAGCATACCATGATACCAATAGTGGATGTACCACAACAAATCTGTGAGTATATATATATAGATTAATTACGTCAAATTAAACTTTGACGCATGCATCCCATCCGAGTTCTATGTACAGGGAGGAAGTAACGACTGTGTGTTTGGACAAGAGGAAGTACTTCCTCCGTCCCTAAACAAGTGTCGTTGTCGCTTCCCAAGAAAAAGTCACCAGCAATTATATATTAAAATATATTAATATTTATGTTAAGTAATTAGCATCATCGGAAAGATCTTTCACTAGTACAGAACAGGCCTATTGCCCCGGGCCATTTTGGCCTTTAGCCCCGGACATGGAGCCGGGGCTAAGGAATCGGGACTAAAGCCCCGACCTTTAGCCCCGGTTCCATGGCCCGGGGCTAATGGAGGGACCTTTAGCCCCGGTTGGTAACACCAACCGGGACTAAAGAGGCCAGCCACGGGGGCCCGGCTGGAGGCACCTTTAGCCCCGGTTGGTAACACCAACCGGGACTAAAGGGGCCTCCAGCCGGGCCACCGTGGCTGGCCTCTTTAGTCCCGGTTGGTGTTACCAACCGGGGCTAAAGATCCATCTGCTTTTTTCTTTTTTCTTTTTCTGTTCTTTTCAATTGGTTATTGTTTTTGGTTTTACAATTACATTAGGTTTTCTAATACGTATTCTTCGCTGCTAATATATTCTATTATATTAGGCCAGTTTCAAATACACGTATTATTCTTCGCTGCTAATAAATATATATAAACACATAAAATTTACAATTACACACAAATGAAATATGAAACTATACATATATATATAATATAGAGCTAGCTATACACACATATGTACATAAAATATACAACATTATCCATCATGCATGCTTAACTTGATATTTACACACAAATATAATACCGTTCCTAACTTAGAGGTCATACAAGTGTTCATCTTGGTTTGGCTTCATTGGTTCGTCTTTATTAAACCAATACTCGGTGCCAGACTTAAGGACATGGTCATTAAGGAAGCCCGCGATGGTCTCTTGAATTGCTTTGAGGCGGACCTTATCCATCACCTGGTTCTTCAACCATGTCTCCTTCAATTTGGATTAAAATAAAAAGAAAGTATTAACATACATAATATTTATGTAATAGCAACAAAAAATAAAATAAATTTATTTACATGTTACGTACTTGCTGACTCTGTAAAGGAGTTCTTTTTTCATACACCGTCAGGAACTCGCAAACATAGTACCCACATAAATTGTTTCCCGGTGACTGCCGTAGAACCCACTGTACAATATGTAAAAAGAGTACTCTCGGTTGAGCGTGCGTCTGCTGAGTGATGCTAATTAAGGTAAAGAGGCAGGGAGGTACTCTACAACTTACATTTAGGACTAGAGGATCAGGAAGTTGCGCTTTCAGATCCGGACGGTGTTTCTGAACAAACCAAGTCCAAACCCTTCACAATAATTGGAACGTTAATTAACTATTGCAGAGTTAAAGAGCTATAGCAAGAATCAATATTTAAAGATCACATTACCCTCGGATAATATTAATCATATCTTGGTAATCTTCTTGTGGTTTTCTCAGAGAGTCATAGATTAGCAAACGACTCTCGTGGAGATCGATCACCATTAGAATCCAGTGAAAACTGCATTTATGTTTATATAGTCAACACATATATATATCTTTATGTCAACCTATAATAAAATGTGCATATGATAACAAAACTCACCTAAAGTTGTAGGGGAATAGTATATATCTTTTGTCCCTTTGGTTTACCAAGAACCTCCGCAAATTACTCTCTGTTTGAGTTTTCCATGCATCCGAGTGAGTATTGCTTGGGTGCTTGAAGACGATATATGGATCGATGAAACCAATCTCCTTGTCATTTTTATGCCTTAGTTGTCTCATCATGTTTCTGCACATGTTTACAAACGCTTGCTAGCAGTGTGAGGATAATTACTTATACATATACATAAGCTAAAGTGAGATTATTAAAGGAAACAATCACTTACAGGCAAAAGCAGCTGACGAGAGATTTGTCGAGAGCGTCCATGTGGCAGAGCTGATGTAACTCATTAAACTGAACATATATGATGTCATCACCACGGAAGTAATCATGGTCTCTAATTCTGACGCAAATGTAGTCATCAGCTTTTCTGCCACACGCCGTAAGGTACCACTGATTTAGCAAGTGCATCTGTGTACCAAGATCCCTCAGGGCCGCTGGGTTGTATAGACTTTGGCCATATACATATGCCCTCTTCCATTTATCAACTTCTGGAGCACTTTTGATGCCTGCTTCTCCGAGTATGTTTTCCACATTCAAACCAGTTTCCTCAAAAAATGCGAGCAGTTGCGCAGGATCAACGTCTCCATATGCTCGTTGTATGATTTCCATGTTTGTACCGTATTCATTATCAACAACTAGATCTGGCACTGATTGCTTCTCTTGTTCCCCGAGCTGTGGGACACCCTTTCCTGCTCTCTTCTTTGCCTTCTTGGCCTCCTCAAGTGATTTGCTAAGTGTGCGATCATAGTCTGATTTTGGCGAAGCCTTACGGGCAGCACGTACCTTTTTTTGGTGAGCGTCCACAGTTTGCCTTAGTTTTTCAGGACGAACAAAAAGGTACGGCTTCTCCGGGTTTCGCTTTGCTCGACCACTAGCAATGGCAGCTTCGAAGAACTTGTTACAGTCTTTTTGCACTGCAGCGTCAGTCTCCTCCTCGGTCATGTCATATGCAAGTTTTGTCATCTTGGGAGCTGATTTTCTCACAGGTGCTTTCTTCTTCGGAGGTGGTGGGGCTGACGCCTTTGTTTGTGTGACAGGCCTCTTCTTTGTTGGCGGTGGAGGTGTTGGAACCCGCCGTGGAGATGGGGCAGGTGGCGGTGTCGGAGCCCGCTTTGGAGGAGATGGTTGGGTCGGTGGCGGTGTTGGATCTCGTCGTGGAGGAGATGGGGCCGGTGGCGGCGTTGGATCACGCCGTGGGGGAGATGGGGCCGGTGGCGGTGTTGGATCCCGTCGTGGAGGAGATGGGGCCGGTGGCGGTGATGGATCCCGTCGTATTTGATCTTGATCATCATCGTCCGCAACACTGTGATCATGTGGTGAATGTAGAATTGGACTTAGGTTGGGGGATGTCCTGCTGCGAAAACAACATGGTATGAGTATCCATTTATACTATTAGCTCACCAATACTATTAAGTTTCATTCACTAATTTCATACACACCTAGGGATAGGTTGTTGAGGAGGAGGAGGTGATACGCCAGGAATTATGATATAGCGCTTGCGCCAACATATGAATGTCTTCTCCGCTTCTCCTAATGTATTCTCGCCATCACCTCCTTTAATGTCAAGTTCGACATTCTCGTAACCTTTTACCACCCTGTCCACCGAGACGCTAGCATATCCAGGAGGTATTATTGCTCCATGACTTCTTGGTGTCTTCGTAGGATCGATAGGAGATACAACACCTATAGCCACCATGACTGTGGTATTCCCCTGTGGAATGTGCAGTTCACATGTCGTGAGAGGCTCGGTGATGTCGTCCACAGGAAAGCGCAGTGCTGCGTCTGAGACCTCTGTGGAAGCGCAACTGCTTTTCATTTGCTCAGGGGGGCTGATATTGACTCCCGGCTCTGATGCAGATTGCCTTTGCATTGCTAACTGCACTTGCCTTTTTATTTCCTCGTTCATTCTGCCTTCAAGTGCTTTTTCTCGCTCAACTGCTTCAAGAGCCGCGGCCTGTGACTGAATAACCATTTCTTCTAACCGGCGCATGCGCTGTGCCTCCTCCTCCTTCTTTCTCGCGCGGCTTCTATAGGTCTCTTTGTCCTGAGGGAAGGCATGTACCCATGACAGCTCCCCATAGCCTCTGGTTCTCCCACCATGTTCAAGATTCTCCAGGGCGTATGTCAGCTCGTCCTTGTCTCTGTTCGGCTGCCACCTGCCACTGGCAGCCATTTCTCTAGCATAAACAAATCTTTCTGCTGCTCTTTGGAGTTTTTCGCCATAGTGTACCCTTCCTGTTTGTTGGTCCAGGCTTCCTCCATGACCAAAAAACCAATACTTGGCGCGCTCAGGCCAGTTTATCGATTCTGGTTCAATGCCCTTGGCTTGCAACTCTCGTTCCATTCTTTCCCATTTAGGAATGGCACTCTTATAGCCACCTGATCCCAAGTGATGGTGGTATTGTTTTTGTCGGGCATTCTGCTGGTTCCTTCTGATCCGTGCCTCACTCTCTTCTGATTTCTTGAATTCTACAAACTCATCCCAAAATGGCCTCAACTTGACGTAGGCCTTAGTGTTGAAATCCGGAGTTTGGTCCTTCTTGATAAATTTGTTGTATAAGTTCTTCTTCCAGCCCTGGAATAGTGTTGCCATTTTCTTCATAGCCCAGTCCCGAACTCTGGCCTTCAAATTTATATCTTCTGTTTCAAGTGTGAAATGTGCAAGGACCTCTTGCCAAACCAGTTCCTTATCAAGATCAGAGACAAAACTTATATCAGGAGCACTTGCCTTTTTCTTCCATTCACGAGCACTGATCGGGATCTTATCCCTTACAAGGCACCCACAGTGGGCAACAAATCTTTGTGCATGTTCTCCAAGTACTTGGCCTGTTTCCTCGTTGAATTCTGAGATAATGTACCGGCCCTCCAACGGCTTCTTCGGACCTCGTACGGTCCTACTCTTCCCGGTAGTCGTTGTCGATCCGGAGGGCTACATATGTAGGAACAGTAGATTATAAATACATTTATAAATAATTTAGAATTTCATGTGCACATAGAGATTATTGTAGGTATATACCTCGCCAGTATTTTCTTGCATTATTTCTTCATAATCGGCAAAGTATTGACTGCCGTCATCTACTTCTTGATTATTGTTATCATCACCTGCTAAATTTTGATTAGCGCCGCTGTTGATTAATTCGTACATTTCCTCCTCCATGTTGTCAACTGGGTCGGCCATTTCTGCGAATGACATGGAGGATAATAAACACCATATTTTTGCAACTAACGTGCATAGGGTTTCGGGTTTTGGGTTTCGGGTTTAGGGTTTACGGTTTGGGGTTTGGGGTTTAGGGTTTGGGGTTTGGGGTTTAGTGTTTGGGGTTTCGGGTTTGGGGTTTAGGGTTAGGGGTTTGGGGTTTCGGGTTTAGGGTTTAGGGTTTGGGGTTTGGGGTTTAGTGTTTGGGGTTTAGTGTTTAGGGTTTCGTGTTTGGGGTTTCGGGTTTGGTGTTTAGGGTTAGGGGTTTGGGGTTGAGGGTTTGGGGTTTGGGGTTTAGTGTTTGGGGTTTAGGGTTAGGGGTTTGGGGTTTCGGGTTTAGGGTTTAGGGTTTGGGGTTTAGGGTTTGGGGTTTAGTGTTTGGGGTTTCGTGTTTTGGGTTTCGGGTTTGGTGTTTAGGGTTAGGGGTTTGGGGTTGAGGGTTTAGTGTTTAGGGTTTCGTGTTTGGGGTTTCGGGATTGGTGTTTAGGGTTAGGGGTTTGGGGTTTAGGGTTTGGGGTTTAGGGTTTGGGGTTTCGTGTTTGGGGTTTCGGGGTTGGTGTTTAGGGTTAGGGGTTTGGGGTTTAGGGTTTGGGGTTTAGGGTTTAGGGTTTTAGGGTTTAGGGTTTAGGGTTTAGTGTTTAGGGTTTAGGGTTTGGGGTTTGGGGTGTAGGTTTTGACAACATTAAAAATAACATATATCCATGAAGACTATATTCGTAAAAATAACACTACCGACATGATCGAAAAGTCATATCCAAGTGATTATTCTATAAACATATCCAAGTGATTATTCCATAAACATATCCAAGTGATTATTTCATAAACATATATATGACCGATATAAATAAATGTTTACATATCTAAACCAAATTATCTAAGTGATTATTCCTCCTCCATCTAACACATGCAAAGGACACACCGTTGATGAGAGGACGACGACGGACGACGGCGAGGATGATGTCGCGGTGAGGACGACAACAGACGACGCCGAAGATCACGTTGCGGTGAGGATCACACGGTGAGGATGACGGCGGACGGCGCGGTCAACGCGACCAATCTCTTTTATCTACATGTGTGTAAACATAATATTTTGTTAGGGTAAAAACTATTTTCTATTTTCAATTCATATGGATTTCTATTTTCCTTTTCCTATTACACACACAGTGCACACACACTTTAATTACACACTACACACGCACACGCACAAACACTTCACACACACACGCACGCGCGGTGGCACTCCTCACCGGCAGCGCGAGGACGGAGGCACACGGCCGGAGCGGCCGCGAGACGACGGCGAGGACGAGACACGACGGCACAAGGGGAGCAACGGCCGGCGGCGAATGGCGAGGATGTCACGACGGGGCACCTTTAGTCGCGGTGAGGATGGCGGCGACGGACTACATGTGTAAAAACATACTATTTTGTTAGGGTAAAAAACATTTTCTATACATATTTTCTATAAATATATATTCATTTTTCTATGAACATATATAATTGTCCAAAGGAACACATGATTCATTCTTTTTTCTTTTTCTTTTTCTTTTTCTATACACTGCACACACACACACACGGCGAGCAGACCGGCCGGCGAGCACCACCACGGCGAGCAGACCGGCCGGCGAGCACACGCACACACAACACACGCACACACCGGCGAGCATCACCACGGCGAGGACGACGGCGCGCGGCGAACGGCGAGCACCACGACGAGGACGACGGCGCCGGCGAGCACCACGGCGAGCAGACCGGCCGGCGAGCACACGCACACACAACACACGCACACTCCGGCGAGCACCACCACGGCGAGGACGACGGCGCGCGGCGAACGGCGAGCACCACGACGAGGACGACGGCGCCGGCGAGCACCACGGCGAGGACGGCAGCGGCGCGCGCGCGGCGAACGGCGAGGACGAGTCGCGCGGCGGCGCGCCCGCGCGAGAGGAGACGCGGCGAGGGCCGAAGATCGACGGAGGGAGGAGGGCGGCGCGGGAGAGGACGACGGGGAGGCGGACGTCGGCGAGAGAGCTCGAGGAGGACGACGGAGGGAGGAGGCGGCGGCGTGGGAGGCGGCGGCTCGGGCGTCTGACGTCGATCTGAGGAAGGAGGGCACTGTGTCCTATATAGGCGGGGAGGCTTTAGTCCCGGGCCGTGGCACCGCCCGGGACTAAAACACCTTTAGTCCCGGGGCGTAATCCCACCCGGGACTAAAGGGGGTGACTTTTAGTCCCGGGTGGTATTACGGCCCGGGACTAACACCTTTAGTCCCGGGGCGTAAGCCCACCCGGGACTAAAGGGGGTGACTTTTAGTCCCGGGTGGTGTTACGGCCCGGGACTAAAGGTTCCTTCAGTCCCGGGTGGTGCTACGGCCCGGGACTAAAGGGTCTTCTCCCGCCTTTATTTTTGGGTTTTCTGTGTTTTAGGTTTTGGGTATATTAATATGTTGTAATACTTGTTATTTGCATAGTAAATTCAATATTTGGCATAAAATTACTTAAAAATAACATTTGTGTTTCCTTTTACCTTATTGTATAGTAGAAAATTTTGTAACATAAATTCTTTTCTTTTCTTATAATAACAAATATAAATGTAAAGAAAAATTTATATTTTGTTAATGCAAAAATAAAATGTTAAATTTAAATATCTGAAACAACCGGTGCTCGATAGGAAAATATTTTTTGTATTATATGAACGTTAAATTTTGGGTTGTTTATCTTTTATTGTCCAAATAAGTTGGCACGGGTGAGGAAACCAATAAGTTTGTGTTTTTTCGGAGATGGTTTGCTACTTTTTCCGGTTTAACTGAATTACCGCACACTTGCACCCAATAATTATAGGTTCAATTGGGCCTACCAACAAAATAATCCAGAATTGAGCCAAACTTTTACCAACTTTTATCTCATTCGACATAGAAAAAATGTAATAATTAAAATAATGATCAGAAAAATCTAACACCACTTGTGGGGCATCAAGTTGGGCTCATATGCTTGCCAAAAATAAATCAAGTCATTTCGACAACGACATCAACGAACCATGACTATGCATAATCATTATTAGCTGTAATATATAATATTAGTTAAAACATCACTATATATATATCAAGCGGGTACACTGGTGATCTTTTTCTTGACGTATGTTCCTTGGTCATGATCATGTCGTAACCATGGAGTCTCCTCAGCATTTAGCAGGATGCTTGGGTCTTTGGTAACACTGAAGGGCGGTATTCGGTCATCCCTTTCATAATCTTCTGACATGTCTGACTTGTCCTCAATTCCCACGATGTTTCTTTTTCCTGAAAGAACTATGTGGCGTTTTGGCTCTTTGGTTAATTTATCATCATTTTTCCCTCTCTTGGGTTTTGTAGACATGTCTTTCACGTAGAACACTTGAGTCACATCAGCAGCAAGGACGAATGGTTCACCTTTGTATCCAATATTGTTGAGATCCACTGTTGTCATTCCATACTCCTTGTCAACTGTTACTCCGGCTCCGGTCGCCTTGACCCATTGGCATCGGAACAAAGGGACTTTAAAATCAGGTGCGTAGTCTAGTTCCCAAATCTCCTCTATGCGGCCATAATATGTTTGCCTCTTCCCAGATGGGTCTGTGGCATCTACGCGAACACCACTGTTTTGGTTCGTGCTCCTTTGATCTTGGGCCATGGTGTAAAATGTGTTTCCATTGATCTCATACCCTTTGTACGTGAGGATGTGCCATGACGGTTGCCTAGCCAACAAATATAGTTGCTCATCAATATTGTTATTACCCAGACATTCCTTTCGCAACCAAGTGCTAAAAGTATTCATGTGCTCACGTGTTATCCAAACTTCATTCTTCTCTGGAAATTGGGATCGTAGGAACTCCTTGTGTACATCGATATATGGATCCACCACGGCTGAGTTTTGAAGAACTGTGTAGTGCGCTTTATTGAAATAATCATTCCCCGTACCGATATATGTTTTCTTCCCTAGTGTCCCCTTTCCACATAGCCTCCCCTCGTGCCGCGATTCAGGAACACCAATCGGGTCAAGGTCAGGAATGAAGTCAACACAGAACTCAATGACCTCCTCTGTCCCGTAGCCCTTGGCGATGCTTCCTTCTGGCCGAGCACGTTGGCGAACATATTTTTTCAGTACTCCCATGAACCTCTCAAAGGGGAACATGTTGTGTAGGAACACAGGACCGAGAATATGAATCTCCTTGACCAGGTGAACTAGGAGGTGTGTCATGATATTAAAGAAGGATGGAGGAAACACCAACTCAAAGCTCACAAGACATTGAACCACATCATTCTGTAGAGTAGCCAGTTCTAGTGGATTAATTGCCTTCTGAGAAATTGCATTGAGGAATGCACAGAGCTTCACAGTGGCAAGACGTACATGTGGAGGTAGAATTCCTCTTAAAGCAACCGGAAGCAATTGCGTCATAAGCACGTGGCAGTCATGCGACTTTAAGTTTAGGAATTTCTTCTCTTGCATATTTATTATTCCCTTTATATTGGAGGAGAATCCAGATGGGACCTTGATGCTGTTTAGGCATTCAAACATGATTTCCTTCTCTTCATTGCTAAGAGTGTAGCTAGCAGGTCTTAAGTAATGGCGTCCATCATCTGTCTTCTCTGGATGTAGGTTGTCTCGTTCTTTCATGCGCTGCAACTCTTGTCGTGCTTCAAGTGTATCCTTAGACTTCCCGTACACACCCATGAATCCTAGAAGGTTGACACAAAGATTCTTTGTCAGGTGCATCACGTCGATCGCGTGGCGGACCTCTAGTACATGCCAATAGGGTAGCTCCCAAAATATTGACTTCTTCTTCCACATGGGTGCGTGTCCCATAGCGTCTTTCGGAACAGGTTCACTGCCCGTCCCCTTTCCAAAGACTACTTTCACATCCTTAATCATCTCAAGTACATCTTCCCCAGTTCTGTTGCGAGGCTTGCTCCGGTGGTCTGTCTCACCTTTAAAATGCTTGCCTTTCTTTCTAACCTGGTGATTCATCGAAAGAAATCGACGATGCCCAAGATACACTACCTTTCTACATTTTTTCAAATATACACTATCCATGTCATCAAAACAATGTGTGCATGCATTATATCCCTTGTTTGACTGTCCTGAAAGATTACTTAGAGCAGGCCAATCATTGATTGTTACGAACAACAATGCTCGCAGGTCAAAGTGTTCCTGTTTGTAATCATCCCACACACGTACACCTGATTTACTCCATAAAAGTAGGAGTTCCTCAACTAATGGCCTCAGGTAGACATCGATATCGTTGCCAGGCTGCCTCGGGCCTTGGATGAGCACGGGCATCATAATGAACTTCCGCTTCAAGCATAACCACGGAGGAAGGTTGTACATACATAGAGTAACAGGCCACGTGCTATGACTACTGCTCTGTTCCCCAAAAGGATTCATCCCGTCCGTACTTAAACCAAACCTTAAGTTTCTAGCATCTTTTGCTAATTCTGGGAATTCTCTGTCTATTGCTCTCCACTGGGACCCATCTGTAGGGTGTCTCAACATGTTGTCTACCTTACGGTCTTCTTTGTGCCATCGCACCAACTTTGCATGGTCCTTGTTTCTGAACAGACGTTTCAGGCGTGGTATTATAGGAGCGTACCACATAACCTTGGCCGGGATTTTCTTCCGGGGACGTTCTTCACCCTCAACATCGCCAGGGTCATCTCGCCTGATCTTATATCGTGACGCGTTACATACAGGGCATTCGTCCAAATTCTCGTATTCCTTGCCACGGTACAGGATGCAGTCATTAGGACATGCATGTATCTTCTGGATTTCTAAACCCAAAGGACAGACCACTTGTTTTGCTTCGTACGTAGTGGCGGGTAATTCGTTAGGCTTCGGAAGCATCTTTTGTTTTATAATCTTCAATAATTGTCCAAATGCCTTATCAGATACACCATTCTGTGCCTTCCATTGTAGCAACTCAAGTGTTGTGCCTAACTTTTTTTGTCCATCTGCAGCAGACGGATATAGTAATTTCCTGTGATCCTCTAGCATACATTCAAACTTAGCCTTCTCCTTATCACTTTCGAAATCTCTTTGTGCATCACGAATGACATCACCAAGAGCATCATCTTCAGCGACTGTGTCTCCTGCACTTGCCTCTTCTTCACCTTCCTCCATTGCAGTATCACCAAAGTCACCGTATTGAGCAATAATGTCATCGTCAGGGTCCAATTGTTCTTCTTCACCTTCTTCCATCATAACCCCAGTTTCTCCATGCTTCGTCCAACAACTATAGTTTGGCATGAAACCCGACTTGAACAAGTGTGAGTGAAGACTCCTTGAGCTAGAATATTCCTTCGAATTATTACAAAGGGCACATGGGCAGCACATAAAACCATTCCGCTTGTTTGCCTCGGCCACTCTTAAAAAATAATGCACGCCATCAATGAACTCTTTTGAGCGACGATCGACATTGTACATCCAGTGACGTGTCATCGTCTGCATTATATGACATATCACATAATTATATCGATCTCTCATTCTTATAAACAAATAAAATTATAAAATGTCTGACATAAAATTTAGTAAGAATCACTGGTGGCATAAAAGTAGTAGCAGTTGAACTTGTCTAATTAATTAATTATTACATCAAGATAACAGTGCAGCCTAATCCACTTGGCCACAACCAAAGCAACTAACAACACATGCACATTTCTCCCACATCACAGTCCAACAAGATGTACTGTCTGCCACTCCAACCGGATAGGAAGGTAAGGTAGGGGTAGGTGCAGTAGGAATTGAGTTGATTCTTGAGTTAAAAGCATCTAGAGCTGCAGAAGCTTCCTCAAAAGACTTGTACTTTTTATGCACAGCTCCCTTAACTTTGAGGACATACTGACTGCACTCGGCCCAGCTGGTGTAAATACCTGGTTTGGTGCCCTCGAAAACAACATACCAACCAGGCATCCTTCTGCGTTTTGTAAACTAAAGTATTATATATTTCTAATTTCTGTAAACAACTAATTTAACTGATCTCTATTTCTCCAAAATAATAAAATATACTAATTAAACCGGTCACATTTTGTAAACTAAAGTATTATATATTTCTAATTTCTGTAAACAACTAATTTAACTGATCTCTATTTCTCCAAAATAATAAAATATACTAATTAAAACGGTCACATTGTGTAAACTAAATTATTATATATTTCTAATTTCTGTAAACAAATGATTTAAATGATCTCTATTCCTCAAAAAACTAATTAAACTGTCACATTTTCTAAACTAAAGTATTATATATTTCTAATTTTTATGTAAACAAATGATTTAAATGATCTCTATTTCAAAAAAAACTAATTAAACCGGTCACATTTTCTAAACTAAAGTATTATATATTTTGTTTTCTAAACCGGTCACATTTCTCTAAAAGACTAAAATAAACTAATTAAACGGTCATATTTTGTTTTTAGATTAATAATTTGAACTATCAAGTCAATGAACTCAAAATAGCTACAAAAATGAATAACTTAAGCTAGTAACCTTTCAACGAGTCGATGGCGGTGTAGATGTGATGAAATAAATCAATCGCCGGAGATGTGTTAACAAACAAAAATCACCGGAGGAGAAGAGAGCAAACAAGCAAGCAAGAGCAAGCAGTGACTGAATGAAGAAAAATGAAGACAGGAGCTCGGGCACGGCTGGAGGTAGAAGAACATTTCAAATATAGGGAGGGACATTTAGCCCCGGTCCTTATTCCCAGCCGGGGCTAAATGTTGGCATTTAGCCCCGGCTGGGTACACCAACCGGAACAAAACCTTTTAGTCCCGGTTGGTGTTACCAACCGGGGCTAAAGATGCCAACATTTAGCCCCGGCTGCATACACCAACCGGGGCAAAACCTTTAGTCCCGGTTGGTGTTACGGCCCGGGGCTAAAGATGCCAACATTTAGCCCCGGCTGCATACACCAACCGGGGCAAAACCTTTACTCCCGGTTGGTGTTACGGCCCGGGGCTAAAGGCCGGTCTTTAGCCCCGGTTGGTAACACCAACCGGGACTAAAGGCCCCTCTGACAATTGAGCCGTTGGGCTGGGGAGCTTTAGTCCCGGTTGGTGTTACCAACCGGGGCTAAAGGCCTTTCTAGTCCCGGGCGCAAATTTTTCCGTGGCTAATGCTGATTTTGCAAATCGTCCAAAGGCCTGTTCTCTAGTAGTGTTTACATCTAGTTTTTTAACAAAATTATTTGGAGATATAAATATTGGACATATTTTCTACAAATTGAGTCAAACACGTGGCACGCACACCAACGGCGACACTTATTTAGGGACGGAGGGAGTAGTCATTATTAGCAACGGTTTTGGATTGCACTGAAATCAATGTCTCACAGACAACTAGGGCTGACTTCCCATCTCCCCAATGCAACCTGGCCATAGTTCCTTTTTCATATTCCATGGCTTGGAGAGCCTACAATGTCATTTTTTAACCGAGTTCGTTCCCATATAGCTAGGAATAAAAGGGAGATCTGGCCAATTATATACTCCCTCCGTCCCTTTTTAAGTGTCGCCCGGAAAACGTGTCTGTGAAGGAAATACGGATTTCTAGAGACACTTATTTTGGGACGGAGGGAGTACAGTGTCTACTCCACCCATGCACAATTTCTTATTTTCTCATCGCATGTGTGCTACTCAAGCTGGGTGTATACAGTACTCCCTCCGTCCCTTTTTATTTGTCGTCCGGAAAACGTGTCTGTGAGAGAAACACAGATTTTTAGAAACAGTTATTTAGGGACGGAGGGAGTATATGTGTATATAAAGTGTACTATAGCCTGTAGTGCAAACCAAAGTCTTGGTGTACGTGCAATCTATTAGAGGGCGGCTACTACATAATTAAGCTATTCTTGTCCCCATTTCAAGCTATTGACCCACATTAATTAGAAATCCAGGATTCAGAAGTCCGATCCATCTAGCATTTGTACTAGCAAACAGTGGTGAACCAATCAGTGCCATGGGCGGCCATGCCGTGGTAGGCCTCCCTTTGCATGCATGGGAATAGAAACAAAGTTGTAGCATACAGGGGACTGGTAGCATATGCTGTCCCGTCGCCATCCCTGTCACCTTGTTTGATAGTACATGTACGTATGTACTCCTTCCATTCTAAATTATACACGTATGTACTCCTTCCATTCTAAATTATACAGAGTAAGTCATTCTAAAATGTACTCCTTCCATTCTAAATTATACACGTATGTACTCCTTCCATTCTAAATTATACAGAGTAAGTCATTCTAAAATTTTTAGAGAGTCAAAGTTTTTAACTTTAACCAAATTTATATAATAAGATAATAATATTTATGATACAAGCTAAGTATTATTAGTTTTTTTATTAGTTATAATTTTAATAGTATATCTATATGATATCATAAATCTTTATATATCTTTCTATAATTTTGATTAAACTTAAAAAACTTTGACTCTCTAAGTTTTTTTGGAGTGATTTATAATTTAGGATGAAGGGAGTATGTACTCGTATATATGTATCACCAGCAGCCTTGAATTTATTACGCAACTGTCTAGTACTACTACTACGCAAATGAGGCGCTACAAGTACGACGACGACGACTCAAGCACATTACACATGCAAAGAGCTAGCAATGGGGCCCGGGGGGCGGACCACCTTGTCAGCCACTGAGCGCATGGAACGTGTATATATTGAGCTATGAGCCGGTTTAGCTGATTCGTACGATTAATTTTTTATGAGAGAAAAATATTATTTCATAGTTGGTTTGCAAGCCAAGAGAGCCAATTATCCGTGGAAGAGAATTCGGTATATGGCTTAAATGCAGAAACGGACGTGGTAGCTTTGTTGTATCTAACTCTGGGGACCTCCGAATTTAGTCCCCTAGCTGTTGTTGCTGCTGCCGCGGTTTGGAGTTATTGCCACGACTATCTGCCGGCGATACGTAGTTACCAACGCCGCGCGCGCGCAGTAGTAGTTTGGAGCTGTCCCGGCCAATTTCATCAGTCTCTCTGCCTCTTTTCTTTTGTAGTAGTTTGATGAAAAAGGCCTGCGAGCAAAAGATTAGTGGTATCTTTCAATCATTGGATTCGACCAAAAGGACAAAGTGTTGTTTTCCTCACTCTGACCTTCAATAGCAGTGCATTGCTGTCTGGGCCAAAAAGGATCATCACACGACAAACGTACACACATATAATAAAGCTATAATAACTGCTATACGTAGCACGAAAATACTAAGAGAAAAAAAAAGAACCATGAAATGTATGGATCCAACAGAGTCTGAAATGAAACTGTAATACTATATTGCAACAGAAATACGATGTCGTGCTTCCTTCCTTTTGTGACATCTTAACTAGCCTTCAATGGAGAAACATTAACATGAACAACATTGCTGCAGGGGTCAAATATGATGCCGTGCTTCTTTCCTTTTGTGACATCTTAATAACTGGCCTTCAATCAATAGAGAAACATTAACATGAACAACAACATTGCAGCAGGGGTCGGTGTTACCCTCTCGATGGACCAAACCAAAGAGATTGCATTCAGATGGCGCACCATAGATCGTGCGTGCATGCATGCAATGGTCCATCCGTGCCAGACCAGAAAAAGATCAGATGGCCGGTGACTGGGCTCTGCAGACTGATACACACAGTGGTTAATATGAAAAGGTTTGCCCGTACAGTACAGGGCAACACTCATCTACCGGATCCTTCGCGTGAATTCAACATTCAATACGTAAGATCATGGCAGTACCATGCATGCAGCCAGAACGATGAATCGTGAGCCGGCCATTGCAAGAGTAGCTTACAGTTCCAAAACAACACCAAGCCCAGAGAATCATCAATTCACCCAAGCCACAGCAAAGGATAGTCCGCAATGTCTTCCTACATGTCGCGTGTCACTGAACCCGAACTGAAAGAGAAAAGGATGTTATTATTCTATAGTGATTGGTACAGACAAGGTTTCTCCAGTGATTGTTCTTCGTTTTGTTCCTTCGCATCTTTACTTGAAGCTCATTGCTTGTCTGAATCCACTATCACATTGAAACCTTGGGAACGGATAACCAAAATGCAAGCCAAGAACTAGAGATGGAGCTGCTGGAGGGCTGTACCAACCAAAGGTACAATGTTATCAACTCTGAAATATTTACAGTGCTGCCTACTCGACGGGCTTTGAGGCCAAGATCTTGCAGATGGGCATGGTCTCGTTTTTACTCAGCAACTTGAGCGATGGATGGACGGGAATGTCATGCATTAATACCCTATCTCCGACATCAACATTTGTTAGGTCCACCTCAATTTTTGGAGGGATGTGCTCAGCTGGGCAGAGATACACCAGGCTGGTCCTTATTTTCTGCAAAAAGCCTCCTGCATTATCAAGCCAATTTGATAGTCGGGTCAAGAACACGAAGCGAGCAATACAACGAGTAGCAAATTACAAAATCAAAGAATGTGATAGCATGAGCTAGGCAACACCCATAAAAAGGTGTTGAGTTACTGCAGATGCTTAGCATCTTAGCTTGTCAGGGTACCCTGCCTTATAACTAGTTACATGTGTGTTCTTCAGGTTTGTATAGTTGTACCTAAGAAAGAAAAAAAGATTGTGATGAACTGATCATCACATACTCTAGCTGCACATATGCCGACAGATTGTTTTTAGGTGGCAAATTGTACACATCGTGCTGGGGTCCAAAGCAAACTAAACTTCGAGTGTGTAGCAAATGGATTATCAAATATTGCAGTCAGATGAATTGTCACTGCCACCAAACTGCAAGTTATGTAGTCTCATCTGGGCACTAGAAGGTGCCAATAAAAAGTGTGAAATTTGAACCAAGCAACTTCGAGTAATAACATTAACATCTATGTAATCTTTAAATTCACTACATCAAAATAATAAAAGTCTATCTCATAGAAATAATTTCATAATTTTTATCTTACAACTTGTATACGTGATTGGATTGTACAAACCAACACTCTGACATAAAATCATGAACCGAAAAGTCAAAAACAACATTTTAGTCTGACAGAAGGTAGTAAACATCACGTATGTCAGTTAATGAGCCAAACAAGCACTAAACGACGCCTTACTAATACAGACTTCAAACTCTAGAAGTAGATGTACACAGAGTTCAAGTAACTCAGGACACTGACAAATGCAAAAGGCAAGTAACTTAGCATTTTAGTCTGACACGTTTATTCTTTCTTTTTTACTGTAGCCAATTTGGCACTAACCTGAAACACTTAAAACATCAGGACAAGCTTGGCGAATCTTGGGCACTAAATACTATGAACTTGACATCATAAAGATGCAGCAATTATGATGACTTCCCAGATAAGACTAAACAACACTTGTACTGAAAAAGCATGAGGGCACCCTTGAACCCAAGCTTTCTCAAGAAGCCCAGCTTATGTGGCTTCTAAAGGAAAATACACACATTGAAGATGGCATTCAGGTCAGTGAAAATCAGGTACAGGAAGTTGTCCCTCTCACAATCAACAAGTCTTTCATATCAGCAGCACATTTGGGACCTATTGATTGCAGTTTATCATTGCAGAAGTACCAAAGTCATGGTTGATTCCTTATACCAGACGTTTCGATATAAACAATGACAAACGACACCAGGCCAGGACCACAATTGATGCAGAAGTAAATAACAGAGAATACACGTGCCTTGTAGAAAACGGAGGAGCATCAAAACTACTATTAAGATGCCTAGAACAGTATACTGATAAAGAACTTACATAACTCAAATGTGTCCATGAATTAGGACAAAGCTATTTGAACGCCATAAGTCCATAACACGAGTAATAATCTTACTGTGGAACTTCTACAGTCATTTGTCCTTACTGAATAATCAAGGCATGGTTTTTTTCGTATACTTGTGGTTTTTCTTGGTATCCTAAAAGCATCTCCAGGAGATTCTCTATATTGCTCTTTATCACAAAATTTAGAAAACAAACAAAAAAAACATGTTCCAATAGACTCTCCATCATTTCTGCTCTCCAAAACCACCCTTCTCGCTCTCCACTTTTGAGGAGGATACATGGCTTATAAATGCAATAGATGGTAGTTTTCACATGGACTTTTTTACACAAGGAAAAATTAGGATAAGCTATTGAAGTATAGATAACAAAAATTAGCAAGTCTGTTGGAGACATGAGAGATATACAAAAGAATATTCGTTTGACTCTCCAAATAAAAATATAGAGATTGAAATTCATAGAGGCTCTTGGAGTTGCTCTAAGAAAGGTAATTGGTATTTACATGGGCGATGTCTTCACAAAAGATAAAGAAACAAAATTCGTAGATACTGCATGCTGTTTAGTGTTTACTCAGTACTTCCCTACACTACACTCGACCAATATTGGGTGGCAAAGTTGTTTACACACGAATGGATTCAGATGACAGAAAGGAGTCTGTAATCTGGTAAATAAATTCAAATTGGGTTCTGTCTGCTTACTGCAGAGAAGAAAAGTTGGTTGCTTTGTGATCTGTCAGCATCTTACAAAACAGTGCTAACTGATTTCAAGTTATCCCAAAATTAAGGAAAAAGGTAATTTTGGCAGACCCTGCAATTATGACATTAGTGATATACTTGCTTTAGAGGACCTAACTAGTTTAATTTAAGACTTTAAACAAACTATTTTTTGAGTCAGTTCTCATTGTCGCATGACCTTCTAGACAAGATTCAAGGAAATAAGGATTTGGTAGCAATCCCATTCTTCGGAGTCAGTTATGGCTTTATGGGCTCATAAAACTAAAGCACCACTGAAAGAAGTCATGTTTTACACTTCTTCAGTATCTCTTCGAATGCCCATGCTACCAGGCTCAAGATTTACATACCCCATTGGTCAACTGCAAGATGACCAGTTACTTGAAAGTGGCAGTCCAGTTTCTAATTTTTATTTATAAATTAAGTACATGTAAGATGATATATTATTTCATACGCAACATATGTCCTGGACTACAATCGTAAACACATATTTGACCCCCTGAAATCAACGCCAACATGGAAACAATCTTAAGATTAGCATTTCTTGTAATTGCAGAGCCTGATACTTCTATTTCCATCAGCCACAGAAAGGTAGAGAAACACTACAACATACTCTGCTCTCAACTCTACATGACTAGATAGGGAATCCTAGATCAATAAACGTCGAATATCCTAGATACTATCTACTACGAAAAGGTCCTTAAGAAACACAACTTTTTTTCACATGTGATAGTACTTTGAGAAACAGAATAGATGATAGGTCAGATCCAAATTGTCACTCTTTGCTGCCTATTAAGCTAGGAAGCATGAGAAGTCCAGAAATTTTATCAGTGTAATGCAACAGTGAGAAAACGAGTGCCAGACCACCAGTTATGCAATTGCACCAACTACATGACTTACTATTTTCATGTAGCCATAGTATTTGGGCAGCTGGGTATATAATTGTGAAAGAAAACGATTTGCATGTGTTTTCATAATTTCATTATTGAAATATGGACTCACCAAGGTACAAATGCCAAATAAACTTCTATACAGAAGTCCGTAATCTCCACAGCACATCATCAACAACAAAAGATCAAAGAGAATTTCAACAAGTACCAGTTGAATCAAGAGCTTGCGACTATAAGCAATGTGAGACGACTTCTAAGTATGTGTTCATTATTGAAACATGTTTCCAGATTCCCTTGCCATATACACTAGTATGCTGAGCATAGCAAAGAAATATTGAAAAAAGAGAAGAAGAAAAATGTGGTACCTTTCTTCAACCCAGGGCAAGCATCCTCCCCCTTGAACTCTACAGGCAAATCCACCTTCAGCATTGTTCCTTCATCTGCCTTCACCATTACCAAGTTCAATATATTCCCAGAAGTTTCATCTCTATGCACCTGCACACAAAGAGGACGTACATCAATTGCAGTGTGTGGCGTGACAAAAGTTTCAGACATTCTACATGGGCAACATAGGCGATTCCTGCAAAAAAATACAGCTAAAAGCACATTTTCGTCAGGGTTTCTCTACAGTTTAGGGATCATCATTAGCAAGAAACATTTTCACTAAGGAGCATTTCGACAAACACAAGATGGGCAGAAGAGCACCTCCCAGCCGACAAAACACAAAGGAGCTACTCCTATTTCCATGTGCAATGTAGGCAGTTGATGCAATATTTGGTGGGAATACGAGAAAATTTGGGTTACCTTGATGGGTAGGACGGTACCGGCCTGGACGATGGCGTTGGATCGCTCGCCCGCGCGGACCTGGAGGCGGACGGGGGTGGAGAGGAAGTAGGGCGACTGCTTGAGCATCTCCGCGAGCTGCTTCCTGTCTGCGGTGAGGAGCTGCCGGTGGGCGATGCCCTTCCCAGGCGCGGCGCCCGCGAGCGTGAGCAGGACCGCCGGGACGCGGCCGTGGCGGCGCGCGCGCGCCGCGGCGCGCGGGCCGGACGTCTCCCGCGGTACAGCCTGGATCGTGTGGTGGTACGACGCCCAGGCCGTCCGCCGCCACGGCGCCGGAGCCGACGCGCGGAGCGCCGCCTCCCCGGCGGCGGCGGCGGCTGCCTTGCCGCGGAGAAACTGCGCCATTCTCAGGTTCTGGGTTTTGGTCGCGGCGGGCTTTGGCTGGAGCCTGGAGGTATTGCAATTGGTGGTTTAGGCTTTCAGCCGTAGGCTGGCATTAGCTATTGGGCCGAGGATTCCATTCTGTCAGGTTACAGATAGATTACAGGTTTTAGGTGGGCCGCTCGTGCTTTTACTCATGTCTCGTGACGTCGTGGGCTTATGGGTGCGCTGATCCATTCTTCTTTTTCTATATATAGTATAAACAGCGTCTTCTAGAAAATAATTGGTAAATTGGAGTTTTTCGGTTTCTCCAATAATTTTTAAAATCTCAGCTGCTAAAATATATAGAAAGCTATTTTACATCAAAGGGCCTGTTTGGGAGAGTTGTGCTCCCAGATTCTTCGGTTGTGATCCCAGATTCTCAGGTGAAGTGATTTTGTGGCTAAAAGTAGATTCTCTTTGATTCTTTAGTCTAAACTCTCAAAATCAGAACAGAGAATCACTTCACAAAATCAGGTGAAGCTACTTTCTTCATCAGCTCTCAGCCTCCTAGTTCATTTCAGAGAATCACTTCAAGAATCAGCAAAGAATCACTTCTCGCTGAAAAATACGTTTGGCAGTCAGGGAGTGATTCTCGTTGAGAATCCGCTCCGTGGAGCTCTGCCAAACGGCCCCAAAGATCTTTATTCTTCCTTTCTCTCCACATTTAACCTTCAACACCTGTCTTCCTTGAGAATGGTCCATCGATAAGCGCGTGTATATTTCTGCATGAGTGGATCAATTTCCTCAAATGCAAAACAATTTGAGGTAAGAAGTTGTTGCAGAGCCGTCCTTTTCTTAACTTGCCAAAGAAAACTAAATTGAAGAGTATTTTGTAATTTATTCTGAGATTTACAAGCACTATTCTTTTATTGAAAGGCGAGGTGCCCCGTATATTAGGTGACTTCATAAAATCTTGAGAACTTTTGGCTTACTCATTCAAGGTTGCTCTGGTCCAGTCCTAGTGTTATTATGGGAGATAACTTCTATATCGTGACGTATGAGAACTAATACATATAGGATGACTCTTTGTAACGGCCTTGTAGTGCGATCGTGTTGTGCACATTAGCAGTGTTTAGTGTGACGGGGAAATGCACGACTCGGGGGTAAAGATATGCAACCTCACAGAGTGTAAAACTGATATATCAGTCGTGCTCACGGTCACGAGTGGGCTTGGACTTCCTCGAGATTAGTTGGTTGGTTCTGGTTCGGGTCTGGTTTGCCTAATGGACTTCAGGTGTGGGTTTGCTTGGTGGATTCCAAGTGTTGATTACTCGGTGGATCTCCAAGTGTAGTTTTGCTCGGTGGACTCTGAGTGTTGGTATTATTTTCTAAGGAGAATGTGGTTAAACCTAGTAAATAGGTGCATAGGAAAATAGGATTAATAGGATGTGTCACGTTAGGTGCTCATGTCAAACAGAGTCAGCCTACCTTTGTTATTAGCCCCTTGTCGACACTACGGCAAGGGGCTCGCGCTCGACCTCGACGACGCCAACAGCACCTTGCCGACTTCACGTCAAGGAGCTCGCCATCGACTTTGGCGACATCAAGCACACCCTCACCAACTCCGTGGCTAGAGGCTCGCCATCGGCCTCGAAGACAACAACAACAATGTTTTTAACACTACGACAAGGGGCTCGCCTTTTGAAAGGACCGTGACGCCTAAGAGGGGGGTGAATTAGGCAAGAGTGTGATAGAGATGCAAACTCCCGTCGACGACTCCGATATTTTTACCAAGGTATCGAGAAGCACGCAAGCTTCCCCCTAGTCCTCGTTGGAGCCCCTCGCAAGGGCCAAGCTCCCGGTCGGGTAACTCCGTGGATAGCTTCGGGCCTTCCCCACACGCAAGTGGGTCTCCGGTTAAGCCACTCGTGGCAAAGCCTCTCACGGATGCTCTCCGTCGTCTTCACTATCAAGCTTCCGGCCGAAACGCCGCGAGACTTGTTCCCTTCGGTACACGGAGGTGGCCACACCACAAACTCGGTTGGTGTGGTCTCGCAAGACTACAAGCCCCGCCGATGTACAACCACTGTGTGCGCAAGCACTGGTAGATAAGAGGTTTTCAACCTCATTAAACACTAGGCCTAACACCTAGAGCAAGCGCAAAGCGGTGGTCTAACTAGCTTAAGCACTTTGCAAAGCACCTATACTAATCACCTAGTATATCACTTGAGCACTTTGGTGGCTAAAGCAACTAAATATGTGTCTATACACTTGGTACACTTCCTTGAGCTCCAACACCATTGTTTTGACCGACCATGGGGGTATATATAGAGCCCCATTCAAATAGAGTCGTTGGAGAAAGTCATGCACTTCACAACGGACCATCGGACGCTGGAGTCGTGACCATCGGACGCGTCCGATGCTCCTTTAACGGCTAGAAGCCAGCCTGGCACTGCGTCGCAACGACTAGTTAGCGTCTGATGCTTGATCAACGGACGCGTCCGATGCTTACAGAGCCTCTCTGGAACCTCTCTGCATGGTCATCGGACGCAGGGTCCTGTAGCGTCCGATGTTAGCACCGGAGCGTCCGATGCTCTCTGTGCAGGTTTGCACAGTGTCACAGTCGCGTCCGATGCCTCGGTCTTCAGTGTCTGATGCCTCTGCTGGCGCTGACACGAGCTAGGGTTTACCAATGGAGCGTCCGACGCTTGCGTGGGCAGCGTCCGATGCAGCGTCCGATGTCCCTATCTTCTCGTTTCTTCGTGATTTCTTGCGCCATCTTGGTTCCATTCTTGTGCCTTGGACTTTGCTTGATCTTTAGGGTCTTCAACTGAGCTTCTAGAGTCTTGCTTGAGGTGTTGATCATCGGATCACCACATCGCCTTAGTCCAAGTCACATTTGCACCCTATTGGACTACAAAACAAACACTTGCAAACGCATTAGTCCAATTTGGTTATGTTGTTCATCAAACACCAAAATCCGAAGTTAAATGGTTCGAGATCCATTTTCCTTACAATCTCCCCCTTTTTGGTGATTGATGACAACACAACCAAAACAAGCAAATAATAGATACATAGTTTAAAATGCAATCTACTTGCTAGGATGCAATGCAAAAGCAAGATCATATGATGTTTAAAAAATATCAAAATGAAACACATTTATTCTAGCATATCTTGCCTTTGCCATAGAGTCCCTCTTTGTGACTTTATGGAATAAGTCTCCCCCTAACTCCATAAATCACTTCCTCCCTTTTTGAACCATTCCCATGAAAATAACCATAGAATTTTTTGAAAATTTGATTTTGGTTATTTTGTTTGTTTTAGTTTGGGCTTGTTTTGGTCCCTACACATTTCTCCCCCTTTGGAATCAAACACCGAAAAGGAAGACATTAAAGCTCAAGAGAGGAAACATTATATAAGCTAGAACTCCCCCTAAGTATGTGCATACATATGATGTAAGGCAAAAGCATATGCATAACCTGACAAATTAAAGTTCAAAAGGAGTTTAATCTATATAAAGCATGGAGAAAGCATATAAGAGTATCAAATTGAAATCAACATAATGATATCGGTTAGGAATACCACATGTAGATGCCAATTGGATTATCACCACACATGATGCTTGTCTCCGAGAACTCCATTTTCCTTGCAATGAGACTACTACACACATGATAATCTTGAAAGTAGTGTTAGTCTCAAAGCTTCCAAATTGTAGAGTAAACTCCCCCTAAAAGTGTGCATACAAGTTTGAAATACTTGTAGGAGACATGCACATTGACTTGTAAGGTCAAACTACCATTTTCGATTATTGACATCACAAGAAGTGTGAAACCAATTGAAGATGGTGATTGGGGTAGTTTATCTATAATTTGGACTTTGGCACATATAAGATAAATACAAAGTAAAAGAAGCTATGTGCCGTGCTTCTAACCAATTAAAACCATGTAGAATTGCTCTAAAAATGTGAGTAATACCGAGCAAAACTACCATATTATAAGCCTAATTTGCATGACAAAAGATATGAATATACCAATGCAAACATAGGCAATGAAAGGAACTAGATGCTAAAAAGTAATTGCAAGATATTATACCAAATGAAAGTAATTGAAGAATTTAAATCTAGTTACCTAACATGGGAGGGGGAACTTGGGTCCATAGTACCCATTAACATACTTGGCAATGACATGATCCAATGTGATGCACCCCATGATATGCACCCAAAACTTTGTCAAGTCTCCAAATTCCCCGTAGTCCACTTGACTACTTACTTCCCTTTCGGAACCCAAACCTTTTTGGTGCTCTTCATGGTTGTGATAATATCCTTAGGCACCCAAATGCGTTTGGCTCCATTGTTGGCTTGCTTGTTCACTTTGATGGCCACCACCTTGTCATTCTTCTTCTTCTTCAAGAGATAGGGTGTGGTGGCCTTCTTGTTCACCTTGTTGGTGTAGGTGTTGGAGAGCTTGCTTGTTTGCTTTTTGTTTTTTTCTTTCTTCTTTTCTCCCCCATGCTTCACCTTGCACTCATAGGACTTGTGGCCTTCCTTGTGGCAAACATAACAAACCACAGTTTGCTCCTCATCAAGCTTCTTCACTCCCTTGACGGTGTTATCTTGATGAGTTCGGGTTTGCTTTGATTTGCCTCTTGCTTGAGTCAAGTCCTTGGTGAGGCGAGCCACTTCTTGCTTTAGTAGCTCATTCTCCATTGCAACTTCTTGTGTACATGTTTCTACAATGACATTCTTAACACAAGCTTGTTTGCATATGGCTGAGTCTAAATCAAGTAAATCAATGCAAGAAGTAGAGGCATCCCTTTTAGGCATATTAAAGATTGATTTTTCAATTTTAGGTGCCTCGGTGGGGTTTGCTCCGATGGTTTCAAGATTAGCAACTTTATTAGTTAGCTCATCACAATGTTTGCACATAATTTCCATTTTGGCAAGCAAACTTTTGTAAGCATCTTGTGTGCTAGCTAACTTTGCTTTTAGTTTTTCATTTTTCTTAGCAAGTTGCTCATCATTACTTGTGCAATCACTTGTGCTTGTACTAACCTCAAGTTTCTCAATTTTGTTAGATAGCTCAACATTCAAATTTGAAAAGGTTTCATATTGTTCAAGCATAGCATTGTAGGCTTGTTGAGAGCTATCTAATTTTTCTTTTAAAGCATTGATTTTCTTTTGTTGACTAGTACAAGCTTTAGCATAATTGAGATTATCTTGCACAAGTTCATTATAAGAAGGTAGCTCATCATCACTATCACCATCACTATTACTAGAGATAGAGCTTGAGTTACCTCGTGCCATAAGGCACATGCGTGAGGAGCTTGATGATGAGTGCTTGCGGCCATGCCTCTTGTGTTGGACTTCATCATCACTTGATGAATCATCCCATGTCTTGATGGTGGTGAGAGCTTTGGCCTTGCATCCCTTCTTTTTCTTGTCCTTGGGTGTGGGCTTTTGTTTTGGACAATCTTCCACAAAGAGCCCTCTTTTGCCGCATCCATAGCATCCCTTTTTCCTTTGCTCTCTTCTTTGATTAGTGAAGAGGCAATCTTCTATGGTGATGGGCACACCCTTGACATTGAGTTTGCGGATCATCCTCTTCACTCCTTTCATGAGCTTGATTGTTTCTTCTTCATCTAAGGAGGAGTCGGATGAGGTGGAGGCTTGATCATCGCTTGATTCTTCATCTTCATCATCCTCTTCTTCTTCACTTGAGGAGCTTGAGCTTGTTTCAACTTGATTTTTGCCCTTCATCTTTTTGTGCTCACATGAGAGAGCAATATCTTTGCTTGATGAGGTGGCTTCTTCTTGACCCATCTTGCGTGACATCTCAAATGCCACCAATTTACCAATGACAATGGCCGGGGTCATGGTGCTCAAGTCCTCCATGTTGTGGAGGATGGTGATGATGGTTGCATATTTGTTCTTTGGAAGCACGGAGATGATCTTCCTCACAATATCCGCATCACCTAGCTTTGTAATTCCGATAGAATGGAGCTCATTGATAATTAGATTCAAACGAGAATACATATCACGAACAAGCTCATTATCATTCATTTTAAAGGAATCATAGCTTGTTTTAGTTAGGTGATGATTTTGCTCACGTACATTACTTGTGCCATCATGGAGCTCATGTAGCTTTAACCAAATTTCATGAGATGTTTGCAAAGTAAAAACTTGGTTAAAGACATCCATGCTAATAGATTCAAACAAGCAATTTTTAGCTCTAGCATTAAGATGAATTTCTTTTTCATCACCCGCGGTAGGCTTCTCGGGATTCTTAATGGGTTTCATCCCGTCGCGGGTGACTCTCCAAACACCTAGATCAACGGCTTCTAAAAAGCAAGCCATCCTAGCACTATAGTAAGGGAAGTTAGTGCCGTCAAAGTGTGGAGGCCTAGAGACATCCATCCCAACCTCTCTTAGGGGCGTCGGCTCGAAGGCGATTAAGCCAAGAGTCCACAAGAGAGCCAACCGGCTCTGATACCAATTGAAAGGACCGTGACGCCTAAGAGGGGGTGAATTAGGCAACTTAAAATTTCTACTCTAAACTATGGCCTCTAATTTCCTCCTAGTCAAAACCTATGCAAGAAAGTAAACTATCTATAGTGCAACTAAGGTTTTGCTATGTGTATTTGCTATCTCTACCGCAAAAAGGAGTTATGCAACCTAGTTCTCAAACCTATCAACTAGCATATCAAACTAGGAAAGATAAAGCACATGAACTAGGTAGCAATGTAAATGCGGAAGGTAAAGAGTGTGATAGAGATGCAAACTCCCGTCGACGACTCCGGTATTTTTACCGAGGTATCGAGAAGCACGCAAGCTTCCCCCTAGTCCTCGTTGGAGCCCCTCGCAAGGAATCCCCCGCAAGGGCCAAGCTCCCGATCGGGTAACTCCGTGGATAGCTCCGGGCCTTCCCCACACGCAAGTGGGTCTCCGGTTAAGCCACTCGTGGAAAAACCTCTCCCGGATGCTCTTCGCCGTCTTCACTATCAAGCTTCCGGTCGAAACGTCGCGGGCCTTGTTCCCTTCGGTACACGGAGCCATAAGAGGAAGGCCTTGTTGACTATGACAATCTCTCCATCTACATCCACCTCGATAAATCCATCGTCATCAACCCACGGTGGCAACCCTGGCATCTAACCATGTCCGACAACCATGACCACCTGAACGACTGTTTCCGCTGCTACGGCTACACCTGCTACGAAGAGTTGCTCCCTACGAGGTGAAGACTCTCGCAGAAGCTGAGTCCAGCGAGAGCAAGGTCACCAACGTCTACAATCGACAAGTTGCCATCATTGTATCAAGGCCTCCGACCTTCGCTGATGAAATGCTTACTCCTCTAGGGACACCCATGGAAGCCCAATACAGATTAGGGAATAGTACTTTTGGACCTTTTTCCTATTATTTAGCAACTAGGTTTATTGTGTCAACCAAAAGCCTAGTTGCTAAGGGGCTACTGTTGGGGGTAGAGGCGGCAGAGCCTGCCCTCTCCTTGTAAAAAGGCCTTGCGCCTAATGGGTCCAAGGACCTCGTTATAAACACATGAACTACGAGGGGTGCGCAGGAAGATTATTCCTCCCACCATCCTTATAAATAGAACCTAAGGGTCTCTACCACCAGGAGAAGCCCGGGCTGGTCAGTCCTCTCTTTCCTTCTTCTAGCTCACCCTTCACCTCTAGTTAGGACTCGAGTGAAGGGTTTCATCCCAACATAGGCCAATCACCGTGAACTCCTTATTATTGTGTGTAGTTCTGACTCTGTAGTTTTTTAGAATTTCCTTCGCTTGTACCATTTACAAGTAGAAGATATTACACTATTTAATTAAAGTTTGTATATGCAAAAAAACAAAAAACAGATAGAACTATGATATTTCATGCACCCAGAGCCAGTCAATATGTATGATGTTGTCAATATTTTGATTTTCAAGAATGAAAATGATCACTGGTATAGGATTAACAATGGTTGAAGCATCTTCATAACCAGAAAAAAAAGGTCAAGATAAATAATTGGTGTTACTGTTTAATTACATATACTGAACTACATACATGTGTTCAAAGTTGTCTTAGCTTCCTTGCTATTGCCTTAACAATACTACCAACTGTTCTGAGTAATTTTGTAGCCTCTTTGTTTGCTGGACCTAAAACAACAACTTATAATTAAATAACAGTAAATCACATGAATTCTCATTCATTTAAAGGTAACCCATACCACCGTAAGCAACGACAGTGAGCAAACCAAATATGAGGACAGGGAGCAGCAGGAAGAAGGTTTGCAAAAGACACAAAATCGGGAGGGTAGCTGATCGGAACACATTATCAAGTCCTTAATGAAATGGAGAGATTAACACTAACTTATAATTAAGTAAAATCCACAATAAATCACATGAATTCTCATTCATTTAAAGGTAACTCATACCACTATAAGCAACGACAGCGAGCAAACTAAATATGAGGACAAGAACAAATATGAAGCTCATACCGAGTTTGACAAGATTTAAGAATCACGGGTGGTGTGTTGTGGGAGGTTACTCCTGAGCGGGTCGTGTAAGAGCAGGGACAGCAGGAAGAAGGGTTTGCAAAAGACACAAAATCAGGAGAGTAGCTAATCGGAACACAGAATCAAGTGCTTAGTGAAATGGAGAGATTAACCCTAAAAATTCTTTGTTAAAATGCTAACTTAAGTACCCAATTTATTTTGGAATAACTTAGTAAAGTTAGCACTCAAAAGGGGTGAATTAGAGAAGGAAAATTGGCTTAAAAGAGTTGCTATCAGAATTTCTTGGTGACGGAGCTTTTATTGCCGACAACGGGTGCTCTGTTTCAGTTGTTGCTCAAAAAGAAATTCTCTAGAGCTTAACAAGAAATTCTGGTTGAGAAACAATGTTCGGGAACAAGCGTGCATGTGTGTCATATGTGTGTTAGGTATACAGGGTGAGGGGGCGTGCGAGAAGGATGTTCAACCGACAAATCTTTTTCTTTATAAGACATTTTTGTTTAGCTTAGATTTCGGGCAACACTCTTTGAACCTCTAGTGACAATTTTTCTCTCACACATAAGAAATTCTCGTTGAGCTCAGATCTAACTCAATCATCAAGGCTGAGTGTATACGAAGTCAGTTTCCCTCCCCTTCTCGTCCATAGTTTTGGCTCTCCATTCTTCTCCCTTTGCTCATTCTTGCAAAACAACCTCCTCTCTCATCTCTTTCTCCAAAGTTGGTGCTAACCCCAAGAGAGAAATTGAGGCTCATGTTGATCTTGTGAGCTTGAAGAGCATCTCCTCCCTCTTCTCTCTATCTCTTAGCTTGGTGTTCATTTGAGAGAGGATTTGGGAAAACCTAGTGTTATGCATTTGTGATTCCATTTGGTGGCACTAAGTAGTGATTGTGATTGTTGATTTCTTATTACTCTTGGTGATTGTCGTCACTTAGACGGTTGATGTTTTGGTGATTGGTGAAGGGATTTGGTGATTGTATCTACCCCCAATCAAGTTCTTGTGAAGAGTTGTTCACCTTGTTCCCGTGACGAGTGATTGTATCTGTCACTCTAGTGGATTGCTCGTGTCGTTGAGCTACCCTCACTTATGAGTGGGTTCTTGCGGTGCGCATTTGTTGAGCTAGGTTTGTGAAACACCTATTAGCCGCTGAACCACCAAGTGTGTGGTCTACACAATGGGGACTAGCATGCCACCAAGCACGTGAACCTCGGGAGAAAAATTGTTTGTCTATTGTCTCATTGGATATCTCCTGTTGTTTATCGGTATTCATATAGTGATTAATTATCTCTTGATGGCGGCGGTAACCATCTCTATCACTTGCATTTACTTTTATTCTTTCTCGTGTAGTGGTAGTTGTAGTTGCTAGTGATAGCTCTCTAATTAGAAGTAATTAGTTCTTGCTAGTTCACTAGTGTAGAGAGTAGTGACATAGCTCTTGTGTGCCATAGTGATCATAATATAATATAATTTTTTGGATAGGTGGCTTACAACACTTGGTAGAGCTAGAGCAAAAAAAACTTCACTTTCTAACTGACTAATTAGTTGCTCTAAGTGTTTTGTAGAAGTTTTATTAGGCTATTCTCCTCCATCTAGCCAGTTAGGACCTTTCACCAATATCTGGCAGGCCTTCCCCCGGCGCCCAACCGACGTGTGGTCATGGTAGGGCTCGCTTATCTTGCGGACACCGTCTGACAAATGTGGTGGCCGTAGCGGCGAACACTTTAGCGGATGGCTCGCTTGGGCTTTTTTAATTTTTTTATCAAAAATTGATTAACAGGCCTCCGTTAATGGATTAACTAAGGCAAACAAAACAACCACCTCTGAAGGTCTACATTAACACAAACCTTTTGACCGAGGCGACTACTTTGCCCGTCTCACACTAATACAAAAATAAATTTCTGAGACACCAGACTTTAATTAACCGAGATGGGCACTCAGTGTCTATCTTGGTTAGTATTATGGAGGTAGCATTCGGTGTCCATCCCGGTTAATCGATTAACCGAGGCAGACAACTTAACATGTTTGTCTTCGTTAATCGGAGGTGGTCGCCCGTTAATTGATTAATCGAGATGTCTGCCTCACTCAATGACTGCAACAAAAAATAATTTATAACTTTTTCATATGAACTTGGATGACGATAAACATTATATCAAAATTATAGCTCTCGATGAGATCTACAATTTTGTAGTTGAATAGTTTTTGAATTAAAACTGTTTAGGATCCCAAAATATTGTTGTAAGTGTATGAATTTTGAAATTTTAAATTTTAAATTATCAAACAATCTCGAATGTTGACATGGTCTACACAAAAAGTTCTCAGTAGAATCTACAATTTTGTAGTTTAAAAGTTGTTAATATAAAGTTGTTTAGAGTCTGAAGGGTCGAGATGGCGAACTAGAGGGGGGGTGAATAGTCCTTTCTAAAATTAATCGTGTCGGCTAACCGAAACAAAAGAGAAATTAAAACTATCGGTCTAGCCAAGACTACATCCCTCTACTTATACTCTATGATACCTTACAAAAGATCATAAACAAAGCAAATAAGGTGTCGTATTTGATTTTGGTTTTGGTTTGTTTGTTGTATTTTGGGGGAAAGATAAACATTAAAAAAAGTGGTTGTTCCAACAAATTTTAGCTGATTTTTTTATTATTTATGTAGTAGTTTGTAGTGTTCAACTCTGATTGATCAAACTATTCTTGAGTGAGAGTATATTATTTTAATTTATAAATTGAGTTATGCGTATCTAGTTAGTTTCAGTGAGTTTGTTATAGTAGTGGTGTTTTTTTGTGCTATATTTCTATATTTTATGGACTATTAATCCATGCATGTGGTAATATTTATGTGGAGGTCAATGTTTTTAGATCGCAAAGCGGGTAAAATTATTTAATTATTTTATTTTATGGTGGTATGGGTAAGCTATTACTAAAATTTTTCTAGCAATTTGAATATACAAATTGGTTGTATTAATTATTTACAGAAACTCTAGAGAAATATAGATGTACATCTATAGCAATAAAATTATACTAAAATATGTGATGTTATATGCCTACAGTGTAATGCTAGTTGTGTTGAGTTTAAAAAACTTGGTTTGGTATTTTTATGATTTTTATTTGATTTATTATATTTTTTAAAAAATCAGTCGATTTAGATAAATGATAAATTCTCTGGAAAATAAAAAAAACATCGTTGGGTCGAATTTGGCCCACTGAGGCCTAGTAAGGGTGAGTATCAAGCCCGAGTGGAAGTCAGACCGTCTTGAACTGTGGGTTAATTTCTGTAAAGTTTGAGGACTTTTTCGCAAAACAAATTGAGAGGAGGACTAGACTGCAGGTTGATTCGAGTAAAGTTTAAGGTTTTTTTTGTAAAGTGATCGGGTCTCGCACAATCTGGGTCGTTCGCACGTCCGATCCGACGGCCGGGAACAACCCGCGACGTGGCCACGCTGGTTAGGCCGCTTTTGTTGCAAGAATCGTAAGGAGAAGATTCTATAGCTAGACCAAACTATCGCACTAGGCAAACCCTAACCGTGCCAATTGGCTCAAGCACAAGGTTTTATGGATCAAGAGTTAGAACATCTTCGAGAGTTTCCAAAACTTACTTTCAATCTTGATTTTTTTTGTCACAAGCTATCTCAACTCCTAATCGAGGTTGTTTAAAACCCACTTGAATCCGCTCGAACGAGAGAAATTGGAGCATGAGAGAAATTGGAGCATCAGTTGCTTCTCCGTTGCCATTTTTGCAGAAAGACCCTCCAGTTTTCTGAAAACTAATCCGCAGTCCAGTCTACCATCCCTAAACAGTGTGCGCGTTAGAATAATTTTCATATAAACCCCTCATGTAAATTATATTCTAACATGAAGAAGAGAAAAATCGAGGGAGGCTCATTTTTTCGTGTACCCCCCTAGAGATTTTCTAGAGAAACCCCCCAGGCCTCCACCCAACCCGAACCCTAACCCTAACCGCGCGACCGCCGATGCCGCTCACATATCGTCACGCGCTTCCCAGTTCATCGTCGTTGCTCCACCTCCTCCATAGACGTTCTTCCCCCCAGCTAGCGTATGGGCCCCTCAGGAGATGCAGCTTCATCTTCTTTCCCTCGATGGCTCTCTCTCCCTGCCGTCTCCTATTTTCCCTTCTCTCTACTTCAATTCTAGCTCTCTACATCGTCTAGAGCCTGAGCTGCTCAAGCGGCGCTAGAGATCTCGAGTGTGGTTACAGCCCGGGGTGGACTAACCTCCAATGGAGATCCATGGCTTGGAGGTGTCATCAACGCACGAGGATCTATGGCTGAATCCAAGTTATGAGGAAGCCAAATCCATGGAGGGGGCGGCCAGATCCATGGTCGCCCATGGAGACTGACGTCGGATCTGATCATAAACAAGCTCGAGGTTCAAAGTGGTTAGGGGCAAGCCATTTTACTGCTCTACGGTGATGTCACCTACATGGGTGCATCTGCGTGTCCCCCATCATCTCACAATGCACTTTGACTCTATATGGATTATTCTGCGTGTTCCTCTGTTCTTCTTGAAGCATCAGTGTGGCTTATTGGCAGTGATGGATTGACATATTGAGTGAGAGCATATTGTTTTTTTTTCAGCTTGTACTACATTCTCATGAATATCTGCAACCCACGGAAGCCATAATTCCTTGACGTCTACACCATCAATGACCACACTTCCTTGCAATCTAACACTCCCTGTTTTGATTCATTGGTTCTACTGTTTAGAGCAACTCTGTTTCCTAAATTCAATGTTAGTGGAACAATAGGCTGTAGTTTTGTGTGGATATGGATTTGTGTTCATTGCAACTGCTAAATGGGTGAATATTTGGAGAACTTTTCTCTCTCCATGTTTGACATATGTAGACAAAAGTCACGTTGGTTTGATGTGCCAAAATGATCTAATGATGCCATTTTTAGAGAAAGAGGTGTATTTGGAGGAAGTTGTCTCCCCATGCTTCACATATAGAGACAACATAACATTGTTTTCTAATAGAATGTAGAACTTCAAGTCAAGATACTTTATGCGTAATGAAACAATCAAGTTACTAGAGATAGATTTCAGACTTCAAGAAGTTCAGAAGGTCTTCAATTTTCTGTTAGGCTTCTGTGCAGACAGCTAAATCTGATAATATAATTGATGCTGGCAAGAAGTCTCTTGAGGTCTGAGTTTCTTTCGACTACAACTAGCTTGATAACATATATGTTAAACATCTTCAGTGGCATGTAGATTTTGCCCTCAGCCTCTCATCCGTGCATATATTTATGTTCTCTTATTCATGTGGTTACAATGGTGTATTTTAGATTATGCTAGACATTACAAATATATAATTAATATCTTGTGTTGGACGGTTGCATGATATAGTGTTAACACCCTTGGGGTTTTTCCTAATCTGAGAGACCCTGATTATGAGCCTTGAGATTCAACCATCATGTTCTTGTACATTTGTGTAATACCTTGCCACTGGCATTCTAATTTTTTTCCCCTATGTCTTACGGACAAGTATTTATTGAATATTACACTATGCATTAAGAAATATCATTTAACATTTCCTTGGTAATTGGCTACTGCCTCGATGCCTCTTTGCAGATGATTGTAACCATATCTCGTTTTTTTCCTTTCTAGCCTTTTCTGTATTGGTTTTCTTACCATGCTCTGACATACTAGGTGTGCCAAATTGTAGGTCATGTATTAGTGACAGGGCTTTGACTACTTTTGTTCTGATGATGATGCTCATGATTTGATTTTTAGTGACCACAATGGTGCCACAGGAGACTACAGGATTATCCATTAATCTATTATATGTACAATGGATAATACTCCGTATGTTATATCTTTGGTCTTTTTTTTGTAAAACTGTGTCTAAATTTTTGAACAAATTTGTCAATGGATGAATTCTTTAGTTAAAGTTACTATGTTTTCGGTCTTATCACTCCCTGAAAGTACCTTTGTGATCTTTTATGTTTTATTCATCTATATGCCATTTGCACTGTTTTACATGTCAACTCAAGAATATGAACCATTTATGCTTTTTAGGAAATTAACTATTTTGCTTCTCGCTGTTGTTGAATGATGTTATTCTCTCATGAACTTGCAAAAATTCAATGCTGTAGAAGGGAAGTAATGGCAGGGCACCTGAAGGGCGCGTGATGTTCTAGTCTTAAGAATGACAAGAGTGAATGTCGCAACTCCCTATCTCCAAACCATAGTTATTAAGACCGGACCGGAGATCGAACCGGCGAGGCAGTCGGTTCACTGGTTCACTGGTCCAACCGTTTAGATCCGGTTGGACCACCGGTTCAATTATTTTGAACCGGTTAAATTGAACCGGTCACAAATATACTGAACCGGTATATATATATATATGACATAATTAATAATTGATAGACGATAAATAACACAATTTAATTGTACAACCATAAGATTTATACATATGCCATATATACACACACACACTGAAAATGACATGTTCTAAAATTTGAAACATCAAGGGCGTGAACAATTCCTGTGATAATTCAAACTAAAATAACTAGAATAATAATTGAAATATTTATCATTGTAAAACTATCTCAAATACTAAAATAGAGTGCACCACTGTAAAGATCTCGTTTTCGCAATTAAAATAGATATATTATTTGTTTAATTTGAAGCTCATTTGAAAAAGTTATAAAATTTTAAACTTTAGAAAGACGGTCAGTATAAATAAAAATCAACAGCATAGCAGTACCACCACACATGCAAACATTTACTCCAAAGTCCAAACGTGAGCGGGCCGATCGATGCATCTGCATGCGGCCATGTGCTCCACCAGCACGTGAGCGCTGCCAGGTAAGGCCATCAGCGCCAAGTGCATGCACTCCATTGGTTGCACCATGCTGTACAACAGGACTACAGATGCGCACGCGCCTATTATGCAAACCGGGACGGTTCAAAGGGAACCGGCGGGTTCACCGGTTTTACAAAAAAACCGGCCGGTTTAACCGGTTTTTACCGGTTCAATTGCACAGACGGTCTTTTAAGTGAACCGGACCGGTGTAGGCTCTGGTTCGATCTTTTAGCGGTTCGACCGCCGGTCCAGTCCGGTCCTAATAACTAGGCTCCAAACGGCTCCCTATCAAATTATATGGTAAATTGGTAAACTCGTCAGGCACCTGATGTTCTAGTCTTAAGAATGACAAGAGTGAATGCCGCAACTCCCTATCTCCAAACGGCTCCCTATCAAATCATATGGTAAATTGGTAAACTCGTCGTCTTGTCATCTTGCTGAGTTGCTGTTATATTGCTTCTAGACTACTCCCTCCGTTTCAGAATAAGTGTCGTCCGGAAAGCGTGTCCCGTTTCAGAATAAGTATCGTCCGGAAAGCGTGTCTGTGAGGGAAACACAGATTTCTAGTGACACTTATTTTGGAACGGAGGGAGGATACAACTTGTACCATCATGAAACTTAATTTTAGTTGACCGATAAAAAAAATATCATTTCAAGACTTTTGAATTATCGTAACAATTTCATTTCATCATTATAGCTCACAATAAAACTAGGCCTACTGACCCATATACTACGGCAACTGTCCATCTGTATTTTGATAATAATAAGCAGCTGAAGATATGATGATTATTAGCAAGGCCTGTGATCATCAAGCCCAACAGGGAGCTCTGCGATGATGCTTGGCCCAGTGCAATTGGGCTCGTGCCGCCGGCCGGGGATGTGATCCGATCCATCAAGGGCAGGTTTGCCTGCTACCGTAGCGTGGATCCATCAACAGCAGGGAATTCCCCGTCGGGTTACTACCCTGTCCCCACAGAGGAATTTTTTTTCCATCTCCATCCCTATCCCCCGTGAAGACTTGTGGGGAACACTTCTTCCCCGTCCCTGCTCGGGAATTTATCTCCGTGAGGATCCTCATCTCCACATTAGCATTATACTAAATTGATAATAAAATAGACACTTAACAAACAATAAATTTCAAATACACATAAGTAAATAATACATATTTTTAAATAATTAATAGACATATGTATCCAACAATTTATCCTAATCCACATGCACATTAGACATGGTCTTGTATATGTACATAAGAATTAGACTTTTTAGGTGAACCTTAACCATTTCGGGTCCCCGTGGAAAACGGGAACGGGGGATTACATATCATTCCCATCCGCGTCATATCCTATGGGGATGATTTTTCCCTCGTTTAAGTCCCCACGGGGATAAGATTTCTACCTCCCCGTTGACATGCCTAAGCGTAGTGTCTTGTCCAGCAATGTGTTAGAACAGTGACTTCGTTTGGAGTTTGGACGTGGCTTTGTTCGTCTACTGCTTTAAACCGTACAAATCAGTCTTCAAATATTTTTCTTTTAAAAAATCAAAATTGTACAAATCAGTGTTAAAATATTTTTTTCTTTAAAAAAATCAGTCATATAAATCAGCAGAATCAGTTTATAGCTCAAGCGAACATGGTCAGCTCATTATCTTGTTGCCTATGAAAGCAATATTTTTACTTGCTACCTTGGATGAGTCAAATTGGCTCTCTTCACCTGGCAAGGCTATCCTTGCTCTGCGAGGTGAGGCAAGCCAGGAAAGAGAACCAAGCTGACCCTGAATGAATCTCTTAACCAACACGAGGAATTAATTAAGATAGACTCAGAGTTTTGACGATCGTATTAATCTTTTTTTTATGAAAACCTTTTATAACCGGAACAAATATCTGGAAACTATTTCTAACCAACCAAATCTTTCTTTAAATAGTTTCTTTGTCTCTTATCGCTTTCTCACCAAGACCTCTTTACTTTTTTTCAAAATTATTAATATGTTCAATTTACTTTGATCTCCTGAGAAAATGTCAGATGAAGAGTGAATATGGAGTTATTTTCTACTTTGAAAACTCATGACCTGAAAAGGATATTTGATAACTTTTATTTTTAAAAGGAACTCTTTTGCCAAACTACTACATAGGGTCTTTTTTTGGCTAAAAATCAAGATACAAAACTTTTTATTTATGAGGAGCTCCTTTACCAAAATCTTGGAGAAAACGTTTTTTTTTCTTTTTACTAAAAAAGTCAAGATAGAAAGTTGTTTTACAAATCCGTTGGAGATGCTTTAGAGCAACTACGAGATACTAACTAAAAATAGTTTTCAAATTGCAAGTTTTAGAGCCCCCACCAATACTCAGTGGGTCAGGCTTGCCGAAGGCTAATTTTAATGGCTCTTTGGGAGATAAAATATATATCTACTGATTTTCACAACATACATGCTGTATATATCTGTTAACACCAGATTTTCGCACGCACGAGAAGATGACAAGAGGGCCCAGCCGGCAGTAAGAGGAGCATTCGGTAAACGACCGAGCGGTCAGCTAGTCTTCGGGATTTCGGCAAATGCCTATATAGTTGGCTGTTTTGAGAAACGGTGACTCCATTCGGGAAGTGAAGATGGCTTGCACGAGAAAATACGTGATGATGGAGGACGCTGAAAAGAATAGGAATAGTATTTGTATCTTTCCAAAATTCATTGTGTAAGTCGTAATCGTTTAGGACTCATGTTTCGTCCATGGTATAAATATAAACCCTCGACCATTGTAAAACTGTTCACAACCATATCAATACAAACCGGCCCCGTGCCACCTTCGAGTCCTTAGTCGTGTCGTCGAGTTCTTCGAGAGGAATCATCGATCCGACGGCCTCCGTAAGTACCGGCAACCTTGCTATCATGTCTAGTATCATGCGGTGGATTTAGATATGATGCACGTAGTCTCGTATGTTAAGCTTAGTATCGTGCGGCGGATTTAAGCTTATGACGGGAAGTTTTTGCTTATGCCTTGTATCGTGCGGCGGATTAAGTCATGAGTAAAAATAGTTATCGGCTCTATTAGATTTGGCAGATCTAATAGATTCATTAAGTTATCACGTGTTATATGTTTTTTTTTATTTATTTAATTCTTGT
Organism: Coix lacryma-jobi var. lacryma-jobi; assembly: GCA_009763385.1. Taxonomy (NCBI): domain Eukaryota; kingdom Viridiplantae; phylum Streptophyta; class Magnoliopsida; order Poales; family Poaceae; genus Coix; species Coix lacryma-jobi. Next base: position 153,997,821 of record CM019823.1, read on the forward strand.
AACACTCTTTTGCCCAATCTAGATTGATCTGTGTTCGGCCTTATCGCACGAGTTTGCTTGTGCTCTCTTTCAATCAGATCATGATGGCCGAATCAATTTTCAATCTAGATTGTCACATGTTGTGGGTTCATGCATGTCAATCATGGTTAGGCTTTGATGAAACTAGGTGTCGTGCGGCAGATGCAGGTTTTAGATTAGTTTAATCGTGCTTGCTTGTTTGTTCCTTCTTCATGGACCCCAATTCGGCTGGTTTGCCGATTTTGGTTAAGCTTACACGAGTAATGAGCCTTTATAGATCTGTTCAAATATATGCATGCTTTTAGCTTCTTATAATTAGATTGTATCATGCGGTGGATTAATCTAATTATAAGAAGTGGTGTAGACTTACAGCAAGTAGTATCATGCGGTGGATTAGCTTTGCTTGAGTTTATACCTGACCGGTTTATGAAGACTAAACGTGCGGCAGATTAGTTAGATTAGCCTATGCATGTGTTATTTGGATAGATCTATATTTGCAAGTTACATGTTTATAATATCTTTAATTTGCTCAAGCATGTCTTTCTTTACATATGCATTCGGCAGTTAATATGCTTTACATACTCTGTTCTCATACTAGCCGAATGACTTTGTAAACTTGCTCTGACAGACAGCTTCTATAGCTGTGTGTCGTCGTGATTGGCTTTCAAAGCCGTACATATGGAACTGTCTGGTTTTATCCGGCATGTTCCAAAGGTATTCTCATAGTTTTTCTCCCTTGTTGGTTTTCAGGTCAAACCGACTGGCACGTCTCCGGGTTCAGCACATTCCGGGCACCCGATTGAAGCTAGCTTTTCGGCTTGCTGTGTGCTTGGCGTGAGGTGTCACGTTTTGTGTCAAAGTGTGATAGTTCCGGGTATATTACTCATGCACAAAGTTTCGGCACTACTTATTAGATGTCGAATGTGTGATAGTTTCTGAATTTGACGTAATAAAGCACATGCTATCAATGCCTATTCTGAATGGAAGAATCGGCAAATGGATTCTAGCACTATCGGAGTTTGATTTGAGATACGAATCGGCAAAGGCAGTGAAAGGTCAGGCTATTGCCGATTTCATTACTCATCATCGTGATCCTTCTACTAATATGATAAATATTGCACCTTAGACGTTATTTTTCGATGGCTCATCTTGCAGTAAAGGTGGTGGCGCAGGTGTTCTCTTGATTTCTCCACAAGGGTTGACATTTAGATATGCTATCCCCATTGAGTTTTATGTTACTAATAATCAAGCAGAGTATGAAGCCCTACTCAGAGGACTTCGGCTTCTTGTGGAGATAAAAGCTTTTGCTGTCGAAATCTTTGGAGATTCTGAGTTGGTCATCAACCAGTTGATCGGTCAATATGAATGCAAAAATGACGTATTGAGGGAATATTATGAAGAATGTCAAGAACTTTTAAAAAATTTCCAGATAGCAACTTTACATCATATCCCTAGGGGGCACAATGAGGAGGCAAATAAATTAGCTCAAGCTGCTTCGGGGTATCGGGAGGATCAAGAAGTTCTTGCTTTGGATGAAGGTCATATGTTTAATGATTGGAGAAAGGAAATTGCCGATTACTTGAAAAATCCATCACAGAAGGTTTCCCGAAAGCTCAGGTACAAGGCTGTCAAATTCACACTTCTCGATGATCAGTTGTATTATAAGTCTATAGATGGGGTGCTTCTGAAGTGTTTAAATCAAGAAGAAGCAAAAAAGATGATGTACGAAGTGCATGAAGGATTATGTGGTGCGCATCAATCGGCATACCGAATGAAATGGATAATAAGAAGGACCGGTTATTTTTGGCCAACTATGCTTGAGGACTGTTTTGAATATTATAAAGGGTGTCAAGATTGTCAAAGATTCGGGAATGTTCAAAGAGTTCCGGCATCGGCTATGAATCCGATTATCAAGTTGTGGCCGTTTAGAGGATGGGTTATAGATTTGATTGGTCAAATTCACCCTCCTTCTAGCAAAGGACATAAGTTCATACTATTGGCTACAGATTACTTTACCAAATGGGTTGAGGTTGTACCTTTGAAGAATGTTACATCAGAAAACATGATCAGTTTTGTCAAGGAGCATATAGTTCACAGATTCGGGATTCCTCAAAGTATAACTACGAATCAAGGAACCCAGTTTACATCATCCGAATTTTGTGATTTTGCTAAAGAAATGGGGATCAAGCTGTGTAATTCTTCTCCTTATTATGCGCAAGCCAATGGTCAAGCCGAAGCATCAAATAAGATTATGATTAAGATTATCCAGAAGAAGATTGATGAAAAGCCGAAAAAGTGGCATTTGGTTTTAAATGAGGCATTATGGGCTTACCGAATGGCATGTCATGGGTCTACTCAAGTATCTCCCTACGAGTTGGTTTATGGGCATTGTGCTGTGTTGCCATGGGAGTTACAATCGAATTCAAGACGAGTTACATTGCAGAATGAATTAAGGAAAGAAGATTATAAGAGTTTGATGATGGACGAACTAGAGGATTTGTACCTAATTCGTCTCAAGGCATTGGAAAATATACAACAACAACAACAACAACCAAGCCTCTTAGTCCCAAACAAATTGGGGTAGGCTAGAGTTGAAACCCAACAAGAGACCCTAGTCACGGTTCAGGCACGTCAATGGCTGCTCTCCATGCATTTCTATCCAAACATAGATCTCTAGGTATATCCCAACTTTTTAGATCTCTCTTTATTGCCTCCCCCCACGTCAATTTCGGTCTACCTCTACCTCTCCTCACATGAAAATCTTGGGCTAAAACTCCACAATGCATTGGTGCCTCTGGAGGTCTCCTTTGGACATGACCAAACCACCTCAACCGATGTTGGACCAACTTTTCTTCAATTGGTGCTACCCCTAGCCGGTCATGAATATCGTCATTTCGGACTCGGTCCATCCTTGTGTGGCCACAAATCCAGCGCAACATACACATTTCTGCAACACTCATTTGTTGGACATGTCTTCTTTTAGTAGGCCAACATTCTGCTCCATACAACATAGCCGGTCTAATCGCCGTCCTATAAAACTTGCCTTTGAGCTTTTGTGGTACCCTCTTGTCACAGAGAATACCAGATGCTTGGCGCCACTTCATCCACCCTGCTTTGATCCTATGGCTAACATCTGCATCAATATCTCCATTCTTCTGTAACATCGATCCAAGATACCGGAAGACATCTTTCTTAGGCACCAATTGGTCTTCCAAGCTCACCTCTCCCTCTTCCTGAGCAGCATTGCCGAAATCACATCTCATGTACTCAGTCTTAGTCCTGCTTATTCTAAACCCTTTGGACTCAAGGGTCTGCCGCCACAACTCTAGTTTCCTATTTACTCATGTCTGACTCTCATCAACTAACACTACATCGTCTGCAAAAAGCATACACCAAGGGATATCTCCTTGTATGTCCCTCATAACCTCATCCATAACCAAGGCAAAGAGATATGGGCTCAAGGCTGACTCTTGATGAAGACCTATTTTAATCGGAAAGAAATCAGTGTCACCATCATTTGTCTGCACACTGGTCTCGACGTTGTTGTACATGTCCTTGATGAGGGTAACATATTTTGTTGGGACTTTATGTTTGTCCAAAGCCCACCACATAACATTCCTTGGTATCTTGTCGTACGCCTTCTCCAAGTCAATGAAAACCATGTGTAGGTCCTTCTTTTGCTCCCTGAACCGCTCCATAACTTGTCTTATTAAGAAGATTGCTTCTATGGTTGACCTTCCAGGCATGAAACCAAATTGGTTCATGGATATCCGCGTCGACCCTCGCAATCTATGCTCAATAACTCTCTCCCACAACTTCATAGTGTGGCTCATCAACTTAATTCCCCGATAATTAGTGCAGCTTTGGACGTCTCCCTTGTTCTTGTAGATTGGAACCAATATGCTTCTTCTCCACTCCTGAGGCATCTTGTTTGAACAATAGATATTGTTAAACAACTTGGTTAGCCATACTACAGCTATATCCTCGAGGCATCTCCACACCTTGATTGGAATACCATCAGGACCCATCGCTTTATCCACTTTCATCCTTTTCAAAGCTTCTCTAACCTCCTGCTCTTGGATCCTCCGCACATAGCGCCTATTGGTGTCATCAGATGAGTCATCCAACCGAACGGTGGAGTTCTCATTCTCCCCATTGAACAAATTATCAAAATATTCTTGCCACCTATGTCTAATCTCATCTTCCTTCACCAAGAGTTGCTCCCTCTTATCCTTAATGCACTTGACTTGGTTGAAGTCCCTTGTCTTCTTATCACGAGCCCTAGCCATCCTATAAATGTCCTTCTCTCCTTCCTTCGTATTCAAACGTTGGTAAAGATCCTCGTAAGCCCGCCCCTTCGCCTCCCCCACCGCTCGTTTTGCAGCCTTCTTAGCCACCTTGTACTTTTCTATGTTGTCCGCGCACCGGTCTTGGTACAAGCACTTATAGCATTCCTTTTTTTCCTTAATAGCCTTTTGCACATCTTCATTCCACCACCAAGTGTCTTTTGGATCGCGACCACTTCCTTTAGACACTCCAAGCACCTCTGCGGCAACCTTCCGAACGCAAGTTGCCATCTTCTCCCACATGTTGTTTGCATCTCCTTCGTCTTTCCAAGGGCCCTCATCAATAACTCTTTCTTTGAAGCCCTTCAATGCTTCTCCCTTTAAATTCCACCACTTTGTCCTCGCACTCTTGGCTTGTTTGACCCTACGAGCATGCACCAGGAAGCGAAAATCGGCCACCAATAGCTTGTGTTGAGAAACCACACATTCTCCAGGTATCACCTTACAATCCTCGCAAGTGTGTTTATCCCCCCTTCTTGTAAGGACAAAGTCGATCTGGCTAGAGGAACGACCACTACTAAAGGTCACTAAATGGGAAGGTCTCTTTCTGAAGAAAGTGTTGGGTATCATTAGATCGAAAGCTGTAGCAAAATCTAGGACATCCACTCCCTCCTGGTTCCTACTACCATAACCGAAACCACCATGAGCCGCCTCAAAACCTGCACTTGAAGACCCTACATGGCCATTTAGGTCCCCTCCTATGAAGAGCTTCTCACTGCTAGTTACAGCTCTAACCAAGCCATCCAAATCTTCCCAGAACTGCCTCTTAACACTCTCATCATGGCCTACTTGAGGGGCATAAGCACTAATTACGTTTAGAACCATATCACTAACGACAAGTTTAACTAAGATAATCCTATCTCCTTGTCTTCTCACCTCCACTACTCCATCCTTCAGGCTCTTGTCAATCAGAACTCCTACTCCATTAATATTTGAAGTTGTCCCTGTGTACCAGAGCTTAAAACCAGTATTTTCCACCTCCTTCGCCTTTTGACCCTTCCATTTAGTCTCTTGGACGCACAAGATATTTACACGCCTCCTAACCGCTGTATCAACTAACTCTCTTAACTTACCCGTGAGGGACCCTACGTTCCAACTGCCTAGACGAATCCTAGTTGGCTCGACTAGCTTCCTTACCCTTCTCACCCGCCGAGTCAGATGAGAAGACCCTTGCACATTTTTCACCACATTCGGGCGCCGATGTGACGTGCCACTAAGGATGCGACGACCCGATCCTTGCTCACTTGGCACCATGCCCAGATCACGACACGGCACGTCACGGGGGTGACGACCCGGCCCTTGCTCATTTGACACCATGCCCGGGTTCCGACGTGGCGCGTCGCTAAGAGGGTTACGCCCCAACGGGATTCTTTTGGGTTTCATCTCCATATGGTTAGCTAGGTTTTTACGTTGGCTCGCCAAGCCTATCACAACCCTCCTCCTTAACTAGGGCTTGGGACCTGCTATGTTGAGCCACCATAGACACCCCAACATAGGCGGAGTTGCATTGGAAAATATAGAGAAGAACAAATTGCGTGTTGCCAGGTATTACAATAAAAAGGTCAAGGAGAAACACTTTGAAGAAGGGGATTTAGTTTGGAAGGTTGTATTGCCAATCGGGACAAAAGATAAAGCATTCGGTAAATGGTCCCCAAATTGGGAAGGTCCTTTTCAGATAGTGAGATATGTGCCTGGCAATGCATATATTTTGAAGACTTTGCTGGGGGAAGAGTTTTCTAGAGCGATTAATGAGAGATTTCTTAAGAGGTTTCATCCCAGCACAGAGGTCAGTACATAAAAATCATATGCAATGAATTAGCCGATGAGGAAACATCGCCTTTAGCAGAAAAATGTTTGAACAGCCGACACGACATGTGTCGCCTTTAGAGCAAAAATATCAGCCTAACCGAATGAAGATGATATCATACGAGGGTTTTGCTTTCGGTAATTCAAGAGACAGGGATCACGGACAAACATTTTACGGATGCAGATATTTCACAAAGGGAACAGTCTTATTACAGGAAGCTCCTAAGTACAAACTACTCATCAAACAACCTGTTCAAGACAGATTGAGCATCAGAAGCCTGGGCGAGCACGGTAGCATGATCTTCATACCTTTCCAGAAGATCTTCGACATCCTCTGGAAGCTCACCACCATGGAAGCCAGTCGGCATGGTGGAGAAGTCCTCACGCGTCTGGGTGGACATCGCCGCCAGCCCTAAAGCGACGCCATGGTGTACACCATGAATGGCAACCTGATCGACACGACCATCCGCATCATCAAGGCGCACCTCCACAGTTTCCCCTTGAGCGTTCACCTTGTCGGCCACCCTGGTTCCCGCGATCTTTAGGCGCTCAACCTCTGCAGATAATGCTGAACAGAGAGGAGAATATGTCAGGCAAACAAGTCCGATTAGAGAAAAGGGGAATCGGGCGAAGATTTCACTGACCTAAGATTGCGTCGCAAAATTGCTTCCGCTGATCCTCCCAATCAAGCTGGTCGATGCCATACTTGTAACACCTCTGGTGTTTAAGCATGTAATTAACTTGACATATCATCATTAGCATCATTAATCATCTTGATCATGATTTCATGTGTATGCATTTGCTTAGTGTATCATTTTATGTGATGTACCTCTATTGCAAAAACCCTTATTAGCCCACTTCTTCCTATAGGGGCAAAATGGTAGTTTCACCTCTGTGCCTAGTTCTATGTAATTCTTGTTCAAATTTAGTGCCCTGATGTTTGTTGCTTTGATCTTAGTTCAAAAATCAGATTTGATTTGATTGTCCTTTTGCAAAACCCTAAATTCCCAAATCTTGGATTTATTCCCTTTTGGATAACTTTTTCAAAAGTCAAAATTTTGAGTTGATTCAAAAAGCAAAGTTGTGAATCTGATCGAGAGGAACAACTTTGGTATTTACAAATTTTCAAGTTTCAGTTTGAAATCCAAAGTAATTTTAATTTGAATCAAATTTGAAAGGTGTCCCCTTTTCTGTTTTTGAATATAGTTCAAAAACTATTTGGAATTTGAAAATGTGCATATTGACAAAGTTGTAGATCTCATTTTTCTGAACAACTTTGGTATTTTGAGTTTTTGTCGCACAGTTCAAATTTTGGGAGATTTTTGCAAAATACAGATTCTGGCCAAAAGTCAAACCCTAGACCCAAGCACTGTTCTTCTTCCGTAGAGCCAGAGGGAAGGGGGGGCCCGGCCATGGCGCCGGCGCTGCGCCCGCAGCGCAGACGGCTGCTCCCCACGCGCCCTTATCCTGCCGCCGCTGTCTCCCGGTTCCCTCCGCGCCCGCACGCGAGCGCTGACCCTCGCTCTCGGCCCCTACAGTGTCCAGCGCGCCGCCGCCGCGTGGCCATCGCCGGCCGAGCTTGCGCCCGAGCCCCGGCTGCACGCCAGCTTATCCGCCAGAGCGCAATCGAGTGCGCACGCCCCCGCAAACCTTACCCGCGTAACCCCGAGGTCTCTACCGTCCCATAGCCGCGGCTATATAAGCCGCCGGAGCTCCGACCTCCGCACTCACCTCCGCCACCGTGGCCGGCCTACTCCAGACACTCCGCCTCTCCACCAGCTAGCCCTAAAGCTCCGCCTTGAGCTCGTGAAGCTTTCCCACCCCCCAATTTCACCTTCCCCGCCTCCTATCGCCCGGCGTAAGCTCGCCGTTCCCATCTCCGGCAGAAACCCGGCGAGCTCGGGTTCGTGAAATTCGCCGCCTCCGGCCATGATCATCCCTCACCGACCCCCGTGTCGTATTCCTTGGCCCCGCGCGACTCTAACCCGGCCCTTGCGGTCTCGTGTGTTGCGCAGGACCGCCGGATCGCCGGAGCGCCGTCGCGGTCGTCTTCTCCCTCGAGAACGAGTCGAGCCTCACCCTCGAGAACGAGTCGAGCCTCACCCTCGAGCCCTGCCTCCGACCCGTGGTAAGCATCCGAGCCTCCGGCCTCTGCTTCCACTCCGCTTCGCCCGAGCCTCCAAGTCCCGCCTCGGGCGGAGGCTTGTTTTTCCGCTTCGCCCGAGCCCAAGCCTCGGCGACGCATGCTCTCCGCTTCGCCCGAGTCAGGCCTCGGACGGAGGCTTACTTCTCCGTCTCGCCCGAGCCTCCGGGCCAGGCCTCGGACGAGGCTGCCGCTTCCGTCTCGACCGAGCCCGTCTCGACCGAGCCCGTCTGAAGGGTCGAGATGGCGGACTAGAGGGGGGGTGAATAGTCCTTTCTAAAATTAATCGCGTCGGCTAACCGAAACAAATGCGGAATTAAAACTATCGGTCTAGCCAAGACTACACCCCTCTACCTATACTCTATGACACCTTACAAAAGATCCTAAACAATGCAAATAAGGTGTCGGGCTAGCTAGAGCTCACCTAACCAATTCTAGAAGCAAGGTCACACAAACCTATGCAACTAGTACTCAATCAACCGGGGAGCTCCTACACATGCCACTAAGCAAAAAGCACAAAGCCTAAGCTCACTAGCAATGCTCAATAACAAGGCTACACAAGCCAAATTAGAGAGCTCAACTTAGCTACACAAACTAAGCAATGTGACTAGCAAGACTACAAGTCAACTAGTCACTCATGGGATCAACTTCTATGCTACACAAGCAAGGAAGGTAACTAGCAAGCTACACAAGCCAACTAATCATAAGAGCAACTAGCACATGTATATGAACAAGTAAATACAAGCTAGTGAAAAGAGTTTGCAAACCACCGAGAAGATGAACACGAAGTTGACACGGTGATTTTTCTCCCGAGGTTCACTTGGTTGCCACCAAGCTAGTCCCCGTTGTGTCGACCACACACTTTGGTAGTTCGGCGGCTAATAGGCACCACACCTAGCTCGACACTCGAGCGCCGCAAGAACTCACCCACAAGTGAGGGTAACTCAATGACACGCGCAATCCACTAGAGTTGCTCTTCGCGATCCCCGCGGGGCGAGCACAATGCCCCTCACAATCCTTCTCCGGAGCCACGCACAATCTTCACGCGGGCTTCACGACGGAGACTCGATCACCAAGCCGTCTAGGAGGTGGCAACCTCCAAGAGTAATAAGCACCACCGGCTTGCAACTCGAACACCTAGTGCCACTCGATGCTATCTCTCAAAGCAACGCACTAGAATCGCTCACTCGCAATAGATTCGCGCACTAGCAAGCACAAGCGAGTTAGAGGGCTCCCAGGCACATCCACTCAAGCCACCAAGGCTTTGGAGTGCTCAGCAGCCGGCCCTAAGCCGGCCTCAACTCCTATTTATAGAGGGGAGCGGCCAACTAGCCGTTTCCCCTTTCCTGCGCCTCGGTCGGTAGTACCGACCCTTCCTGGGCGGTACTACCGGCTTAGTCAAACTAGCCGTTACCTCACATCGCGCAGATTTAGGCAAACCACCGACCCCTGGTCGGTTCCTCCGAGGTCGGTAGTACCGAGGTCATGGCGGTACTACCGCCAGGCCAAAATCGCCGCGACCAGAGAGCTCTGCGAAAAACCAGACACTACCGACCTTGCGTCGGTACCACCGTGGGCGGTAGTACCGAGGTAATGGCGGTACTACCGGCAAGCCATTTTCAAAAACTACAGAGAGCCTCGCGAAACTCCTCAGGGCCACGGTACCACCGACCATCCGGTCGGTACCACCGCCGGCGGTAGTACCGAGGTAATGGCGGTACCACCGCCAGGCCAAAACCGCTTCGGTCCAGAGAGGTCTGCGCGCTGCATCCTTGGGCGGTACCACCGACAACCCAGGGTCGGTACCACCGACAACACACAGAAAACTTCATTTTCATCTCCGAGTTGATCCAAACCAACTCCAACAACTTCTCCTTTGCAAATGTGCTAACACCACCAAGTGTTCATCATCTTGTGCAAGTGTGTTAGCATTTTCACAATCATTTTTCAAAGGATTTTCACTTGCACTCACCACGCCACTCGATCATAGTAACATCGCAAAGTTAGATCGCTTAAGTGGCACTAGATGACCGATATGCAAACAAGTTTGCTCCTCTTAATAGTACGGCCATCTATCCTAAACCCGGTCATAATCTTCTCTACACACCTATGACCGGTGAAATGAAATGCCCTACAAATATACCTTTGCCTTGCGCATTCCATTCCATCTCCTTCGGTGTTGATGCAACACATGCACCAACCTATCTTCAAATGATATGATCCACTTCATATCATCACATGGCCTCCATGGTCCATCGATCTTGACATCACTTGCTCTTCACCATCGCTTCGGTCCTTCGGCGCCAAGTCTTGCTTAAGCCTCCCGACACTCGGTACCAACGGCTTCAAAGCCTCAACTTGCCCTTCACCTTCGCAACCGGTCCATCAAGCCAAGTCTTGCCTTGATCTTCTCCATCTTAGCCATATGACCACATGTCATGTCACATATGCATTAAGCTCCTTCTTCATCTTCATGCATGAGCATTTCAACATCCTCCAAGCCAATTCTCCTCTATGGCATATGTTGCTCACACATGATCACCTGTGGACTAATCACCTGTGTAATTTACTTTAAACACATATTAGTCCACCTAAGTTGTCACTCAATTACCAAAACCAAACAAGGACCTTTCAATCTCCCCCTTTTTGGTAATTGATGACAACTCTACAAAGATATGGAAATTAAGCTCCTTTGGATTCTATGTTACTTATCCAACATTAAGACCATATACGAGAATTTGGATAAGCACCATACAATCCGACTTTGTAGTGTTAACTCCCCCTACATGTGTGCTCAAATGGTTTGGTTTCAAGCTTGCACACATGCATAAATATGAAATTTGTGGGAGTGTTAGCACTACTAAGTGATGCTAAGGTATACATGATGAAATTTTACCTTTGAAGCGTGCATACCACATTTTGATTCATCCTTAGCATCGAAGAGTAGCTAGACATCATAAAAACTAGAAAACCCCGTGAGATCAACATTAATAGCAAGGGTCTAGTTTTGCATTAAAAGCACAAGTCTAGCTATTAACCTATGCATGCTAGTTATCAATTCATCAATTAAATCCTATAACTAGCATACACCACACAAGCATGCATATAAAATTTTAAAACTTATGCAATGCAAGCAAGCACATGATTATGCACATATCAAATGCAACAACCAAGTTCATGAGCTTGCTCCCCCTACTTGTGTGCTCTCATCGTCCAAGAATTTTGATCCTTCAATCTTGCTCCCTTTTTGATCCATGTCCATCTTCTTTTCTTGACTTCTCCCCTTTGTCCTTGACATATCATAAATGACATATCTTTGTCACAATTTCTCCCCCTTTGTCATCAATGACCATAAAAAGGCATGCTTCTCTTGATACAAAGGGTTGGACTAGAGTAGATGGTTGACACTTTAAGCTTCATTTTTGATGGACACTACGATATGTGTTGGAATGATGCCATGTGTAGGATCGTTGACCTTGATACCAATTGGTGGGGCTCCTCCCCTATGTCATAGCATGGGTCATCCAATTGATAAGCTTGAGCTCTTGTTGGTGAGGGATGCTTTGCTTGATTTGATCACTTAAAGTTGAAGATTACTTGAAGTCTTGTAGGATACCACTTGTGAGCTTGATCTAGACACCACTTGGTAAATATCACTTGAAAGATCATATACCATCTTGAATAGATACCATGTGAAGAAATGATGAGTCTAGATACCACTTGAATGATAGTTTAAACTTGATATCCATTTGCATTATTGTCTTCTTCTTGAACTCTTGTCGTCTTCATGAGCTTCTCATTTGTGACTTGAACTAGGCAATATTGCACAAGATATCTAACTCGGTTTGCTCTAGAGTAAGCTTCTTCACACATCTTTCAATGGTTATCTTACTCATGTTGAATTAGACACTTGAATGTTCATCTTCTAGATCAAGTACTTGGGTTCACTAGCTCATGAACAAACTCATATACTAACCACTAGATCATATAATCAATCAAGCAATAGTGGTAGGCTATGAATTGAAACTTTTCATTTGTTATGCATGATCCTATTGAGCATGTACTATATGCACCAACCGCATACTAGTAAGGGATGAAATGATCATGCACATTACAATAATACCTTTGCTATCTTGGAGTAGAGGATAGTCATTTGATTCCTATTAAGCTCCAAATAGCAATGTGAAGTCCATGGTGAAGACCAATATATACCAATTGATAGAACAAATCTTCACCCATATGATTAAGTGCACTATCTTGTTGTGGTTGGCTTGCTTCTTCATTTGAACATAGCTTGCATATGAATACCACTTGATTTGACATGATTTGCTTTTCTATCTTGGATGTTGCTTGCTTTGCTTGGTCAATCCTTTCATTGCTTCAACTAAGCATCTCAAATATCCTTTGAATCACCACTTCCATATTAGCCTTCCAAGTACCATACTTGGTTAACCTACCAAAGGCGGCAAGCCCCTACAAAAGGGAGAAGTGACCTCTCTCCAAAGAATCATCCTTGATACTCACTTGAATTGACTTTGTTTGATTGATCCATTTGAACTCTTCTTGAAATGTGACTTTGAATCCATCTTTGAGTCCTTTTCTTTCTTCCAAATGATCTTCAATTTGATACTAGAACTTGATCTTTATCTTCATCTTGATGTTGGTCTTGATCTTCAATTTGAGTACCAAATGTGTGCCAAATACACTTCCCAATCAAATGAACTTGTACTCATATTTGTCATACTTCTAGCTCATCTCAAAACCAAACATAGGTCCCTCAACCACTTATAAATATGATTCCAACTTGAGGACCTTTCAATCAAAGTGACTCTAAATCAATCCAATATTTGTCACTTTTCTGGCAGATTCTGTCCTTCTCAAAGAAACATGCATATCTCCCAAAATATAAGTCTAATGACTATGAAATTTGGTGGAGATGTGCCTCTCTAAATGTTCTAGCAGCCATAAAAATTTGAGCTTCATTGGCTTTCTAGATTGCTACCAGATTTCAATTCTCTCCATAGTACTACATGCTGAAAACTGCTGCACAATAGTTGACAAGATCTACTCCAAAACCAAAGTACATCTTATCCAATAATCATGAATTTTGCACAGCGACTAATATCACAAGTGTAGAGCATGTGTACCAAATTTCAAGCCAATCCAAATAGATTTGATCATTCAAACATGGCTATTATCACAGCTAGCTCAGATTTCAGATTTTTGACAACTTTGAGCAATTGAGCTATACTCTACCAATATGAATCAAACTTGAGCTAACATGTTTGAACATCAACACAAGACATATATCCATTCAAACCACTCACTAAAAGAAGTCTTATGAACATATCCATTCAACCTAACTCAATTTTGATCACTAAGCATCAAATCCATTCAATCATCTTATAGCAAGCAACGTATGCATATATATCCGATTCGATCATCTCATATGCATCTAAAATAACATGATCAACTAGAGATATACCTTAGTAGCTCACGATCATCCAAATAGCAAGCTTCTACTCAATTAGATTGCAAGCCTTCAAATAATTCCAATCAAACATCACAACTTGATCTTTTGCACTTGTATGTTTTGCACTTGGACTTCACTTCTTTTGTCTTGGCATTGGGTTTGGATAGCACTAGGCTTCATTACTTGAATCAATCACATGATGAATAATATGAAATCAATTGAGTCAAGCCTCCAATGCCATGGTACCTACACGCAATCATCCACTTTTTGATGGTACCCAAACTAGTTTGGGTCCTCTCAAGTTAGGTGCAACATACTTTGGCATAGCCTTAGTATGAGTAGCGGGATGTTTTGCAATAGCGACCAATGTGGTACCATTTACATCCTTCCTAAGCATAGAATCATTAGTAATTGAAATAGGCTTAGGGGTCATACCTAGGGGACATGAATGAGCCATGTGTCCCCTTTCCCGGCATGAGTAGCAACTTCTCTTTGATTGAGCCTTCTCTTCCTTGCTCATTTGTTGCTTCTCATTGCCTTGCCTCTTCTCATTTGCTTGAGCCTTCTTCTCAAGCTTGGTAGGACACTTCGAGGCAAAGTGTCCCATATCACCACACTTGTAGCACTTGATGTGAGCCAAATCTTTCTTCTTTTCTTCATTCTTGCTCATCATCATTTTGGCATCTTGAATGTGAGTTGGATGCCTTGCTCTTCCGCCCCTTCTTGTTTTCTTCTTCTTCATCAAGTCACCATCATGATGGTTGTTCTTGATTTGAACTTGGGGCTTCTTCTTGTTGGGACAAGTCTTTGCAAGATGTCCCATCTCATGGCATTGATAGCACATGAAATGAGATAGCTTTTCTTGTTCTTGCTTCTTCATTTCTTTTGCATATGTTCTCTTGCCCCATCTCTTGCCTTTGACACTGCTTTTGTTAAAGCCAATGCCACTCTTGTCACCATAGCTTCTTTGATTCTTCATTATGTGCTCATGGGTGACCTTTGATTTACACCACCTCTCTAACTTGTTGCTCAAGTTCTTCACTTCAAGTTTGAGCTCATTGTTCTCCTTCAAAAGGTTAGTCTCACAAGACAAAGAAGTAGAACAAGCATCTAATTGTGAAGAACATGGCATAGATATTAAATCATCACAAGAGGTGGATACATTCTTCTTGCCTACATCACATGGGTTAGCAACATTTTGCAATTGATCATTTGATCCATGTGATGAGCTCTCATTATTTTTAATTTTCTTTGAAAGCTCCTTAATGAGAGAGCCATACTTTTCAATTAAATCATCATGTGAAGCTTTAAGAACATCAAGTAAGCGCTTATGTTCTTCACATGAATTCTTTAGAAATGAGTTTTCATTTGCTAGTTTCATTGTTTTATTTTTCTCATTTTCTAAAGACATGGTCATGCTAGCAAGTCTACTAACAAGCTCATCATATGAATCAACATGATCAACCACATTTGCATTGAATACCTTGGTGTCACCTTGTGACATGAAGCAATGTGGTGATGGGCTTGTAGTAGTATCACGATCATCGCCCGAGCATGAGCCATCAACATCATCAAGTGTGCTTGGAGTAGAATCATTACTTGCATCACTTGAGGCATCATCTTCCATCTTGTCAAGTGTGCTTGAAGTGTCTTCATTGATTGCATCACTTGAACGTGAGGTGGAGCAATCTTCCACAATCACGGAGTTGTGGTCTTGCTCAACATCCTCATATGCCACCGGTTCATCCTCCTTTATGAACTTGCCATCATCAAACGTGGAGGGATCACCGAAGGTGGTCTTGATGGAATCCCACATCTCATGGGCGGTCCCTTTGGAGTTGATCTTGTAAAACAACTCAAAACTCAATGCATCCATTAGATAACAATAAGCATTTGCATCAAGTTCAAAGAGATCCTTTTGAGCTTTGGTGAGATTTCTATGGTCCAAAACATGAGTGAGACCACTAGTGATAATCCACCAAAACTTTGGCCCCTTTGCACGAAAATGATCAAGCATATGGTGTTTCCATTGTGCAAAGTGTGTGCCATCAAAAATATGTGTATCACACACATCATCTAGCCCACTAGACGCCATCCTCTCGGGTCGGTGAAGACCACAAATGAGAGACCTCGCTCTGATACCAATTGAAGGGTCGAGATGGCGGACTAGAGGGGGGGTGAATAGTCCTTTCTAAAATTAATCGCGTCGGCTAACCGAAACAAATGCGGAATTAAAACTATCGGTCTAGCCAAGACTACACCCCTCTACCTATACTCTATGACACCTTACAAAAGATCCTAAACAATGCAAATAAGGTGTCGGGCTAGCTAGAGCTCACCTAACCAATTCTAGAAGCAAGGTCACACAAACCTATGCAACTAGTACTCAATCAACCGGGGAGCTCCTACACATGCCACTAAGCAAAAAGCACAAAGCCTAAGCTCACTAGCAATGCTCAATAACAAGGCTACACAAGCCAAATTAGAGAGCTCAACTTAGCTACACAAACTAAGCAATGTGACTAGCAAGACTACAAGTCAACTAGTCACTCATGGGATCAACTTCTATGCTACACAAGCAAGGAAGGTAACTAGCAAGCTACACAAGCCAACTAATCATAAGAGCAACTAGCACATGTATATGAACAAGTAAATACAAGCTAGTGAAAAGAGTTTGCAAACCACCGAGAAGATGAACACGAAGTTGACACGGTGATTTTTCTCCCGAGGTTCACTTGGTTGCCACCAAGCTAGTCCCCGTTGTGTCGACCACACACTTTGGTAGTTCGGCGGCTAATAGGCACCACACCTAGCTCGACACTCGAGCGCCGCAAGAACTCACCCACAAGTGAGGGTAACTCAATGACACGCGCAATCCACTAGAGTTGCTCTTCGCGATCCCCGCGGGGCGAGCACAATGCCCCTCACAATCCTTCTCCGGAGCCACGCACAATCTTCACGCGGGCTTCACGACGGAGACTCGATCACCAAGCCGTCTAGGAGGTGGCAACCTCCAAGAGTAATAAGCACCACCGGCTTGCAACTCGAACACCTAGTGCCACTCGATGCTATCTCTCAAAGCAACGCACTAGAATCGCTCACTCGCAATAGATTCGCGCACTAGCAAGCACAAGCGAGTTAGAGGGCTCCCAGGCACATCCACTCAAGCCACCAAGGCTTTGGAGTGCTCAGCAGCCGGCCCTAAGCCGGCCTCAACTCCTATTTATAGAGGGGAGCGGCCAACTAGCCGTTTCCCCTTTCCTGCGCCTCGGTCGGTAGTACCGACCCTTCCTGGGCGGTACTACCGGCTTAGTCAAACTAGCCGTTACCTCACATCGCGCAGATTTAGGCAAACCACCGACCCCTGGTCGGTTCCTCCGAGGTCGGTAGTACCGAGGTCATGGCGGTACTACCGCCAGGCCAAAATCGCCGCGACCAGAGAGCTCTGCGAAAAACCAGACACTACCGACCTTGCGTCGGTACCACCGTGGGCGGTAGTACCGAGGTAATGGCGGTACTACCGGCAAGCCATTTTCAAAAACTACAGAGAGCCTCGCGAAACTCCTCAGGGCCACGGTACCACCGACCATCCGGTCGGTACCACCGCCGGCGGTAGTACCGAGGTAATGGCGGTACCACCGCCAGGCCAAAACCGCTTCGGTCCAGAGAGGTCTGCGCGCTGCATCCTTGGGCGGTACCACCGACAACCCAGGGTCGGTACCACCGACAACACACAGAAAACTTCATTTTCATCTCCGAGTTGATCCAAACCAACTCCAACAACTTCTCCTTTGCAAATGTGCTAACACCACCAAGTGTTCATCATCTTGTGCAAGTGTGTTAGCATTTTCACAATCATTTTTCAAAGGATTTTCACTTGCACTCACCACGCCACTCGATCATAGTAACATCGCAAAGTTAGATCGCTTAAGTGGCACTAGATGACCGATATGCAAACAAGTTTGCTCCTCTTAATAGTACGGCCATCTATCCTAAACCCGGTCATAATCTTCTCTACACACCTATGACCGGTGAAATGAAATGCCCTACAAATATACCTTTGCCTTGCGCATTCCATTCCATCTCCTTCGGTGTTGATGCAACACATGCACCAACCTATCTTCAAATGATATGATCCACTTCATATCATCACATGGCCTCCATGGTCCATCGATCTTGACATCACTTGCTCTTCACCATCGCTTCGGTCCTTCGGCGCCAAGTCTTGCTTAAGCCTCCCGACACTCGGTACCAACGGCTTCAAAGCCTCAACTTGCCCTTCACCTTCGCAACCGGTCCATCAAGCCAAGTCTTGCCTTGATCTTCTCCATCTTAGCCATATGACCACATGTCATGTCACATATGCATTAAGCTCCTTCTTCATCTTCATGCATGAGCATTTCAACATCCTCCAAGCCAATTCTCCTCTATGGCATATGTTGCTCACACATGATCACCTGTGGACTAATCACCTGTGTAATTTACTTTAAACACATATTAGTCCACCTAAGTTGTCACTCAATTACCAAAACCAAACAAGGACCTTTCACCGTCTCGACCGAGCCCCGCGCGATTCGCCCGAGCCCCGCGATTCGCCGAGCCCGGCCTAGAAGGAGCACAGTGCTCTTCTCTTTTTCTGAGAGATGTGAATAGTGTTCTGTTTTCTCTTTTTTGTATGATTTTCTGTGTGCATCCAAAAATTCTGAAATTTTTGTGGTAGACTCTTGATGCTCTGGAGTATTTTATAAAAATATGAAACTTGAGTTTTGTGCAAAAATTTGAAAATGTAAAATTCCCCTTTTAATTGAAAAATGAAGGTTTTGGTATTTTTGGAGAGTGATTTATAACTCCAAAAATCATGAGACAAATTTTTGTGAGCTTCTTATGCCATGGCAAGTCTCTGGTAAAATTTTGAAGTCTTTTGGAACAAGTTGATTTTTGAGCATTTATTTTAATTCTTGAATAGTGTCTTTTGTTAATTAAATGTCTAGAATTATTTGAACACCTTAATGACCTCCAAAAATTATGAAATTTGTTTTGCCATCTATCTACACCATAATGAACTTATGTGATTAATTTGGTAATTTTTGGAGCAACTTCATAAAATGACCTTTTAAATAAATTAAGAAAATAGAAAAGATGGATTAGGGTTGGTAATAAGTGTTTGATGATGTGATCTTTGGATTGATTGATGTTCATAGACCCCTACCCTTTGGTCTATGATGTTTGTGATGCTATGATTGGTTGATGCTTAGGATAATTATAATAAGGGCTAGTTTAATCAATATTGCTTAAGGAAGAAATGGTTACCTTTTATGTTCAACCTAGATTTCGACTATGCCTTGTTTAAGAGTAATCTAGAATCAGTGGAATTGTCTTGTACCATAAGTTCATATCATCATTCTCATGAGCATTCATCATTGCATCCGTATAGTTGACGAAGAAGGACCTGAAGTCGAGGTAGCCACCGAAGGATCTGTCCCCGAGGCAACCCCGAGCTCCGACACCTACACCACCAACCCCGAGTCTGCTCTTTTTGCCATCCAAGGCAAGCCCCGGTGCATTTAACCCTTCCTTGAATTTACAAAGTGATTTCCTTAAATGCTTTTGAGTTAAACTATTGCATTAGGTTTATAGGAATTGAGTGATATCCTAACTGATGCATTATCCACCTTGACCACTGATACACCCAAAGCCTGCTTTTCAAAAATATTTGAAAATGCTTAGCAATGCTTATTGAATTAGACTTTGCAATAAAAATGCCAATTTCAAAAGTGTGATCACTGAAAGAAACTTTATGGGAATTTCTGGTTTACTCCCACTATTGGCTAAGTATCTGATCCGTACTTAGTCAAATAGGAAGGAGAGGTTGTCCTTGCGTACGGTGCCGTCATGTTGTAGTCCGGGACTCAACAGTTGACACCGACCGGGACAGGGTTGAAAAACCGACAGGACCTGTACTCTTGGGTTAGAGTCCCGAGGTGCTTGTCGCTGGCGGAAAAATGTAGGGACCATCCGTATGGGGGCCTGCTGGTCAAGACTTGTAACTATTCACATACTACGGAAAGCTCTGGCTCCGAGAAATCCTTTATTGGACCGACAACCGCGCACTGGGAGTGGAGAGATGGCGGAAGTAGCATGTACCCACGTGGGTTAGAGTCCCGGATTGGAGTGGTGTACTGTGCTTCCGGGTGGCGTAGGACCGGGCCCAATCTTGGAGGAATCGTGGTAGACGAGTTGGCATATGCAAGCTTGGGTGCTACATATGCAGTGTGGATAGGGATCCTCAGCTGAGTATTATTTATCCGGATTAACGTTGCTCCTCGGTTATGGAGACTTGGTCCACTGACTGTCAACGGAGAGTGGTTCTCAACTAGGAATGTTTTGAAATGTAAAATGAATCATGAATGATGAAGAATTGAGGAATATTGAATCTTTCAAAAATAAAATAAGGTTTACAAAAAAATGCTTTTCTGCAAAATACTTGATCTTGCTGAAGCCTTACCTTGACTACCCTAAGCCTTCATTCCTGAGTCTTCTCCCTTTTTCTTTAGTCGGGTAAGTCTTGTTGAGTACCTTTGTACTCAGGGTTTTATTACCCATGTTGCAGGTATGGCAGATTCCTCAGTATGCCTTGGACCCTGCTGTGTGACGGTTGTTCAGGAAGAGGCCGATGAGGCCGATGAGTGATTATTCACCCTCGGGCTGGGTGAAGTATCTTTACCCTTCAGTTGTTGTCATATGCTACTCTGCCAACTCTATCTATTTAAACTATGGTCTGTAATAACTTCACTTTAATTTTATGTTGAACCCTGGTTTGTAAAACTATTGTTATCTAAGTCTTCCGCTATTTACTCCGATGTTATTTGTCAAAATGTTCAAGAGATTGTAACTGAATTGTGAGATGATCCTGCGGACATCGGGCACTGATGTAGCCCAGTAGCGGAACCAGTCTTAATCTCTTGGCTGTACGGATCGACTGTCAGTGGTTGACAGTGATCAGTGGGCCATGGGTTTAGAGCTGTTACGTTACAGAGTGGTATCGGAGCATCTCACTATGACGTTGCAATCTTTTTGCGAAAACTTCAAAATGTTTTTAACAAAAAACTAAACTTGACTATTTTGAGTCCAAATTGCTTCTCTCATCTCATCTTGTCTTTGGCAACTAGTAGCAAGACAACTTGTATAAGCCCTATGTACCTTACCTTAGTAGTTGCATTGCCTTGTTCCGTAGGAACGATTCATGCATCATGTCATATTCACTTAAGTAAATAAAAGAGTTCGTTGGGATAGTGTACCTATACCTTTTTCTTGCTAGCCTTTCTCATCTATAACCTCTTGTCCAGATATGGCCATCATCAAGCGGACTGCCCGCAAGTCGACTGGACCGAACGGTGTGCCGCGTCACCAGCTGGCGCCACGCACCGGAGAAGAGACTGGAGAATCCTCCAATGGTCGTCGCTTTCCCCGCCGCACCCGCAAGCAGCTGAAGGAGGAAATCAAGAATCTGAAGGCTGAAATGGAGAACATGGAGCATGACTTCTACCTTTCCCGCATGGAGTTTTATGAGACACGAGCTTCCCTGGAGCAGGCCAACCGGAACACGGTTCGCGCTATCGAGCAGCGCAATGATGCTTGGACCCGCGAGGACGTTACCAGAGCCCAGCTCCATGGACTGCAGCAATACACCGCCCAGATCGAGCAGTTCAATGATATGCTTCATGAGGAAGTACACCAGCTGCACGACCAGCTTCACCCCGTGATTCCACCCGTTGCTGAGGACCCCGAAGACGGAGTCGTGGAGGAACCTGAAATGGAACACGAGCCCGATCAGAATGAGGAAGTGGAACCTGCTGAAGATGTCCACGTTGAAGATGAAGATGAGGAGGAAGAGCCTGAGCTTATCATCGAAGATGAGGATGATGACGAAGAGTTGATCTTCATCGATGATGACTAGACTCCTTGTGTCTGTACCATCTGCTTACCTAAAACCTTAGACTAGGTTTGGGGGCGTTAGTCTGTCTGTTGCCAAGTCTGGCATGTATCTTTCTTTTCGTACCTTTTCCCTTATCAGTCTGTTGTCGTCTTTATCAAGCCAGCTATCTTTGTATCAGTGAAGTTGTCAATCAAGTTGTTTCAGAACCTTTGTTCATATATGTTGAGTTCCGAGTTGCTTATACAGATGCCTGTGAACACCCGTACCGGAGCCGGAGGTTCTGATGATGCCAACATCCCAAACCCTCCACCTGTACCAGCTACCCTAGCAGATGCCATTGCAGCCTTGGCCGCCGCTGCCAATCTGATGGCTCAAAATCAAGGGCAGCAGAACAACGGCAACCGTGGTCGCCGCAACAACCAAGAGACAACCTATGTGGAATTCACTGAAACACGCCCACCGGTCTTCACAAAGGCCGATGAACCTCTCGAGGCTGACGACTGGTTACGCACCATGGAACAGAAGTTCAGTCTACTGCACTGCACGGAGATCCAGAAGCCTCGGTTCGCTTCTCAGCAGCTCCGTGGTCCTGCAAGTGCCTGGTACGCCAACCTGTTGGCGGCCCAGCCGGAAGGTCACCAGCTGACCTGGGAAGAGTTCCGCACCGCTTTCAGAGCACATCACATCCCTTCGGGATTGATGAAAATGAAGTTGGATCAGTTCTTGGCCCTGCAACAGAAAGATTCCACCGTCATGCAGTACGTGGGACAATTCAACCACCTCAGCCAGTATGCCTCCGACTATGTCAACACAGAGGAAAAGAAGAGAGATTGTTTTCTCAGGGGTCTGCACCCTAAGATTCGCAGAGGTCTGTCCAACAACCTAAACGGATCCTACCATGATGTCGTTGACCGTGCTGTTGCCTTCGAGGAAAGCAACCGCCAGTATCAGGAAGAGAAGAAGAAGAAGAAGGCTGGGTCTAGCAGTTTCTCCAGCAACCATAAGCGCCCAAGAATCATCTACCACCCCAGCCACCACCAAAATCGTGCCCCATACCCCCATCAGCAAGTGGTCGTTCGTACCGCGGCCACCACCCACAATGCCAACCAGCAAAGTGCCACTCAGCCGAACGCCCCCGGTGTTCGTGTCACCACCCCACAAACAGCTTACAACCATCCATGCTACAACTGTGGCCAAGTTGGTCACTGGTCTCGCGAGTGCCCAAAACCCAAGAAGAATGCCCAGCATGCACAGAAAGGCCCTGGAGGATCACAGCAGCAGCACCGTGCACCGCAGCAGCACGTCCAGAAGGGCAAGCTTGTCAGGAAGCACGGGCAAGTCTACTTCACCACCGTCAGTAACATCCCAGAAGGAGAGCCCGTCATGCTCGGTAGGTTCCCTGTTGCCAATCATCCTGCAGTCGTCTTGTTTGATTCTGGTGCATCGCATTCCTTCATCAGTCGCACTTTTGTCATCAAGCATGAGTTGCCCATGGGGGAGTTAAAAGAAAGTTTCTGCATACTTTCGCCTGGAGGGCGGATAAATACTAAGGAAGTGGTCCGCAGTATACCAGTAATGTTGGGGGAACATGTCTTTCCTACCACCATGATAGTACTGCGCGATCAAGAGATAGATGTCATCTTAGGCATGAATTGGATGTGTCAGTATAAAGCCATGATAGACATCTTGAATAGAGTTGTGAGAGTGGATATTCCTAACAGTACCGCCAAACTCCTTCTCCAACTTCCTATGCCTTCAAAATCAGCTACCACACAGCTAAATGCTACCTATGATCAAGGGATCCGAGATATCCCCGTGGTCTGCGAGTTCCCTGATGTTTTTCCAGAAGATTTACCTGGTCTGCCTCCCGACCGTGATGTTGAGTTTGCTATAGAGCTAAAGCCCGGGACTGCTCCTATATCCCGTAGAGCTTATCGAATGCCTCCCTGAGAGTTGGCAGAGCTGAAGATCCAATTGCAAGAGCTATTGGATAAGGGTCTCATTCGCCCAAGTTCATCTCCTTGGGGCTGTCCTGCTATCTTTGTGAAGAAGAAGGACAAAAGCCTTCGTCTGTGCGTTGACTATCGCCCGCTCAACGAGGTCACCATCAAAAATAAATATCCCTTGCCTCGCATTGATCTTCTGTTTGACCAGTTATCTGGAGCCAGAGTGTTTTCCAAGATCGACCTCAGATCTGGCTATCACCAAATAAAAATTCGTCCCGAAGATATTCCCAAAACAGCTTTCACCACCAGATACGGTCTATATGAGTACTTGGTCATGTCTTTTGGCTTGACCAATGCCCCCGCTCATTTCATGTATCTCATGAACTCTGTGTTCATGCCAGAGCTCGATAAATTTGTAGTCGTGTTCATTGACGACATCCTTGTTTATTCAAGAACTCCTAAAGATCATGCCAAGCATCTTCGTGTCGTTCTTTCTCGTCTCAGAGATCACCAGCTGTATGCCAAGTTCAGTAAATGTGAATTCTGGCTAGATCGAATTCAATTCCTTGGTCATGTCCTGTCCGCTGAAGGTGTGTCAGTTGACCCTGGAAAAGTGGCAGATATCTTGGATTGGAAGCCACCTACCACTGTCCGCGAAGTTCGCAGCTTCATGGGAATGGCTGGATACTATCGTCGTTTCATCCCAGACTTCTCCAGAGTTGCCAAGCCTATCACAGAGTTGTTGAAGAATTCCGTGGATTTTGTTTGGTCAACAGCCTGTGAGCAAGCTTTTCAAGCCTTGAAGAAACTACTAACTACATCACCAGTCCTAGCTCAACCAGACATCGAGAAACCCTTTGATGTATACTGTGATGCATCTGGTACTGGGTTAGGCTGTGTTTTGATGCAAGAAGGTCGAGTGATCGCTTATGCCTCACGGCAGCTTAGGCGACATGAGGAGAATTATCCAACCCATGACCTTGAGTTAGCAGCAGTGGTGCATGCTTTGAAGATATGGCGTCATTATCTGTTGGGCAGTACCTGCAATGTGTACACCGATCATAAGAGCCTGAAGTATATCTTCACCCAAGAAGAGCTGAACATGAGGCAACGAAGATGGCTTGAGTTAATCAAGGACTATGATATCGAAGTGCATTACCATCCGGGTAAGGCGAATGTGGTCGCCGATGCACTCAGTCGCAAGTCATACTGCAACTGTCTGACGACGAAGCCCTATGATCTTTCCTTGTGCCATGCTCTTGAAAGGATGGGTATTGAGATAGTTCTGCAAGGAAGCCTGAACAATGTCAGGATAGAAACATCGGTCAAGGAACAAGTCATCGCTGCACAGAAAGATAACCCTGGAATCAAGCACATCATCGAAAAGGTCCAGACCGGTAAGGCTGATTGTTTCAGGATCGATGATGTAGGAGTTGTTTGGTTCAAGAACCGTCTAGTAGTTCCCAAGGTGCCTGAGTTGAGAAAGTTGATCCTTGATGAGGCACACCTGTCTAGGTTTTCCATCCACCCCGGCAGCAACAAGATGTACCAGGATCTAAGGCAGAGATTCTGGTGGACAAAGATGAAGATTGAAATCGCTCGCTATGTCGCTCGCTGTGATACTTGTCAAAAAGTCAAAGCCGTGCACATGAAGCCTGGAGGAGAATTGCAACCTTTGTCAGTACCTGGTTGGAAGTGGGAGGATATCAGCATGGATTTTATCAATGGATTGCCCAAGACTCAAAAAGGATTCGATTCCATTTGGGTAATCGTGGACCAACTCACCAAACAAGCTCACTTTCTGCCAGTCAAGACCAGCTACGCCGTCCCCACGTATGCCGCCTTGTACAAGAACAACATAGTGAAGCTTCATGGAATACCCAAGACCATCATCTCAGATCGTGGTACTCAGTTTGTCGCTAAGTTCTGGAAAGCGTTCCATGCCTCGCTTGGAACCAAGCTCTTGCATAGTACGGCATATCATCCACAAACAGATGGACAAACTGAGCGAGTTAACCAAGTGTTAGAGGATATGTTGAGAGCATGTGTGCTCACCTTCGCAGATACTTGGGATGACTGTTTGCCCTTGGCAGAGTTCTCATATAATAACAGTTATCAAGAAAGCATCAAAATGGCACCCTTTGAAGCACTGTACGGTCGTCGTTGTCGTACACCCCTCAGTTGGTCTGAGCCCGGAGAAAGAGAATTCTTTGGAGTTGACCTGGTCAAAGATATGGAAGAGAAAGTCAAGCAGATACAAGAGAACATGAAGATTGCCCAATCCCGACAAAAGAGTTATGCTGACAAGAGACGTCGACCTCTGAAGTTTCAAGTTGGAGATTACGTATATCTCAAGGTCTCACCAACCAAAGGAGTCACTCGTTTTGGGGTCAAGGGAAAGTTAGCACCCCGCTACATTGGTCCGTTTGAGATTTTGGAATGTTGTGGCAAGGTAGCTTACAAGCTGAAGTTGCCCGATCATCTCTCTGCTGTCCACAATGTTTTCCATGTCTCCCAACTCAAGAAGTGCCTCCGAGTACCAGAACATGTCGTGGAAGTTGAAGGTGTCGAGCTAGAGCCTGATCTATCCTACTCGGAATATCCAGTTCGCGTGTTGGATCACAAAGATCGAGTTACTCGAAGAACTACCACAAGGTGGTACAAAATCCAGTGGAACCAGCACTCTGAAGAAGAAGCTACTTGGGAATCTGAGGACTTCTTGGCAAAGAACTATCCCGACTTTCTCGAATCCCTGTCTATGTAAAGTTTTGCCTTTATCCCTTCTTTGTCCTTTTTTTAAGACGCAGAATCTCGGGGCGAGATTTCTTTAAGGGGGGAAGGCTGTAACACCTCTGGTGTTTAAGCATGTAATTAACTTGACATATCATCATTAGCATCATTAATCATCTTGATCATGATTTCATGTGTATGCATTTGCTTAGTGTATCATTTTATGTGATGTACCTCTATTGCAAAAACCCTTATTAGCCCACTTCTTCCTATAGGGGCAAAATGGTAGTTTCACCTCTGTGCCTAGTTCTATGTAATTCTTGTTCAAATTTAGTGCCCTGATGTTTGTTGCTTTGATCTTAGTTCAAAAATCAGATTTGATTTGATTGTCCTTTTGCAAAACCCTAAATTCCCAAATCTTGGATTTATTCCCTTTTGGATAACTTTTTCAAAAGTCAAAATTTTGAGTTGATTCAAAAAGCAAAGTTGTGAATCTGATCGAGAGGAACAACTTTGGTATTTACAAATTTTCAAGTTTCAGTTTGAAATCCAAAGTAATTTTAATTTGAATCAAATTTGAAAGGTGTCCCCTTTTCTGTTTTTGAATATAGTTCAAAAACTATTTGGAATTTGAAAATGTGCATATTGACAAAGTTGTAGATCTCATTTTTCTGAACAACTTTGGTATTTTGAGTTTTTGTCGCACAGTTCAAATTTTGGGAGATTTTTGCAAAATACAGATTCTGGCCAAAAGTCAAACCCTAGACCCAAGCACTGTTCTTCTTCCGTAGAGCCAGAGGGAAGGGGGGGCCCGGCCATGGCGCCGGCGCTGCGCCCGCAGCGCAGACGGCTGCTCCCCACGCGCCCTTATCCTGCCGCCGCTGTCTCCCGGTTCCCTCCGCGCCCGCACGCGAGCGCTGGCCCTCGCTCTCGGCCCCTACAGTGTCCAGCGCGCCGCCGCCGCGTGGCCATCGCCGGCCGAGCTTGCGCCCGAGCCCCGGCTGCACGCCAGCTTATCCGCCAGAGCGCAATCGAGTGCGCACGCCCCCGCAAACCTTACCCGCGTAACCCCGAGGTCTCTACCGTCCCATAGCCGCGGCTATATAAGCCGCCGGAGCTCCGACCTCCGCACTCACCTCCGCCACCGTGGCCGGCCTACTCCAGACACTCCGCCTCTCCACCAGCTAGCCCTAAAGCTCCGCCTTGAGCTCGTGAAGCTTTCCCACCCCCCAATTTCACCTTCCCCGCCTCCTATCGCCCGGCGTAAGCTCGCCGTTCCCATCTCCGGCAGAAACCCGGCGAGCTCGGGTTCGTGAAATTCGCCGCCTCCGGCCATGATCATCCCTCACCGACCCCCGTGTCGTATTCCTTGGCCCCGCGCGACTCTAACCCGGCCCTTGCGGTCTCGTGTGTTGCGCAGGACCGCCGGATCGCCGGAGCGCCGCCGCGGTCGTCTTCTCCCTCGAGAACGAGTCGAGCCTCACCCTCGAGAACGAGTCGAGCCTCACCCTCGAGCCCTGCCTCCGACCCGTGGTAAGCATCCGAGCCTCCGGCCTCTGCTTCCACTCCGCTTCGCCCGAGCCTCCAAGTCCCGCCTCGGGCGGAGGCTTGTTTTTCCGCTTCGCCCGAGCCCAAGCCTCGGCGACGCATGCTCTCCGCTTCGCCCGAGTCAGGCCTCGGACGGAGGCTTACTTCTCCGTCTCGCCCGAGCCTCCGGGCCAGGCCTCGGACGAGGCTGCCGCTTCCGTCTCGACCGAGCCCGTCTCGACCGAGCCCCGCGCGATTCGCCCGAGCCCCGCGATTCGCCGAGCCCGGCCTAGAAGGAGCACAGTGCTCTTCTCTTTTTCTGAGAGATGTGAATAGTGTTCTGTTTTCTCTTTTTTGTATGATTTTCTGTGTGCATCCAAAAATTCGGAAATTTTTGTGGTAGACTCTTGATGCTCTGGAGTATTTTATAAAAATATGAAACTTGAGTTTTGTGCAAAAATTTGAAAATGTAAAATTCCCCTTTTAATTGAAAAATGAAGGTTTTGGTATTTTTGGAGAGTGATTTATAACTCCAAAAATCATGAGACAAATTTTTGTGAGCTTCTTATGCCATGGCAAGTCTCTGGTAAAATTTTGAAGTCTTTTGGAACAAGTTGATTTTTGAGCATTTATTTTAATTCTTGAATAGTGCCTTTTGTTAATTAAATGTCTAGAATTATTTGAACACCTTAATGACCTCCAAAAATTATGAAATTTGTTTTGCCATCTATCTACACCATAATGAACTTATGTGATTAATTTGGTAATTTTTGGAGCAACTTCATAAAATGACCTTTTAAATAAATTAAGAAAATAGAAAAGATGGATTAGGGTTGGTAATAAGTGTTTGATGATGTGATCTTTGGATTGATTGATGTTCATAGACCCCTACCCTTTGGTCTATGATGTTTGTGATGCTATGATTGGTTGATGCTTAGGATAATTATAATAAGGGCTAGTTTAATCAATATTGCTTAAGGAAGAAATGGTTACCTTTTATGTTCAACCTAGATTTCGACTATGCCTTGTTTAAGAGTAATCTAGAATCAGTGGAATTGTCTTGTACCATAAGTTCATATCATCATTCTCATGAGCATTCATCATTGCATCCGTATAGTTGACGAAGAAGGACCTGAAGTCGAGGTAGCCACCGAAGGATCTGTCCCCGAGGCAACCCCGAGCTCCGACACCTACACCACCAACCCCGAGTCTGCTCTTTTTGCCATCCAAGGCAAGCCCCGGTGCATTTAACCCTTCCTTGAATTTACAAAGTGATTTCCTTAAATGCTTTTGAGTTAAACTATTGCATTAGGTTTATAGGAATTGAGTGATATCCTAACTGATGCATTATCCACCTTGACCACTGATACACCCAAAGCCTGCTTTTCAAAAATATTTGAAAATGCTTAGCAATGCTTATTGAATTAGACTTTGCAATAAAAATGCCAATTTCAAAAGTGTGATCACTGAAAGAAACTTTATGGGAATTTCTGGTTTACTCCCACTATTGGCTAAGTATCTGATCCGTACTTAGTCAAATAGGAAGGAGAGGTTGTCCTTGCGTACGGTGCCGTCATGTTGTAGTCCGGGACTCAACAGTTGACACCGACCGGGACAGGGTTGAAAAACCGACAGGACCTGTACTCTTGGGTTAGAGTCCCGAGGTGCTTGTCGCTGGCGGAAAAATGTAGGGACCATCCGTATGGGGGCCTGCTGGTCAAGACTTGTAACTATTCACATACTACGGAAAGCTCTGGCTCCGAGAAATCCTTTATTGGACCGACAACCGCGCACTGGGAGTGGAGAGATGGCGGAAGTAGCATGTACCCACGTGGGTTAGAGTCCCGGATTGGAGTGGTGTACTGTGCTTCCGGGTGGCGTAGGACCGGGCCCAATCTTGGAGGAATCGTGGTAGACGAGTTGGCATATGCAAGCTTGGGTGCTACATATGCAGTGTGGATAGGGATCCTCAGCTGAGTATTATTTATCCGGATTAACGTTGCTCCTCGGTTATGGAGACTTGGTCCACTGACTGTCAACGGAGAGTGGTTCTCAACTAGGAATGTTTTGAAATGTAAAATGAATCATGAATGATGAAGAATTGAGGAATATTGAATCTTTCAAAAATAAAATAAGGTTTACAAAAAAATGCTTTTCTGCAAAATACTTGATCTTGCTGAAGCCTTACCTTGACTACCCTAAGCCTTCATTCCTGAGTCTTCTCCCTTTTTCTTTAGTCGGGTAAGTCTTGTTGAGTACCTTTGTACTCAGGGTTTTATTACCCATGTTGCAGGTATGGCAGATTCCTCAGTATGCCTTGGACCCTGCTGTGTGACGGTTGTTCAGGAAGAGGCCGATGAGGCCGATGAGTGATTATTCACCCTCGGGCTGGGTGAAGTATCTTTACCCTTCAGTTGTTGTCATATGCTACTCTGCCAACTCTATCTATTTAAACTATGGTCTGTAATAACTTCACTTTAATTTTATGTTGAACCCTGGTTTGTAAAACTATTGTTATCTAAGTCTTCCGCTATTTACTCCGATGTTATTTGTCAAAATGTTCAAGAGATTGTAACTGAATTGTGAGATGATCCTGCGGACATCGGGCACTGATGTAGCCCAGTAGCGGAACCAGTCTTAATCTCTTGGCTGTACGGATCGACTGTCAGTGGTTGACGGTGATCAGTGGGCCATGGGTTTAGGGCTGTTACGTTACAATACTGCTTGGAGACCTCGCTCAACTCTTCTCGGGCCTTGTCCCGTTCTTCCTTGAAGCGGCAGGCATCGCGATGATTCCACCGGTCAGAATAGTAAGAATCTGAGGAGTCGGGAGAGCTGGAAGATCCAGATGATGGGGTTCCGGGCTGGGGAAGGAGATGGCTTTGGCTGCTGGAGATGAATCTTATCCTAAAAAGTAAGAAGAGAATCGAAATCGAAACAATGGATGAACAGGGAAATAGAGATTGCAAGGGGGCAGGATAATCGATTCTCACACATGGCGCCGGCGTTGCGGTGCTCGGCTGCCCTCCGCTTCTCCTTCGGCAGGTCGCTTGCCGTGGTCGTCACCGTTCCCCATTGCTACAGAGCTAGGGTTTTCTTCTAGATTGAGCCGACAAGAGGAAGTGAAGAGGCGGAGGCAAAAATGCGCAACTGCAAGTGCTAATCGAGGTTGTAGAGAAGGTTTATTTATAAGCCGGGAAAAGAGTCGTGGCGAAGTCTACGGAGTAATGGAGTAAGAATGCCAAGCGACAGAGTAGGGTTTTCCTTTCGGCTGGGCCGTTTTTACTGGGCCAGGCTCGGCTAAGTCGAACGCCACTCGGTTATCTTCTTAAGTTCTTTGAGGAAAGTTCATTCGGCTATCAGAAAATGAAGACAATCGGCTATATCTTATCACAGGAAAATTAAGGAAGAGAGGCCGATTGCACTCTCAGACGAATGGAAGCATAAAAGTATCAAAATAGTTTTACAAAGACAAAGTATGCTACGCTTGGTTTGTTACAAGATCGATGTTTACTCATTCAAAAGCTGATTGATTGTCTTTATGGCCTCGGCTCTAATTCGGCTGACAGTATCAAGCACTTTTTGATCTTCATCTTCAGATTTTTGGATTTTGGATAATTTAGCTTTGATTTGTTGATCTTCTTTGAGAGCCGAAGTTATCTTCAATGAGGCAGCTTCTATGTCCTTCGGTAGATCGGCCATATGAGCCCTGTGAGATTGGATTTTAGTATTCCGATTGGCTAACTAGGCTTCTAACTTGCTCTTGTCTTCCTCCATGACTTTCAGTTCAGATTCCAAAGTTGCCAGGGAATTTTTTGCGATTTGAATATTGGAATGCAAATCTTTAAGTTCTAGCTTCTTTGAAGATCTATCATTCTGCAATGCAGCCTTGGATGATATGTTTTTAGTTGCTCTCCTTACCATTCCAAAAAAGTTGTCGAGGCAAGCTGCAGATTCCAAGTGGGTCAGAAGAGTGGAAGGAATATCTTCATCAATAAGCTCAAGAATATTTCTTATCTGATCTGCATCTTGAACCAGATTGACGATGTCCTTGTTCAACAGAGTAATCATTTCCCTCAGCCGAGCCTGGTTTTCTGCTGATAAAGTATGTTGGGAAGTATTTTCTTCACCTTTCTCAGTGATATAATCTTCAGCAGGAAAAGAATAACTCGCGGTCGGCTCTTTAGTATTTTTCTGAGGAAAGAGAAAAGCGTTAGCCGACTAAGTGTATTTGGTGAAAGCGATGTAATTCAGGGACAGAACTTTGCCTACTGAGCTGATTGATCATCAGAGGACGCTGCGCCTTGGCTTGCTCGAGGGCTTTGTTGAGTGTTCGGAGGAGGTGGACTTGGAGTATGATCAGGAGATGGCTCTGCTTCCAGTTCTTTTAAATTTTCATCTGTTTCAAGTAGTGGCGTAAGCATGTGGCAACAGAGGGAAGGATGGCCGAACACGTTACCTATGGTTTCGTCGGCCTCTTTATTTTTTGAACCTTCAGGAGTCTTTGGATCTTCAGTTTCATCTTGGATCCTTTTTATAGAAGCTTCAGGAGATAGTTTGGCAGTTGCTGAAGTACTGCCTGATTTCAAGAGTTTGACTTGTGGCTACACCGAGTGATGCAACATAGATTTGATCAGATTTATTGCCAAATAAAGTTGCTTAGCACAAAATGAGAGATTCATACCTTGGGAGATAGTTTAGCCCTTTTGGTCCTTGGTTTCTTAGACAAAAGGACATTCTCAAGTGTCTTTCTTTTGCTCTCTCCTTCTGGAGGCACAATAGTTGAAGTTACAGGGATCTTCATGAAGGTGTTCAGGCTTGGAGCGTTGAAGCCGAGAGCAGGATTGGGTCCAGCCAGGTAATACTGGATCACTCTGACAGGAGGTGTAAGCTCAGGATCCTATGTATGGCCGAGTGTTAGAAAAGATTGGATTCAAGAATGGAAAATGATAAGTGTAGTGAAATTACCTCACTGTCAGAAGCAAAGTCAGGTTGCAAGTTTTGACACAAGGGGTGAACTGGCACATTGAAGAGATGAGCGTGCCACTCTTCCCACCAGGAAGTGAAGAAAGGATGAGTGATGTCTACTATCCCAAATGGAGATGGTTCATATGTTGGCAACTCTCATCCTAATTCAAAGACTTTTTTAGCCATTATCCCCTCCGTAATTACTTCTCTGGGTCTTATTACTGTTGAGAAGAAGAGTCTAGGGGGTAATTGACCACATCCTAGTTGTCTGGCCACCATGTTTGGATAATAGAACTCGTAGGTGGACTGTACTAATCTTCCATGGTGAAATTCGGCTGGCAGAACACAAGGTTTGATGAAAGAGTTGAAGATGTCAATAGATGTTTTGTCTACAGAGCCGGATTCGTAGTTAAACTTGCAGGGAAGAGTCAGATTTTCATTCTCTCTGTAGGGAAGCCAAAGTACACTGCCAAAACCTTTGAAGAATAGCTTGAAGAGATGACCAATGTCCATATCAATGCTGATAGATGATGCTGCTTCTCCATAAGTCTGACAGACTTTGACTCTTGCTGTTTTGCCTTCATCGTAATTAATTGAAGGGAAACTCAAGTTGAGAAGGCTCACAGAAACTATCTGATGCATATATAGTTGGAGCCACATCTGGACCAACCACCAGGGACCATTCACACAAGAAATTTCTCTACCCGTGTGCATCTGGAGAGTGATCTGATGCATCATATGATAGACAGACCCCAAGAGGTATTTGCCTAGTGGGATTTGAGTGCCTGCAGATAAATCTTCAGCCATCACCATATGGTTCAGAGTGGGTTCATTGGATTTTCCACAGAAGATGAATCTACATAGCCACATATTCATAAAGGCTTTCAGTTCTTTGTCAGAGACAGTGTTGGACGACTCCATATAAGTCTGAATGTATTTAGCCCATCCACATCCAGAGCTAACAACTCTCTGATTACTTTTGTTCTTGTATTTGTAAGGATATACTGGTAATGTTACATTCAGACCAGTCATCATGAAGACGTCAGCTAAAGTAATAGTCATCATACCATGGCCAAAGATGAAAGCATTGATGGCGTTAGACCAGAAATGGGAAGCTGCTATCAGGAGAGGGTCGTTTCTGGGTGTTTCTGATAAAGATAACTCCAGACAGAGGCCAATGCCTTGATTTTCCCAGTGTCTGCTGCTTTTTTCAAACATCCTCCGATACCAATTTCGCCATCCAACAATTGGGGGAAAATGTCAGTTCTTGAAGGTGTTCGGCCAGTGATTCGGTGAAGTAACTCCAGATTTGAAGGGAATTCTTTGGGTTTCCTTCTCGATAATCTCCGTTGGGTCGAGATTTCCCATTGGACCGAGGAAATAGGAGTCAGGGTTGGCAGCATAAGGAATCAGGATTTGGTCCTTATATTCCTTCAAGAAATAGCGAATAGAGGGAGAAAGTGAACCGAAAGAAGAAGCTAGCAAGAGATTACTGAATATGTGGAGTTTACCTCTGGAATCTTGTCTTGGGTCGCCATCAAGGGTTCGAAGTGAAATCGATTGCGCAAAGATTTGAATTTCTTGAGCGGCGGCTACAGTGCCGAAAAGTGAAAACCTAGGAGAGGGAAGAAGCTTGCAGGCAATTTCGAAATAAAATTGACTTTTATCCCGAAATTGAGGGGGCATGTGTTAACACCAGATTTTCGCACGTACGAGAAGATGACAAGAGGGCCCAGCCGACAGTAAGAGGAGCATTCGGTAAACGACCGAGCGGTCGGCTAGTCTTCGGGATTTCGGCAAATGCCTATATAGTTGGCTGTTTTGAGAAACGGTGACTCCATTCGGGAAGTGAAGATGGCTTGCACGAGAAAATACGTGATGATGGAGGACGCTGAAAAGAATAGGAATAGTATTTGTATCTTTCCAAAATTCGTTGTGGAAGTCGTAATCGTTTAGGACTCATGTTTCGTCCAGGGTATAAATATAAACCCTCGACCATTGTAAAACTGTTCACAACCATATCAATACAAACCGGCCCCGTGCCACCTTCGAGTCCTTAGTCGTGTCGTCGAGTTCTTCGAGAGGAATCATCGATCCGTCGGTCTCCGTAAGTACCGGCAACCTTGCTATCATGTCTAGTATCATGCGGTGGATTTAGATATGATGCAAGTAGTCTCGTATGCTAAGCTTAGTATCGTGCGGCGGATTTAAGCTTATGACAGGAAGTTTTTGCTTATGCCTTGTATCGTGCGGCGGATTAAGTCATGAGTAAAAATAGTTATCGGCTCTATTAGATTTGGCAGATCTAATAGATTCATTAAGTTATCACGTGTTATATGTTTTTTTTATTTATTTAATTCTTGTAACACTCTTTTGTCCAATCTAGATTGATCTTTGTTCGGCCTTGTCGCACGAGTTTGCTTGTGCTCTCTTTCAATCAGATCATGATGGCCGAATCAATTTTCAATCTAGATTGTCACATGTTGTGGGTTCATGCATGTCAATCATGGTTAGGCTTTGATGAAACTAGGTGTCGTGCGGCAGATGCAGGTTTTAGATTAGTTTAATCGTGCTTGCTTGTTTGTTCCTTCTTCATGGACCCCAATTCGGCTGGTTTGCCGATTTTGGTTAAGCTTACACGAGTAATGAGCCTTCATAGATCTGTTCAAATATATGCATGCTTTTAGCTTCTTATAATTAGATTGTATCATGCGGTGGATTAATCTAATTATAAGAAGTGGTGTAGACTTAAAGCAAGTGGTATCATGCGGTGGATTAGCTTTGCTTGAGTTTATACCTGACCGGTTTATGAAGACTAAACGTGCGGCAGATTAGTTGGATTAGCCTATGCATGTGTTATTTGGATAGATCTATATTTGCAAGTTACCTGTTTATAATATCTTTAATTTGCTCAAGCATGTCTTTCTTTACATATGCATTCGGCAGTTAATATGCTTTACATACTCTGTTCTCATACTAGCCGAATGACTTTGTAAACTTGCTCTGACAGACAGCTTCTATAGCTGTGTGCCGTCGTGATTGGCTTTCAAAGCCGTACATATGGAACTGTCTGGTTTTATCCGGCATGTTCCAAAGGTATTCTCATAGTTTTTCTCTCTTGTTGGTTTTCAGGTCAAACCGACTGACACGTCTCCGGGTTCAGCACATTCCGGGCACCCGATTGAAGCTAGCTTTTCGGCTTGCTGTGTGCTTGGCGTGAGGTGTCACGTTTTGCGTCAACAATATCCTTGCTGTTATCAATAATTCAGTGCATTGGTGATAATAATCAATGAGGCTCTGGCGCGTATTTACGAAATAGAATTATATTAGGATATAGCCAAGAACATTATCTATATAATCTAATCTTTAGAAAGTCATAAACTGATTTTTATTTATATTATAATCATATTATGAATAACTATAAATTTGAAATCTAAATCTGTACGATGCTTTGTATGACGATGCTTCGTTGCTTTACTCGTTATTGAATGCTATTGTATGGCGTTCGTACGCTGATTTTGGAAAGATGGTTTCAGCCTTCCTCTCGATTATCTCGAGCCCGTCTCTCAAGAACAAAGTGTACTCCCTCCCTACACCATACATGATGAAGTAGATATTATTTAGGACAACGATACGGTTTTCAAAGTATAACTTTTGACTATTTATTTTTTAAAAATATTTGTTATAAGTGATATATATGTATATTTTTATAAAAATATTTTTCAAGACAAGTTTTATATCTCTAAAATTAATAATTTAAAAGTTATTCATAATTTATATTCTTAATATTTGACTTAAAGCTTGTACAAAACGACATTTACTTTCTATATTAAGCGAGTATTGAGAAGGGAAAAAAAGACGCCTTTCAAAAAAAACAGTGACAACCCGTGGCGCTTCTACAGGGGCCACCCGGGTTCTGCAGGCATTGTTTAGATACACTCAAACTATCAATTTTTTTTCACTCTCTCCATCACATCACCATCACATCAATATCTGGACGCATGCATGAAGCATTAAATGTTGGTAAAATAAATAACTAATTGTACTTTTAGTATGTGCATGTCGAGACGAATCTTTTGAGTCTACGTAGTCTATATTTGGACAAAGTTTGTCAAATAACAACGAAAGTACTGCGGTTGAAAAAAAATCTCACCATACCCATGTAAACAAGGCCCCAGTTTCTTGCGCGCGCGCCGCCGTCGGCGGAACCAGCTGCCAGCTCCGTCTCTCCGCCACCGCCCCGCCCCGCCCGGCGCGTAATCTCAGACCTAACCTAACCAGACTACCAGAGTCACTCCCCGCGCGCGCGCACCCGACCCCCCTGTTCTGGTGATTGGTGAAGACCTTGTCGGAGACCGCAGCGATGTCGGCCGCGGCGGGGACGCCACCGGAAGGCGGAGGGGATCGGCCGTGGCAGTCTTACCATACCGCATACACCAACGCCAAAGCTGGTACGGGCGCACTTTCTCTGCTCGCTCAATATTGGGGGTTTTCCGGGGGTTTGACACGGCGCCGGCCTAACACGAAACCTACGGATAAATTTTCGCCATAAGTGCTTTACTAGTTGTAGTTGGGCCGCATAATATTAGAACAAATCTGGAGCTGATCCTTCACTTTGCCATCATGAGATGAGTCAAGAAGATGCATGTAACATTTGCGTATGGCACTATATTAGTTCAGTTCGTTTTGTCCATTTGATGCCCTTTTCTCCTTTGGCACAATAAATGGCTATCGGACTTCAGTGGTGTACTGTTTTTGTCCAGTAGACTGGTACTTTGCTAGCCATGGCCACTGTAAGCGTATAATGTCATCTATGCTATGAAGTTTATTCGAATTTTTTGTAATTGTTCTCTTGTGGTGTTGCATTAGGAATGGAGGGTGTTGACAAAGAGAAGGTGCAGAAGGTAATCTATGAAATGAGCAAGGGCTCAAAGTATTTCGAAAATGAGCAGAGGAAGGAGGCAGTCACCAAACAAAAGATTGAACATCTCCGTGCACAATGTGCTGCATTGACTGATAATGACATATCACATTTTCAGAAGGTATGGATTAACACATTTTCATGCTATCTTTTGTCTCATTTTTTTGGTCATATAATTTGTAAGCCATGCTTCAGTCCCCTACACATTGGTTCATGGTCATAAAGCACTACAAGATACAACAGAAAATATGTGACTCCTTCAGGATAACATCAAATGGTCAATTCATCAAAATGTTTCCTTGTGCATAATAATGCTCTTTGTTTCACAGCACTACAACATAATTTTCAGGTTGCTGAGCAGAAAATGTTAGAGTTGGAAGCTTCACGAGATCTTTCAAAGATATGGCTTCACACTGACATGGATGCCTTTTATGCTGCTGTCGAGACATTGGAGAATCCATCCTTGAAGGGAAAACCCTTGGCCGTTGGTAGCATGTCTATGATAGCTACCGCCAGTTATGAGGTGAGCATACTACCTTATTATTATGAAATATACGTATACGAAAAGCTTTTTAATTTAATCACTACAAGTGGAAAAAAAATATGTGTTCAGTTGGTGTATTTGAAAATGTTGATTGAAATTTCAAAGTGTTATAGACTAGAACTGCATGGGCCAAAGTGGTGTTAGTTTTGTTTTTTGTCGTTTGGTAAATGTAGGGACAGTAGCCCCCATGTGGAAACTGGATGGGCCAAAGTGGCGTTAGTTTTGTTTTTTTGTCATTGGTAAATGTAGAAACAGCAGTCCCCTTTATCTAATGGATTGTTTAATTGATTCACTGGTTCAGGCACGTAAGTCTGGAGTGCGTGCAGCAATGCCTGGTTTTATTGGATGCAAACTGTGTCCTGGCTTGGTTTTTGTCCCAACAAACTTTGAGAGATATACTCACTATAGCGAGCTGACAAGAAAAGGTTTGTAAAATAATACTAC
This sequence comes from Coix lacryma-jobi var. lacryma-jobi, assembly GCA_009763385.1. NCBI lineage: Eukaryota > Viridiplantae > Streptophyta > Magnoliopsida > Poales > Poaceae > Coix > Coix lacryma-jobi. Next base: position 154,036,623 of record CM019823.1, read on the forward strand.
TAATCTAATCATTACAGAAGGAACTTGAAACATATAATGCTATGATCTGCTGAGAAGAACTGATTATTGAAACATTGGCGCCCTTAGTTTTCCAGAGGTATGATCCCAACTTCATTGCAACAAGTCTAGATGAAGCATACCTCAACATAACAAATGTTTGCATTGAGAGAGGCATTACAGGCGAGGAGGTAATCATGAACCTTTCTAACTGTCACAGCTTCCTGATGCTTTTACCTACCAGGAACACGTGACTTGATTTGCTTATCAAGTTAATCTCCTCCCAACATTCTCATACTACATGATAAATTTTACTGATCACATCACTCTGGTTTTCTTAGGTTGCTACTGAACTTAGGTCTGCCATTCACCAGGAAACTGGTCTAACATGTAGTGCTGGGGTTGCTCCAAACCGTATGATTGCGAAGGTCAGAGCTCAAAGTTTTTTTTTTACTTCTCTCATTTGAATTTTACCTCGAAAGTGGCAATGCCCTGTTCCTGTTATTTTTATTCTCTGTGTGTCTTCATCAGTCTTTCATTGAATGCCTTGTTGGGTTGTAATAATAACTAAAACTAATTGGCCTGTACTGGACTACTGGCAAAGCATTTGCTTTGCACAACCAATATTTGTTGCCATTGAAGCATTTGTTCGTATTCATGTTGGTGTAGCTTATCCTACAGCAAACTTACAAGGTTCCTTTCCCTTTCTCTATTTTTTTCTAGGTTTGCTCTGATATTAACAAGCCCAATGGGCAGTTTATTTTGCCAAATGACCGGGAAGCTGTATTGACATTTGTATCTACATTGCCTATAAGAAAGGTGCTTCCCTTTTTTGTTTTATTATGTAATTAAATAGTCGTTCCTTTTTGTTTTACTGTCCCATTTTTAACCTTGTTTCCGCTTTGTATTTGGACATTTATTTGGTTATACTGTAAGATGTGTTGTAACCATTGCCACACTTTTCCCCCACAGATCTGAAGTACAAATCTTGATAATAGTTTCTCTATGCATTTATGAACTCGCGTTTTATTTCATTGCTTGTGATGTAATGTTGTTCACTTCTTGATGCTGACCTTTCTTTGGATATTTGTGAAAAGGAAAAAAAAATGATTTGTTATTTCAAGATCTTTGTATGCAGATAGGTGGCATAGGTAAGGTAACAGAACAGATGTTACGTCAGGTTCTTGGAATCAGTACATGTCAGGAGATGCTGCAAAAGGCTGCTTTTTTGTGTGCTCTTTTTTCGGAAGGCTCAGCTGGTCCGTATATTAATTATACATGTTTGCTGTTCTTTTGAAGCTTTTAGCAAGCTATTTTTTCCAAGCAAGATCTCAGAATTCAAGTTGAAATCCTATGTTTTCAGATTTCTTTCTTTCGGTTGGTCTTGGGTTGGGAGGTACAGAAACCCCAGAGCAAAGGCAAAGGAAAAGTATCAGTTGCGAGCGAACTTTCACAGCAACAAATGATTCTCCTTTGCTTTTCGAAAAATTAGGTAAACATCTTAGCTTATTTGTGTAACTGAGGCCTGATGATTACTCATCTCAATTGTTAACATCTTGCGATCAATTCAGACCTCTTGTGGTTACACAACTTAGTCTGACTGGAGAAGGCTGCTTGATCTATTAGCAATCTCTTCTCTTTCTTACAACACACACATGCACCCCACTGAAAAATAAAACAATTACATTCCCGTGTATTCAAATGTCAGTAAACATTTTGTACATTCTTTTGAACTATGCAACCTATCAGAGTACATGTAAAAGCACAATTTGTAATGCATTATGGATATTCTTTGTAGAACCTTCAGAGGTCAGTTTGTTAGAAATATCAAAACCCAGGCTCCTTCCTGCTATATCATGCAAATTTATGGAAGTAATAATAAGACTTATTCCCTCCATTCCAAATTGTAATTCGTTCTGGCTTGTCGAAGTACATAGCTCGCATCTAGATATACATTATGTCTAGATGTAAAGTAAAAGCATTGTATCTAGAAAAGCCAAAACAACTTATAATTTGGAATGGAGGGAGTTCCTTACCAGCATTTTCCTGTTATGATTTTATTTGTAGCCTACATTTTGTTGCTGAGTTCTGTAGTGGTATATACCAGTACCTTTTCATGTGTTAGGAATGAATCTGTGGGAATAAACCCTGTAAAACAGTAAAGATGTTATCAGGACTTCATGTGATATTGCACTTGGTGATAGGATGCTAGCATGTTTTGATGCATGGCTCACCGCATTGTTATCTATTTTCAGATAACCTTGCAGAAAATTTAACTGATGATTTGCAAAAGGAGGGTTTGAAGGGAAAGACACTAACACTCAAACTGAAGACTGCAGATTTTGAGGTTTGGTTCTCCCTTTCTAATAGCTATCGACTGATTTTCTGTAACGAGAACCAAGAGAGATGTTTTTTTTTTGTTTTAGGATTACTAGATTGATCAATGATCTGAATCAGGTTCGGACAAGGGCAGTTACTACACGGAACTACATCAACTCTAAGGAAGATATCCTGGTCTATGCTACAAAGTTGCTTAAGGCTGAAATGCCTCTTTCTTTGAGACTGATGGGTTAGTGTGTGCACATCTAAATTATTTTAGTTCGATTGAACTTTATGATTAATAATTGTGTGAAACTCCTACAGGATTGGCTTTTATCTTCTTAGTTCATATGACAAAATTTTGTTTGTCCTCAAATTTGTTTAGCTCAGCTGAAAGTCATGTGGTTCTGTCATAGTGCATGTTCCATTTACCTTATCAATCGGACTGCAATGACTGTCATTTTTGTGTGGTCATATTTTGATGGCATGCATTCTGTTTGGACAATACTGTGCTATTTGCATTTGATATTTTTTGCTCTTGCTGCTCGAGGAAGTCAGACCTGACAGTTACCCTTATACAAACTAATAGGGTTGCGGATGTCTCAGCTACATGATGAGAAGGATGATCCATCTAATTCAACACAAAGGACACTCGATATATTTTTTCGTTCATCAAACACTAACTCAAATGTCAATGGAATAAATGTTCAGAGAATCACTAGTACCTCAGGGCAGGATAATGATTCTATTAGTCTCACAACCAAGGAGTACTTGGTACCTGATGCTGGCACAGGTGTTTCCACAGATCAACAGGATTTCTTCCTACATGATGAGAGCTGTTTTATTCCCGAACAAAGGAGTTTTGGCAATTATAGTAATGAGGCTGTCCTAAGTAACCCGTTAGGTGGAACAAAGTTAGATGATGTGTCTTCCAGTGGAAAGGTTTGTCTGAATTAAAATTTCCATTGTTTCACAGCTAACAAAAAAGTGTGGACTTTTTTTTGTCCATGTTTTCATACACAAATTCGTAAGTGAAATTTGCTTTTCATAAGGTTACACCCACTAAGAAGTTGAATGAACCTGATCCCTTGATCAATCCGAAGGCTGTGGCTTCATCAATTAAACCTGATCAGCAATCATGGATTGATGGCTACATTTGTTCCATTTGTGGATTTGAACTACCTCCAGGATTTGAGGAGGAGAGACAAGAACATTCAGATTTTCACTTGGCTGAAACACTCCAGCAGGAAGAAGCAGTGGACGGTACAAGACACATCTCAAACGAGAGGTATTCATTCACAGATATGTTGTTTTCTGCTGGTTTTACAAACTAGGCCGTTGAATTGTTTTTTTACTGGTGTGAGGTAGGACTTAGCCTCATCCTTGTGGTGCCATCTTTGTGCTAATACATGTTTCGTTTTTTCCATTATGTTTTGAACCTACTAAACGATTCATGTTGCCATAGAGTATAGGCTTTATTTTATTCTCCTGATAGAGATGATATAAACGTTTCATAACACAGTTATGTCTTCTACGGTATTCAGCAGGCTTGCAGAAAGACCATGCTCTACTACACCCACACCCAAGAAGAAACTGAAGTCTTCTAAAGAAGGAAAACATATTCCTATTGACGCTTTCTTCACAAAGTGTAATAGGAACTTGTAAGATAGGACTTGCTAGCAATTTTGTAGCTATGGGTATAATCAGTGGTGGAGCATGAAGAGGATTTGAAGAGGGGCCAATAGTACTAAGTTATTTATATTGTACAAACCTTTATTACTTTTTAATGACTAAATATAGATTATCATTAACAAAATAGGTATAATGCCTACTTTGCCAAGTGTTGTACGTGTAACTCATTCTTGATGAGAGTAATATGTAGATTTCATTCTGAGTAATATGTAAATTTTATTCTTGATGAGAGTAATATGTAAATATCACCTTAAGTCTCCGGTACTCCGTGTGAAAAGGGCAGCTTCATGTAAAGAAGCCCATTATTATTTTCCTTTTTTTGTTTTTCTTGAACGGGAGAAATTGAAGTTCAAGATCAAAATGATGTACTCTCTAACATTTTACACAGGAAATTTACCATTAGTTTATAGGAAAAAGGACTGTTTATGTTAAGTGCATATGAATTTGCCCTTTTTTTCGGACAGGGATATGGATTTGCAATGTTGAGGACCAAACATGCAAGAATGGTTTAAAACAGAGAACTCTGTTTTCGGATAGGGATAAGGATATGAATTTGCCCTGTTTTCTTTGCAATGTTTTTGTCTTCTCCAAAAAAAAAATTTCAGGCACGTGCTAGTAATGTGGCAAGAATGGTTTTCTTGTTATGTATGTATAAAAAAAACGCATTAATCATAATGGTGTGATAATTACGCGCCTTGTTTAAAAAAGAAAACATAATATCCACCCAATAAGTAAAGGGAGGACAGTGAGATTTTTCGGAGAGGGGAATGAAATATCCAGTGCTTTGTACCTGTCAGTCCGCCTCGCCCGCTTTCATTCCTGCACGTAGTCAGAAAAATTCAGCAAGCATTGGAGAGCAAGTGCGAACTCAAAGGGGAGGAAGGGGAAGACGGCAATCATGCACAGCGGCGTCGACGCTCGGCCGGGGGCCCTCCTCCCCCTCCCCGGCGCATCACCGGCTCCCTGCTCCGGCCGCCGCGTCCCATGGCCGCGGTCTGGATTAGGGGCTGCGCTGCGGCGGCCAAAGAACCTCCACGGCCGCCTCCGCTTTGGCGCCCTCCCCGCCGGCGACCTCTGCAAGCGGGCCCACCGTGTCCGTATCTCTCACCCTGCCTATATAGCTTTCTGAATTTTGATGACCATCTATCATCTTTTTGTTTCACCATCATAAGTTTTCTTTATGGGTCCAGACTCCAGAGCCCTGATATGTAGCATGTTATACCAATAATTCTCTTTGAGGTTTCTTAGTGCCACTGCCACATATTCTCATTAGAAATTATTTCTTAAATCTTTCATATCAGCCAAAATAAATTGGGAGAAATTTCAGTTTATTGTAGCAAAATTCATGGGTTCTTGTGTGGCAGGAGAAGCTACGTGTTGCCGTTCCTGTATCGAGGTCCACACTGCAGAGGGAACATGGTAATTGTGCAATGGTTCATTTGCTTCATCGTATAACTTGGACCTCCGAGATGTCACATTTTCTGACCTCAATCCAGTCCTCGATGCTGCTGTTATCTAAGCATGTTGCCCAAAACACATCTACTCAGGTGTTTCACTTCAGAGTGAGTGTGTCGTTCCTGAAGGTGTCACAGCTGCTGGGTTTCAGATCTCCGCCGATGTCCTAGCATCAACCGTTGAAAATCGTGACACTGAAATGTTGGCTGCGCTTGGCCAGCTGGATGGGATCGCAGACAAGTTGGCGACGTCGTTAGCTGATGGAATCACCACAGATGTGTCCAGCCTGAATCAAAGGCAGGACATGTATGGAGTGAACAAGTTCACGGAGAGTGAGGTCCGCAGCTTATGGGAGTTTGTGTGGGAGGCTCTGCAAGATACTACTCTTGTAATTCTTATAGCATGTGCCCTTGTATCTTCTGTTGTTGGCATTGCCACGGAAGGGTGGCCGAGCGGTGCCCATGATGGCATTGGAATCTTTACAAGTATCCTCCTGGTTGTTTCTGTTACTGCAACGAGCAATTATCAGCAGTCTTTGCAGTTCAGGGATCTGGACAAAGAGAAAAGGAAAATTTCAATTCAAGTTACCAGAGATGGGTTCAGACAAAGGATATTGATAGATGATCTTCTTCCTGGTGATGTTGTCCACCTAGCTGTTGGAGATCAGGTTCCTGCAGATGGCCTCTTTATCTCGGGGTATTCTGTATTGGTCAACGAGTCCAGCCTAACTGGTGAGAGTGAACCTGTTGTCATAAATGAAGATAACCCTTTTCTTTTGTCAGGGACTAAAGTCCTGGATGGGTCATGCAAAATGCTGGTTACAGCAGTAGGGATGCGAACACAGTGGGGTAAACTAATGGCTGCCATCACTGAAAGTGGGGATGATGAAACTCCACTACAGGGTAAACTAAATGGAGTTGCAAATACTATTGGAAATATCGGTCTGTTTTTTGCCCTTTTAACTTTTGTTATCCTCTCGCAAGGGCTAGTGGGCCAGAAATACGTTGATGGGCTTCTTTTAAGCTGGTCTGGTGAAGATGTACTGGAGATACTGGAACACTTTGCCATTGCAGTCACAATTGTTGTTGTTGCTGTTCCTGAGGGATTGCCTTTAGCAGTGACATTGAGCCTTGCATTTGCAATGAAGAAGATGATGAATGAGAAGGCACTGGTACGACAGTTAGCTGCCTGTGAAACTATGGGCTCAGCCACAGTCATCTGTAGTGACAAGACAGGAACTCTTACAACTAATCGCATGTCTGTCATGAAGGCATGCATATGTGGAAACATCATGGAAGTGACCAATCCACCAGTGCTTTCAAGTTTTTCTTCCAAACTCCCAGAATTTGCTTTGCAAATTCTCCTGGAATCCATTTTTAACAACACTGCTGGTGAAGTGGTGATTAACCAAGATGGGAAGTGTCAGATACTAGGGACCCCAACTGAGGCTTCTTTGTTGGACTTTGCATTGTCAATAGGTGGAGACTTTAAAGAAAAACGGCAGGAAACTAAGATTGTTAAAGTCGAGCCTTTTAATTCAACAAAAAAGAGGATGAGCACCATTCTCGAGCTTCCTGGTGGAGGATACCGTGCACATTGTAAAGGTGCTTCAGAAGTAGTCTTAGCTGCGTGTGATAAATTCATAGATGCCAGAGGTACTACTGTTGCACTCGATAAAACAGCTACAAAGAAACTCAGTGATATCATCGAAACCTTTTCTAAACAAGCACTCAGGACACTCTGCCTTGCTTATCGGGAAATGGATGATAGCTTTTCCATTGATGAGCAAATACCGCTACAAGGATACACATGCATTGGTATTGTTGGGATCAAAGATCCTGTTCGTCCAGGTGTCAGGCAGTCTGTGGCAACTTGCCGGTCTGCTGGCATTGCGGTTCGAATGGTTACAGGAGACAACATAAATACAGCAAAGGCAATTGCTCGTGAATGCGGTATACTTACTGAGGATGGTATTGCCATTGAAGGTGCTGAGTTCAGAGAGAAAAATCCCAAAGAACTCCTTGAGTTGATTCCAAAGATGCAGGTTTGTCATGTATCTAATAATTTATCTTTAGCTTGCAATTTTTTGTCGATCTAGGAAATTCTCATGTGCCAGTTTACCTGTGTGCTGAAGGTCCTGGCCCGATCATCACCACTTGATAAGCATACACTTGTGAAACACTTGCGTACCATGTTTAATGAGGTTGTTGCCGTGACTGGTGATGGTACAAATGATGCACCCGCACTACGTGAGGCAGATATTGGACTTGCCATGGGAATTGCAGGGACTGAGGTAATAATGTCACTAAGTAATGAGTACACTATCCTTGAGATATTTGTAGTCTATAAATCTTCCATCTATATATAATCTTGCAAGATTTTGCAAGCTATGTGGACCTGAATCTTGACTTCATACTAGTTTCATCCTTCAAGTACCATCTATTTACTCCACGACAGATTTATCAGTACTATGTACTTTGTGAGTGTGTTCATTAGTAATGGCTGCATTCTCAATAAGAATTTCCTAGAGGAAAACCATTCATGGTAGAAGTATATCTTCAAATTCTGTTATCAAGGACCTCCACTTAAATTCATAGAGGCTACCACACATCTGATAACATGATTTAGTGCAATGTTAATGCAAGTAAACAGTGACCTGTATGGCTTGTCTGGTACCAGTGTTAATACAGAGACTAGCTTTCTGCCCCCCCCCCCCTCCAGAATCATGAAAAACTAACACGAAAAGTTGCTGGAGGCTGATTCACTGTTGATTTTTGGGATGGGGCTGGGGGGCACTAAGCTCTTATGTATCCTTCATGATCTTAATAGCTAGTGTTGGTCAACATTGTAGGAGTCTACAGTCTAGGTTCCAGAGCACAAATATTTACTCGCAGACTCTGTAAATTGCTTTACACAGGTAGCAAAAGAGAGCGCTGATGTTGTTATTCTTGATGATAATTTCTCCACCATCGTAACAGTTGCCAAATGGGGACGCTCCGTTTATGTCAACATTCAAAAGTTTGTGCAGTTCCAGCTGACTGTTAATGTTGTCGCACTTCTGGTTAACTTCTCTTCGGCGTGCTTTACGGGTATATTTTCCTTAAATCACAAATATAAGTCCATCTAGGCTTGTCCTAACTCCTAAGTCAAACTTTTTAAACTTTGACTATTGATTGACGTTAAAGTTTCATATAGATTGATAGTTTAAGATTGACATTGCTTAGATTCACAAAGAAAAATACTTCTATAAACACTCTTTTCATTTAAGATAGTATACTTTTTTATAAGATATTGTTAGTCAAAGTGTCATATTGAAGACCATGTCAATGTCTCAATGTGATTGGAGGAAGTATTTATTCAAAACTTATCATCTCTCCATCTCATGATACACGTGTTCTCGTGCCAGGAGATGCTCCACTGACAGCTGTTCAACTTCTTTGGGTTAACATGATCATGGATACCCTAGGAGCACTTGCACTTGCAACTGAACCACCTGATGATAACTTAATGAAGAAATCACCAGTTGGAAGGGCAGGGAAATTCATCACAAATGTGATGTGGAGGAATATTGTGGGGCAGTCAATATTCCAGTTTGTGGTCATTTGGTATCTACAAACTCAAGGGGAACACTTGTTTGGGCTTGAAGGCTCTGAAGCTAATACTGTTCTAAATACAATCATATTCAACACTTTTGTCTTCTGCCAGGTAAATCAACCATCACGAAATCCTCACTTTACTTAGCTTTCTACTGTAGTCTATTCAGTAGGGACTAAAGTACCAGAGATAAGAGAAACTGGGCAGAAATGAGGTCATTCCTTGGTTTAGCATTCTAGAGTACAGGACAAGAAACAGAACTACAGATAGAGTTGGAAAGACGGGATAATGATGTGTTTTTTTTTTGTTTCTAACAGCATAACTTTCCAGTGCTGAATCTGTGTATACCATGTAGGTGTTCAATGAGATAAGCTCGAGAGACATGGAGGAGATCAATGTTATCAAGGGCTTGCCACAGAACTCCATTTTCATGTGCATCCTCGCTGGCACCGTCATCTTCCAGTTCATCCTTGTCCAGTTCCTGGGAGAGTTTGCCAACACCACACCTCTCACCCAGCTCCAATGGCTCGTCAGCATTCTCTTTGGCCTCCTCGGCATGCCCAATGCTGCTGCCATCAAACTGATTCCCGTGGAACCTCATGAAGACGATGGACAAATATCATAATCATGTATAGATTAAGAGCAACAGACCAGTTTCACCAACTGCTAACTATTGTAACCCTTACCTACAGTAATGCACAAGAATAGGAGCAGAGCACCAATTTGTGAAGAAACAGTTGGTTTGACTGCGACATAAATACAGAATGGGTTGGTTCTCGGTCGTATACTAAATTGTATATTGAATTGTCCATTTTCACCCCCTTACAAATAGCGCCTTGTGGCTTGTATACAGTAGCGTCCATTTGGCATTATGAAATGGCTTCTGGTAGGTTACAATAACGTGGGAATGGTACATAAGTTACACATGTGTCAGTTGTAAGTAGACTGTAAATTTGAATGAAACATCAGTTATATCTCTAGCTTGATTCATACAATTCATTTCTGATTTCTACTTGTCAGTGTAAATGCTCTTCTTTCTATCCAATCACTGCAGTGCCTTTGTTGAACAATGACACAGCGTGATGCAAATCAGCGCCTGGGCTGAACCATTACAGCAATCGATATACACGCTTAAAGAAATGCATATGCCTAAGTAATACTATCCAGTTGCTACACTGAATGTCCGTATTCAGCAAGCACGCTTGCTGTATTTCCATTAGTTACAAAATGCAAGTCACCAAATTTGTTGCTTACAACTGGTATGTACAGCAATCAGACATCGGTGAGAACCGATCTTATCAGCCCTTTTGCTTTCTCCAGTTGCTGCCTCGAATCGTCATCACCCCCAACAAGCTCATCTCTGACATACCTATCAATCTCAAGGAAATTCTCACGAAGAAAGTCACGGGTAAGCTGCAGCTTTTCCAATGCTAGGGAGTTGTTTCCTAGCAACTTGTCACAAACGAAACGAGTCATGCCCAAGACAATGTCATACTCTGATCTTTGCAGCGTCAACTGGAAAGTGGACAGAAGGACTCCACTCACGCAATCCAGGATTCTAGGGTTTCCTTTCTTCAGGAGATTTGCCATCATTTCTGCTAGCTTTCTGCATAATGGTGAGTCCTCACCCTCTGTATCCAGATTGCTTTGCTCGTCTTGGCCAGGCTCTTTGGAATCAAGAAGCTCATTCTTTGCTACGGCAGTGACCCAGAGTGGTAAGACAGAGTCAGCAAAGTGGAAGACATTGGGTGTCATTTCATTATGTGGTTCAATTAGCCACTGGCATACAAGACCCAACAAGAGAACAGGCAGCCATTGCTTCAGAGCAGAAACTATGTTGAGTGCAAATCTTGAGCCAGCAAAGGACTCAACAGCAGGCACAAGATCAAGAAGATCATTTGCAAGGAAGAAGACCTCCTCTGGAGGGCTTGACTCAGGTGAGCTTGATAAAACCAAATGAAGTAGCTTGGCTGTGTATGTAAAGGAGCTCCGTACAAGCAACAAAACATCCTTCAGATCATCCCCCTTGAAAGACGAACTCTGTTCCTGGTGCTTTTTGATGGATGATACTGCAAATTTTACGTAGGATGATGCAAATTTGAGGCACCTTATTTTATCATCGTTGAATGGCTTCATAGTTGTGTCAACGATAAACTTGAGAATTGAAGCGCCCAGCATAATTGCATTAAACGTGCCTTTCACTGCATTTGCATTAAGTACATCACCCACTTAGTCAGAAGTATCGGTAACATTATACTCCATCAATCCCTGAATAAATAGATTCCTAGAGTTGTCTTAAGTCAAACTTTTTAAACTTTGGCCGAATTTCTAGATAAAAAAACATCAAGATTTATGCTAACAAATTAGTATCATTAGATATAACATAGAATATATTTTCATAATATGCTCATTTTGACTGGCACAGATTCTAGAGTTGATTTATTCAGGGACAAAGATAGTACACAGATATTGGTAAGTGGTAACAACCAATAGATTAATTACATTCTTTTGCTTGTTTTCAAAAGATAATACAAACATTTTGGTTTTTTAATATAAGAGTAAGTTTAATAGATTTTTCACATCAGAAATTGTAAAATGTGGTGTAGCTACCTTCAGATGCTCCTTTCTGCTGGTCTTTTGATCGTGAAGCTTTTCCATTCTTTTTCGATTTTGATGGTAGATTGGTAACAGTTCCATTTAGAAGTTTGTTGAAACAATTGAGCAGATGCTCCAGTGACTGACTTGCAGTTGAGGACTGAAACAATGAAATTTATTATAGTCAAAAAAATCCAAATAAAGTAGACCTTTAACAATAGAATGGCAAAGAAAAATATGATTGATACATAACTGTCAGAAAACTATCAACCCAAGTGCAGTTAGCAAATTCTATTACCAGTTCATAATGATATTCCAACTGATGATTACTGGTTATCAAAATTTTAGAAGAAACTGTGAGATCCAAGTGTGGTGGAAATTTGGAACTCACCTCAAAGCAGCTTCCAGTTTGATTAACATCTGGAAGGTCATTACATGTAGACAGACTCAAATAGGCCAATACAGGTGCAAGGTCTAAAGAGTCCAAATATAGGCACTGCTCGACATACACTTGGGAAATGACCTTCAGGGAAGAAAATGCAATCTCTGAATAAGAAGATTGAAGAAAGGCATCTCTCAAGTCTTTATCTTTTACTATTTCATTGATCTGCCATGCTGCCCCTGCTGCAACAGCAAGCTCTTCATTACTGACTTTTGATTTGGATGACCCCTTTCCAACAACACTGTCACGTACAGGTGTTTTCTTAAGTGACTTGCCTTTCTTCCTCCTTGAAGATGCAACAGGGCATGGAGGCGGTTCAACTCCATAGATCTCAGCAAAATCAGAGGCTTTAGATTGCAGAGTATTAGTCAATGCTTCAAACAGCTCGTCAGACCAGTCAGCCAAAACTATCAACTTATGTGTTTCCAGCACTGTTTCCTGATATTCTTCTTCCTTTGAAATCCTAGCAGCATTCGCAACTATATCCATGCATTCCTCATGCAGCACAGATAGATCATCAGGTAAAACAACTGGAGCTACACTAAGAAGGGCAGCCCGGGCACCCTCAGAAACAGCAATCTGAAGGACCAACCTTAACTTCGTGTTTGCAAAGAATTCTCGCAAAGCAGCTAAACTAGAACGCCCGTCAGATAAGCTTTTTATAAGATTGACTGAAGCAATAATAAGACCATCAATCTGATCTGAGTTAAGTCCTGTTTGTGATAATGCGAGAGTAATTGAATATTTGACTAGATCAACAACAGACCTTGGGGATGACCCTTCAGACAGAGCAAATTCACAAAATCTTGCCCCAGCTGTTGGTGACCTCTTGATTAGTGCGATGCAGCGAGCACATGCTTCTTTTGGGCTCAACTTTGATGGAAAATATGTAGGAATGAGGAGCTTTGTAATTTTTTGAGCAATGCGGGGATGGTCATTTGCAAGTGAAGACAATAAAGTACCCAAACCAACAACCTGCAACAGAGAAGGGAATATAAACAGCCTTCTTGAAAATATAAAAAGAACACTCTAGGAACAAATCATAGATGTTAAGGTTATTTAGGTTCATAGCATAGTTTGTAAAAAGTATCATACCTTATTGTATTGGAATGATCGAAGATCGCGTATAGCTAAAAGAAGATCAACAGCAGCAGCTCTAATAGACATAGCTGTATCTGAGATCATATTGCTTAATCTTGGAAGTAAAACTTTCAGTATGTCATGACTTTGTGGATTATCAAGCAAGTATATGAGACCATTAAGTGTTGATAGCCGAACCTCATTGCAAGAATCCTTGGACATGTCGTCAACAATTTTACTCAGAAATTTTGAAATAGTGGGGGCAGGGACAACTTCCCAATACTGGTTAAGAATACGGCAGATTCCTTCAACTGCAACTGCTCTTATTTCTGGGTATTCATCCATAAGGAGCTTGTCTATCAAGAAGAACTGCTTCTCTAGAAGAGGATCATTAATATCCTTTGTCACATCTGGATCTTCAAGGGGAAACAAATCTAATAGAAGATGCAAAGCATTATGGCGAACATTGGAGTTTGCAACCTGCCAAGCAGTAACCGGTTCAGATAAGGCAATCTGGCTAAATGTAAATATCATTACTAAAACATAACATATGCTCAATGATTAACTGTAAAGCAGAAAACTAATAAACAAATAATTAGTCCAGTGTTTAACAATCAAGTTGAATTAAACTTAAGCTTATTGGGTTTTTCATGGCATTGACATTTCATGATATATTGGGACACGAGAGAAATATAATACACTACACATAGTATTAATGTATCATAGTAACCATTAATTTCTTACATTTCTTGATAAACCTAATCATAGTAAAGAATGAGTTCTCAGCTCCTTAATGTGTGAAGTCAAGAACCGAATAAAATGTGATAAAACGAATGGAGCATGTATGCATGTGATTAGGCATCTTAAAACGGCACCACCTAGCTTTCCTAGGAACACGATTAGGCACTAGATGCCACCCTGCTGTCAGCCTAGTGCATAGTGACTTTAAGAACTCTGTTCTGCTCAACCGTGCTTATATATGGAAGTTGAGCATCAGCAATATTCAGTAAACCATGGGATGTGTTATGCTTATATATGGAAGTTAAGCGTCAGCAATATTCAGTAAACTATGGGATGTGTTATGCCAGAGGTTACTTGAATATTCTTCAGAGCAAGAGCAAGCTAGTATGTGAAAGCATTATGTCAAAACTTCACATACTATTAATCCTCTGCTTAAATTCAATCAAAGGTTAATAAGATATATGCAATTCCATTCAGTGTCTCTATTATCTGCCAGTTTCATCCCACTCCTGCTGAAACTACTGGTAGTTACACGCACTGCCAACCACCACGAGAAAGACAAGACAAGGCGTATATATACCTGCAACGAACGGAACAACACAGGTTCGGCAAGCCGGAACACCAACTTTTCAACCCCGGCAACCGCTCTCTGCTCGACGAAAGGCGACAAGATTTTCCTGGCCGCCTTGGCCACCTCCTTGCTCCCGGCGTGTACGGCGCCCTCCACCATCCCCTGCAGGAACGCCTCCCCGACCTCCCCCCTGACCCAGCCCCCGTCCTTCCACGCCCTGAAGATGACCTCCCCGTAGGCTACCACCGCGGCGCGCTTGGCCCGCGTAATCCCCACCTGCGCCCTGATGAGCTCCAGCCCCTCCCTGGCGATCCCCTCGCTGACCCCGAGCACGAGCGCGAGGACCTTCCTCCCTTCCTCGGCCTTGAGAAAGAGCGGCGAGACGAAGCAGCGCAGCAGGAGCATCTTGAAGTCGGAGATGCTCTGGTCGTCGTCGTAGTCGAGCAGCGGCAGCGCGTCGCGGAGCGCGAAGAGGCGGCGGAGGACCGGCCTGGCGCTGGAGCCGGAGGTGAGCAGCGCCAGGGCCACGAGGTAGGGCAGCGTCTGCGCGACGAGGGCCTCGCGTCCCGGCGCGTTGGCGCGCCAGGCGAGCTCGAAGCAGGCGGCGGCGAGGGCCGCGAGCGGCGGGTCGGCGGTGGAGAGGAATGCGAGGCGGCCGTGGAGCAGCGCGAGCGGGCAGATGAGGTCGTCCCATCTCGGCGGGTGGGTGGGGTGTGTGACGAGCAGGTGGAGGAGGACGGCGGCGGGGCGCGGGGGAGGGGATGGGGGCGGGGGCGCGTCGGAAGCGGAGCCGGCGTCGGGGTCGGAGGGGGGAGTGAGGGCTAGGGTGAGTGCCTGCGGGAGGGAGAGGAGGAGCGGGTGGGAGACGGGGAGGGAGTGCACGAGTTGCTTGAGTTGAGGCAGGGCTTTGAGTGCGGCGGTGGCGGCGGCCGGGATGAGCGTCGCGGCAAGCGCGAGGAGGTCGGCGGCGGAGGAGGGGACGGAGTCGTCGCCGGCGGCGGCCGGAGTCGCGCCACGGCGGGGCCGGGGGCGGCGGCGAGCGGGCGGCATTGGGCGGGGACGATGGGGATTTTGGGGGTGGGGTTTCGAAATGGTGCGCGGGGTCGACGGGAGACGTGACGTGAGAGAGAGCAGAGAGGGCACGTAGATTTGCGTTCAAAAAGGAAAAGGGAAGAACACGTGGTGGGTTTGGGCTCTTTCGGGCTGTAGTGCCAAGGGCTGTTGCGGTAGCAACTGTGGGTTTGAGCCCACGTGTTTGTGATGGGCTACGAGGCGGTGCTGTCTGTCCCGTCCGGGAAGATCGGCCGCGCTTAGGCCAGTGACAAAGGCGCGCCCAAACGCGAAACACGATCCGGCCATCCAGGCCTTCCTCATAAAAGGCCAGGATAGGCGGCCCGAGGCCCAGTAGCCCTTCTCTATTTTTTTATCTTTCCAAATCATATATTTTAAAATTATTAATCCTATCCGATTTTTATTTTTATGTGTAATATAATTTTTTTTGCTGTAACAGGGGCGTGTAGCTAGGGATAGAAACGGATCAGATTCGCATAAAATCAATCCAGATGTCACATTTTAACATAATTTTAATTCTGATTCAAATACGTAGATGGATCTTGTTGAGTATGAATGCAAAACGAATGTCTCGGATTCATATTTCTATACCGATATTTACTCAGTTCAATAAATATATAATATTTATAAATTAAATTAAAACATCAATTAATCATTCATTATTTATATAATATTTATCATGAAAATATAAAATATATAAAAATAATTTGCATCAAAAAATAATTATAGTTTTTTTTTAAAAATGCAACAACAAATATATTAGGTTTAAACAAAAACTATAAAAATACTAGAATTAATTTATTTATCATTAGCAATATTAAATTTAGTTAAAGATTACATATACTACTAAATAGTTCTAATGCACCCAGGGGCGAAGCTCAGTTGAGCTTAGGGGTGCAAATGCACCCCCAAATTTTTAAAAAACAGTAGATTTTCCTAAAATTTCACCATATATGTACCCCCACAACACATGTATATGCACCCACAAGCAAACTGCACCCCCCTAGTTTACTCTAGCTTCGTCACTGAATGCACCATTAGTATTATTGAAATTAAATTAAATAATTAGCCAGTAGTCATGAAAAGGAAAACTTTTTAATAGTTTCATTATACCTTGTTTTTCGTGAATATGAATAAATGTCGGATATTTATTTTTTGCCGAATACAGATCTGGAATCGAATAAAGAAAAATACTGAGAAACGAATGTTGATACATCCATTTAGTATCCTTGTTAGAAACTGATAGGAATACCATATTACATGGTTTAGCGGATACGGATTAGGATAATATGGATTTCTAGACATCTATTTTCATCTCTATGTGCAGTGCAGCTTATCAAAAATCACTCTACTAGTCTATTGCACCATGTGCATTGGCACCGCAAGGTGATGTACGAGCTAAGCTGGAGCTCTCATGAGGGATTTATTGGCCTACATTTCACTTGAAAAGCTTTATCGCGCTACTTTTTGTTGGCGTGGCAAAACAGAGCTACCACGGTCCACGAGACATGTGGTCGATCTGGATCCGGTAGCATCAAGGGCTTTTGGCATGGCCTCGGCCCTCGGCAACGTCATTTTTCGCTGAGCGGGAACCACGCGGAGATACACCGCCCACGAGTCATTTTTATTTTATATATTGTCTGCTAAGCTGTCTCAAAAATAAAATTACACCACTTGCAAGTCGATACTAATAACGTGCATGCCATAATAGTCATTTGATATCTTTCAACTCTTTAATAGTACTCTCTCCATGTATTGTCGTTTAGGACAGCGACACGGTCTTCAAAACATAATTTTGACCTCTTGTTTTTATAAAAATATATTATGAAAAAGTGATATGTGTATACTTTTATGAAAATATTTTTCAAGACAAATCTATTCATATTATTTTCATATTTGCAATCTTAGAAACTTAATAGTTATTGATGATTTATATTCACAATGCTTGATCCAAATCTTGTTTAAAACGACAACTAATATAGGTATGGAGGGAGTACCTCTTTAAAACTTGATAAACACCATAAATGTCTCTTTTGAAATAGAAAAAAAAACTATGCCAACAAGAGTATAAGGTTATTTTGCTTCTTCGTCTGAGGGGATGTTTATTCTCATCTAAAAAACTTTTCTCCTGTCATATCGAACGTTTGGAAAAAAAAAATCCACCCATAAAAAAGACACCACCTCAGTAATGAAGTTTTGAATTTGTAGGAACAAGTTCGTTCCCTATATACTATATTATATAGATATTGTAGATGAGATATTGTACGGCGACTGTTTGGTTAGGTTTCGGTCTCATATTTATTATTCCCATTAAAAACCCATCCATTGACTGCAAACAAACAGAAACACAGTGATTCGATTCGATGAATAGCGGTCGTCCGAGCTAGTGGACTGTGTGTGTGGCATGGCATGTGGGTCATTCTTGTTTCTGTGCTATCCTGATCCCTCCCTCGCTGACTCGCTCTACTATCCACTAGTCCGTGCCGATGGCAGAACTGAGACGAGAATCCAACGCAACGCAACGCCACACAATCATCTGTGTTCGATCGATCTGCACGCGCGCCGCCGGTACCGAGAGTGAGTAGGCCTATTTCAAAAGCCACGGCGTTTGATCCTGGAACCACACAGGCACAGGCATCACCCACTCTGCTACCAACGTGCCGAAGCCGAAGGTAGCAGCAGCAGCAGCTAGTCAAACTGACGACGCGAGCTTGCAAGGACCAAAATAGCCCGCCAGTATCTCTGTCACAATCACAAGGCCGTGCCGGTGCAGTGCAGAGCAGCGAGGCCGATGCAGGGGCAGCTAGCGATGGAGATAGATGACGCGAGCCAGTGGAACAACAACACAATATAAAGCTGCCATCGCTCAAAAGGAGTGTATGGATGGATGGAGTGTGGATGGATGGAGTGTGTGTGTGTGTGGTTGACTACTAGCTAGCCTAGCAAGTACAGTAACCGGTTAATAATCCCCAAAAGGATCATGTCAAAAGGAGAAGGCAAACACTTCTTCATATAGGAGTTGAGTACTCATACAGTATGCGGGGTTCCTCATCTATACTCCCTCCGTATCGCAAATAAAAGTCGTTTTGAAAAAGGTTTCGGTCAAACATTGAAAATATAAAACATAAATAACTTTTAAATTATTGAACTTAGAAATGTAAAAATTATATAAATAAATTTATCTTAAAAAATACTTTCATAAAAATATATATATACCATTTTACAACAAATATTTTAAAAAAAATAAGTGGTCAAAGTTATACTTTGGAGACTGTGTCGCTGTCCTTAACGACTTCTATCTGTGATACGGAGGGAGTATATATATACGGGAGTAGTTACTCCTATATGCATACCGTACAAACTTTGGTTAATTAGGACAAGCTAACGGGTTAGCGGATTGAGAGTGCACGGTACTACGCGTATGTACGTGGGAAAAATCGCATGCTGATAACCTTTCCATGAAAAGCGGATCAGGGTTTATTTGTTCGCTTTTGACGTTGGGTATATATTTTTTTGAAATGTGTCCATTCAATGGCAGTAGTATTTGTATATACCTATTTTTTTAGAACTATGCATGTATACTTGTATAACATGTATAACATAGTAGCATGCGTGCATACTTTTTACTTGTACTATTATATTTGAGAGGAAGTATATACCTAAATTCAGTAGTATGCGTGTATACTTGTGTGAATATATGACCAGATATATATGTGAGTATGCGTGTATACTTGAGTATGCGTGTATATCGATTTTTTTTATTAATAACCCAATTAAATAAAAAATTTCATAAATAACACTGTCTATTTTTTTTTTTTGCAAAACTAACCTTTTT
This sequence comes from Coix lacryma-jobi var. lacryma-jobi, assembly GCA_009763385.1. Lineage (NCBI taxonomy): Eukaryota > Viridiplantae > Streptophyta > Magnoliopsida > Poales > Poaceae > Coix > Coix lacryma-jobi. The sequence continues at coordinate 154,056,015 of CM019823.1, forward strand.
GCCGCGCCGTCCCCAATGGCGCGGCAAAAGCGTTAGCCGCGCCATGCATGGCGGCGCGGCAAAAGTGCCACCGTGGCACCGCCCGGCCACGCAGGCCCGGGCGGACCCCGCCTGTCAGTTTGCCGCGCCAGGCGGGCTGGCGCGGCTAGTGCGTTTGCCGCGCCAGGCGGCCTGGCGCGTTCATCGTCTTTGCCGCGCCAGGCGGGGTGGCGCGGCAAAGCCCATCTAGATCTGGCCGCGCGGCCTGCAGCAGCCTCCTCTTTCTCTTCTACTCCCAATCCAATTCAATCCAATCCAATCCAATCCATTCCATTTCATTCCTCCTCTCTTCATCTCCCTCAATCAAACTTGTTGTCTCTGCACAAGAGGTATTTTGATCTCTATATTCCTGTTCTTTATCTATATTTGCAGTGTTTGATTGAATCATTTTTTTCTAAGTTAGGGTTTGTAGACAAAATTTATTTTGAAATTGTCGTTACGTTAGTTGTTAACTAATGATGGATTTGTTCATGTATTAGACTTTTTAGATCTGATTTGCTTAATATTTTCTTCAATTTGTGTACATTTATTTGTGTAATATTTGTTAGGCCATTACGTAGATTTATAATTAATCATGAATGTATGTGTAATGTTGACATATTTTTTATTGTTAGGATGCCGCGGCGTGGCAAAGCTAGTAAGGCAAGGTAATATCGGTACATTGTTTATTTGTAATGAAGTAATTTTGTGTTATGTTTATTTGTTATTGCGTTGATGATTGTAGGCAGCCTCTCACGGGCAATGCCTTTGCCCGTTTGCCATTGCCTAGCGGTGTTCCGGTGCCCATGTGCTACTGCGGCGATGATTGTAAGGTCGCAATATCTGATGACGAGCACACATACGGTCAGAGGTATTGGATGTGTGAGAATTATGTCTTTGACCCTACACCTAAACAGATCCGTATTGGACTGATGGTGAGAAGCTGATGACTTGTTCTATACATGAATGACAAATCATTTATATTTTATTACCTAATTGACTTAGTCGTATTTTGCAGGAGCCTCCACCACTATGTGACTTCGAGCAGTGGATCGACACTGAGATGAAGCCGGAGGACAAGGAGCACATAGAGAGGATGAAAAAGTGGGTTGCGGAGGACAAGGAGCGTTTGGAGAAGAGACGCAAAGAAGAGGCAGCACAAAAGCAGCATGAGGAAGAGGCAAGAATGAGGGATGCAGCTAATCGTAGGGGGGAGAGGGAGAAGAGGCTTGAGCGTGTGCGCCGTGCCAAGGCTGCCATGGAGCAGGATCCGGATGCTGTGAGGAAGAGAAAGTGGCCTCGTTGCACTCAGTAGTGTGGTAGGTTCAGTAGTCATTATTGAGTAATGAACATCGTTGTCATTTGGTGGACTTGTTAGTGTATTGTACTGTTGGTTTGTACTTCCGTGTACCGTTTATTTCGGATCCTCGATTATGTAGTCTTGAACTGCACTTTGTTCGGCTTTATTATATGTTGTTGTATTGTTTGCGGTAGTTCATGTGTCGTTGATTTTTTGTGGGATAAAGTATGAAATAGAATGAAGCAAACCATTACATGAATAACAAACTAGTACATGGCATGTGAGGACCTTTTACCGTAACTTGGTTAAAAGGTCCTAGACTAATCCTAACATGCCTTAGGTAATTGATTGGCACAACACAACACACACATAGTGGTCTAAGTAGTCTAGAAGCCGTCCCACATAGCAAACTGAGTAGACCCTTCTCCGTAATAGCCTCCCATTGCGGCTGGTGGTGGTGGTGGCGGTGGTGGGGGCGGCGGTGGAGGCCCCTTGTTCTTGTGATGCGGGCAGTTGCAATATGGATCAAGGCATATTGCTTCATCTGAACCGCCTGCATCGCTGTCGTCATCATCATAGTCCTTGAGCATGCTTTTAACTTCTCTTTCAAGATCGTCGATACGACGCTGCAGATAATAGATGTATTCCTGATGCGGGCATATTGGAGGAGGATCCACCCATCTGGTGAAGCCGCAGTTTTCTTCGGAAATAGAAGACTGACATTCACAAAATGACTAAGTATTAGCAAACATGAGAGGCATAGCAACAACAATTAAATAAAGTTACCCATGCTCGCGGGCATTTGAAGAAACGTCGGCCTGCCTCCAGGTCGTCGTGGAGCATCTGCACCAAACAGTCCTCACCATGGCGGCATTTTGGCCAGTCCTCTAAACGGTTATCGTATCCCCTAAGAGGACGGTCCCGGCTGAAATCCTTTTTGCTCTCAACGGGAAAGTCATATAGTGCCTCTAAAAAGAAATCAGGACCAAGAGATCCCTCCCACACAATGGGAGGTCCCTTCCTCCCACCCTTTCCTCTCCCGCCTTTGGACGAACCTCCAGACATCTCTACTACGAACCTCGCAAGCTCTGCTGAAGTTGTTGAATATGCAAGGCGCTGATGGGTTTATATAGGCGGAGCCTTGTGACGGAACGACCCTAATCCCATGGCCCACGTGTCCCTGTCAACCTCTGACAGCCGAACCCATGTTCCATGTGATTAAGACCTGTTCGCCACCGGGCTACATTAGTGTAACGTAACGGCCCTAATCCCATGGCCCACTGATCACCGTCAACTACTGACAGTCGACCCGTACAGCCAAGAGATTATGACCGGTTCCGCTACTGGGCTACATCAGTGCCCGATGTCCGCAGGATCATCTCACAATTCAGTTACAATCTTTTGAACATTTTGACAATAACATCGGAGTACATAGCGGAAGACTTAGATAACAATAGTTTTACAAACCAGGGTTCAACATAAAATTAAAGTGAAGTTATTACAGACCATAGTTCAAATAGATAGAGTTGGCAGAGTAGCATATGACAACAACTGAAGGGTAAAGATACTTCACCCAGCCCGAGGGTGAATAATCACTCATCGGCCTCATCGGCCTCTTCCTGAACAACAGTCACACAGCAGGGTCCAAGGCATACTGAGGAATCTGCCATACCTGCAACATGGGTAATAAAACCCTGAGTATAAGGTACTCAACAAGACTTACCCGACTAAAGAAAAAGGGAAAAGACTCAGAAATGAAGGCTTAGGGTAGTCAAGGTAAGACTTAAGCAAGATCAAGTATTTTGCAGAAAAGCATTTTTTTTTGTAAATCTTATTTTATTTTGAAAGATTCAGTATTCCTCAATTCTTCATCATTCATGATTCATTTTACATTTCAAACATTCCTAGTTGAGAACCACTCTCCGTTGACAGTCAGTGGACCAAGTCTCCATAATCGAGGAGCAACGTTAATCCGGATAAATAATACTCAGCTGAGGATCCCTATCCACACTGCATATGTAGCACCCAAGCTTGCATATGCCAACTCGTCTACCACGATTCCTCCAAGATTGGGCCCGGTCCTACGCCACCCGGAAGTACAGTACACCACTCCAATCCGGGACTCTAACCCACGTGGGTACATGCTACCTCCGCCATCTCTCCACTCCCAGTGCGCGGTTGTCGGTCCAATAATGGATTTCTCGGAGCCAGAGCTTTCCGTAGTATGTGAATAGTTACAAGTCTTGACCAGCAGGCCCCCATACGGATGGTCCCTACATTTTTCCGCCAGCGACAAGCACCTCGGGACTCTAACCCAAGAGTACAGGTCCTGTCGGTTTTTCAACCCTGTCCCGGTCGGTGTCAACTGTTGAGTCCCGGACTACAACATGACGGCACCGTACGCAAGGACAACCTCTCCTTCCTATTGACTAAGTACGGATCAGATACTTAGCCAATAGTGGGAGTAAACCAGAAATTCCCATAAAGTTTCTTTCAGTGATCACACTTTTGAAATTGGCATTTTTATTGCAAAGTCTAATTCAATAAGCATTGCTAAGCATTTTTCAAATACTTTTGAAAAGCAGGCTTCGGGTGTATCCGTGGTCAAGGTGGATAATGCATCAGTTAGGATATCACTCAATTCCTATAAACCTAATGCAATAATTTAACTCAAAAGCATTTAAGGAAATCACTTTATAAATTCAAAGAAAGGGTTAAATGCACCGGGGCTTGCCTTGGATGGCAAAAAGAGCAGACTCGGGGTTGGTGGTGTAGGTGCCGGAGCTCGGGGTTGCCTCGGGGACAGATCCTTCGGTGGCTACCTCGACTTCAGGTCCTTCTTCGTCAACTATACGGATGCAATGATGAATGCTCATGAGAATGATGATATGAACTTATGGTGCAAGACAATTCCACTGATTCTAGATTACTTTTAAACAAAGCATGATTGAAATCTAGGTTGAGCATAAAAGGTAACCATTTCTTCCTTAAGCAATATTGATTAAACTAGCCCTTATTATAATTATCCTAAGCATCAACCAAACATAGCATCACAAACATCATAGACCAGAGGGTAGGGGTCTATGAACATCAATCAATCCAAAGATCACATCATCAAACACTTATTACCAACCCTAATCCATCTTTTCTATTTTCTTAATTTATTTAAAAGGTCATTTTATGAAGTTGCTCCAAAAATTACCAAATTAATCACATAAGTTCATTATGGTGTGGATAGATGGCAAAACAAATTTCATAATTTTTGGAGGTCATTAAGGTGTTCAAATAATTCTAGACATTTAATTAACAAAAGGCACTATTCAAGAATTAAAATAAATGCTCAAAAATCAACTTGTTCCAAAAGACTTCAAAATTTTACCAGAGACTTTCCATGCATAACTAGCTCACAAAAAGTGATCTCATAATTTTTGGAGTTATAGATCACTCTCCAAAAATACCAAAACCTCCATTTTTCAATTAAAAGGGGAATTTTTCATTTTCAAATTTTTACAGAAAAGTCAAGTTTTATATTTTTATAAAATACTTCAAGGTGTAAAGAATCTACCATCAAATTTTCAGAAATTTTGGATCAACACAGAAAATCATACAAAAAGATGAAATTTGAACACTATTCACATGTTTGGAGAAAAAGAAAAAGGCACTGTTCGTCTCCTCCCCGCGCTCGCCGGCGGCCAGACGGCGGCGGCGCTGCTGCGCCGGCCACTGCGGGCACTCCGTGGCGAAACCGAGGGCACGGGAGGCAACAGGGAGCTCACCGGCGTCGATTGCGGGGCTCGGCGAGGTGAGGGGATGAACGGAGGGGTGAGTTCGACGGTGACCGGCGGACGGCGGACGGCGGCGATCGTCGTCTCGGCGATCCTGTGCGACACAAGCGACCACAAGGGGTCAGTCAGAGGCGCAAAGGAGTAAGGAAGGTGATGTGGGGGTCAGTGGAGGATGATCATGGCCGGAGGGGAAGAATTTCCCGAATCCGAGCTCACCGGGTTTTTCGCCGGAGATGACAACGGCGAGCTACGCCGGGTGAATGGAGATGGTAGCGACCAAATTGAGGGGTGGTGAAGCTGCGTGAGATCACGGCGGAGCTTTAGGGCTAGCTGGTGGAGAGGCGGAGGCTCGGGCTTGCTCTGGCTACGGTGGCGGAGCTGGGTTTCACTCCGGCCGGCTCGGCGGGGCTCTTATAGCCGCGGCCAGGGGCTGGCAAGACGCGTGCGGGGGCGGATAAGGTCGGGTGTCGCGCGTGCTACCGAAAACATGATGAAGGGCAGCGGATTTGGCGTTCGGGGTCCGGGCGTATGGCTCGCCGGCGGCGAACACGCGGCGGCGACGAACTGCGGGCGGTAGGGGACGGGGAAAATGTCAACTGGGGCTCAGGCGCGTGCGCAATGATGCGCTGAGCATCGGCGTGGAGTTGGTTCGGGCGAAGGAGCTTCGGACACGCGTCACACGCGTACTCCGGCGAAGGCGCGCGGCCGGACCCCCCCCTGGTTCGCCGAAGAAGAGGAACAGGGCTATGCCCTAGCTTTTGACTTTGAGCAGATTTTGTATTTTGCAAACTACTTTCAAATTTTGAACTGTGCTGCAAAAACTCAAAATACCAAAGTTGTGTAAAATTTTGAGCTCTACAACTTTGTCCATATGAACATTTTCAAATTCCAAATAGTTTTTGAACTATATTCAAAAACAGAAAAGGGGACACTTTTCAAATTTGATTCAAATCAAAATTACTTTGGATTTCAAACTGAAACTTGAAAATCTTCCAATATGAAAGTTGTTCTATTTGTCAAAACCTACAACTTTGCTAATATACACTTTTTCTGAAACTCAATAGTTTTTGAATAAATTTTTAAAACTGAAAAGGGGACAAAAACTGGAATTTGAATGAATTTGAAATTACTTCAAATTTTATATAGAAACATGGAAATCTGTAAATACCAAAGTTGTTCCTCTAGGTCAGATTCACAACTTTGCTTTTTGAACCAATTCAAAATTTTGAATTTTGAAAAAGTTATCAGAAAGGGAATAACTCCAGGATTTGGGAATTTAGGGTTTTGCAAAAGGAAAATCAAATCAAATCTGATTTTTGAACTTTGATCAAAGCAACAAACATCAGGGCACTAAATTTGAACAAGAATTACATAGAACTAGGCACAGAGGTGAAATTACCATTTTGCCCCTATAGGAAGAAGTGGGCTAATAAGGGTTTTTGCAATAGAGGTACATCACATAAAAATGATACACTAAGCAAATGCATACACATGAATTCATGATCAAGATGATTAATGATGCTAATGATGATATGTCAAGTTAATTACATGCTTAAACACCAGAGGTGTTACAGCCTTCCCCCCTTAAAGAAATCTCGCCCCGAGATTCTACGTCTTAAGAAAGGACAAAGAAGGGATAAAAGCAAAACTTTACATAGACAGGGATTCGAGAAAGTCGGGATAGTTCTTTGCCAAGAAGTCTTCAGATTCCCAAGTAGCTTCTTCTTCAGAGTGCTGGTTCCACTGGATTTTGTACCACCTTGTGGTAGTTCTTCGAGTAACTCGATCTTTGTGATCCAACACGCGAACTGGACATTCCGAGTAGGATAGATCAGGCTCTAGCTCGACACCTTCAACTTCCACGACATGTTCTGGTACTCGGAGGCACTTCTTGAGTTGGGAGACATGGAAAACATTGTGGACAGCAGAGAGATGATCGGGCAACTTCAGCTTGTAAGCTACCTTGCCACAACATTCCAAAATCTCAAACGGACCAATGTAGCGGGGTGCTAACTTTCCCTTGACCCCAAAACGAGTGACTCCTTTGGTTGGTGAGACCTTGAGATATACGTAATCTCCAACTTGAAACTTCAGAGGTCGACGTCTCTTGTCAGCATAACTCTTTTGTCGGGATTGGGCAATCTTCATGTTCTCTTGTATCTGCTTGACTTTCTCTTCCATATCTTTGACCAGGTCCACTCCAAAGAATTCTCTTTCTCCGGGCTCAGACCAACTGAGGGGTGTACGACAACGACGACCGTACAGTGCTTCAAATGGTGCCATTTTGATGCTTTCTTGATAACTGTTATTATATGAGAACTCTGCCAAGGGCAAACAGTCATCCCAAGTATCTGCGAAGGTGAGCACACATGCTCTCAACATATCCTCTAACACTTGGTTGACTCGCTCAGTTTGTCCATCTGTTTGTGGATGATATGCCGTACTATGCAAGAGCTTGGTTCCAAGTGAGGTATGGAACGCTTTCCAGAACTTTGCGACAAACTGAGTACCACGATCTGAGATAATGGTCTTGGGTATTCCATGAAGCTTCACTATGTTGTTCTTGTACAAGGCGGCATACGTGGGGACGGCGTAGCTGGTCTTGACTGGCAGAAAGTGAGCTTGTTTGGTGAGTCGGTCCACGATTACCCAAATGGAATCAAAACCTTTCTGAGTCTTGGGTAGTCCATTGACAAAATCCATGCTGATATCTTCCCACTTCCAGGCAGGTACAGATAAAGGCTGCAATTCTCCTCCAGGCTTCATGTGCACGGCTTTGACTTTCTGACAAGTGTCACAGCGAGCGACATAGCGAGCGATTTCAATCTTCATCTTTGTCCACCAGAATCTCTGCCTTAGATCCTGGTACATCTTGTTGCTGCCGGGGTGGATGGAAAACCTAGACAGGTGTGCCTCATCAAGGATCAACTGTCTCAACTCAGGCACCTTGGGAACTACCAGACGGTTCTTGAACCAAACAACTCCTACATCATCGATCCTGAAACAATCAGCCTTACCGGTCTGGACCTTTTCGATGATGTGCTTGATCCCAGGGTTATCTTTCTGTGCAGCGATGACTTGTTCCTTGACCGATGTTTCTATCCTGACATTGTTCAGGCTTCCTTGCGGAACTATCTCAATACCCATCCTTTCAAGAGCATGACACAAGGAAAGATCATAGGGCTTCGTCGTCAGACAGCTGCAGTATGACTTGCGACTGAGGGCATCGGCAACTACATTTGCCTTACCCGGATGGTAATGTACTTCGAGATCATAATCTTTAATCAACTCAAGCCATCTTCTCTGCCTCATGTTCAACTCTTCTTGAGTGAAGATATACTTCAGGCTCTTATGATCGGTGTACACATTGCAGGTACTGCCCAACAGATAATGACGCCATATCTTCAAAGCATGCACCACTGCTGCTAATTCAAGGTCATGGGTTGGATAATTCTCCTCATGTCGCCTAAGCTGCCGTGAGGCATAAGCGATCACTCGACCTTCTTGCATCAAAACACAGCCTAACCCAGTACCAGATGCATCACAGTATACATCAAAGGGTTTCTCGATGTCTGGTTGAGCTAGGACTGGTGATGTAGTTAGTAGTTTCTTCAAGGCTTGAAAAGCTTGCTCACAGGCTGTTGACCAAACAAAATCCACGGAATTCTTCAACAACTCTGTGATAGGCTTGGCAACTCTGGAGAAGTCTGGGATGAAACGACGATAGTATCCAGCCATTCCCATGAAGCTGCGAACTTCGCGGACAGTGGTAGGTGGCTTCCAATCCAAGATATCTGCCACTTTTCCAGGGTCAACTGACACACCTTCAGCGGACAGGACATGACCAAGGAATTGAATTCGATCTAGCCAGAATTCACATTTACTGAACTTGGCATACAGCTGGTGATCTCTGAGACGAGAAAGAACGACACGAAGATGCTTGGCATGATCTTCAGGAGTTCTTGAATAAACAAGGATGTCGTCAATGAACACGACTACAAATTTATCGAGCTCTGGCATGAACACAGAGTTCATGAGATACATGAAATGAGCGGGGGCATTGGTCAAGCCAAAAGACATGACCAAGTACTCATATAGACCGTATCTGGTGGTGAAAGCTGTTTTGGGAATATCTTCGGGACGAATTTTTATTTGGTGATAGCCAGATCTGAGGTCGATCTTGGAAAACACTCTGGCTCCAGATAACTGGTCAAACAGAAGATCAATGCGAGGCAAGGGATATTTATTTTTGATGGTGACCTCGTTGAGCGGGCGATAGTCAACGCACAGACGAAGGCTTTTGTCCTTCTTCTTCACAAAGATAGCAGGACAGCCCCAAGGAGATGAACTTGGGCGAATGAGACCCTTATCCAATAGCTCTTGCAATTGGATCTTCAGCTCTGCCAACTCTCTGGGAGGCATTCGATAAGCTCTACGGGATATAGGAGCAGTCCCGGGCTTTAGCTCTATAGCAAACTCAACATCACGGTCGGGAGGCAGACCAGGTAAATCTTCTGGAAAGACATCAGGGAACTCGCAGACCACGGGGATATCTCGGATCCCTTGATCATAGGTAGCATTTAGCTGTGTGGTAGCTGGTTTTGAAGGCATAGGAAGTTGGAGAAGGAGTTTGGCGGTACTGTTAGGAATATCCACTCTCACAACTCTATTCAAGATGTCTATCATGGCTTTATACTGACACATCCAATTCATGCCTAAGATGACATCTATCTCTTGATCGCGCAGTACTATCATGGTGGTAGGAAAGACATGTTTCCCCAACATTACTGGTATACTGCGGACCACTTCCTTAGTATTTATCCGCCCTCCAGGCGAAAGTATGCAGAAACTTTCTTTTAACTCCCCCATGGGCAACTCATGCTTGATGACAAAAGTGCGACTGATGAAGGAATGCGATGCACCAGAATCAAACAAGACGACTGCAGGATGATTGGCAACAGGGAACCTACCGAGCATGACGGGCTCTCCTTCTGGGATGTTACTGACGGTGGTGAAGTAGACTTGCCCGTGCTTCCTGACAAGCTTGCCCTTCTGGACGTGCTGCTGAGGTGCACGGTGCTGCTGCTGTGATCCTCCAGGGTCTTTCTGTGCATGCTGGGCATTCTTCTTGGGTTTTGGGCACTCGCGAGACCAGTGACCAACTTGGCCACAGTTGTAGCATGGATGGTTGTAAGCTGTTTGTGGGGTGGTGACACGAACACCGGGGGCGTTCGGCTGAGTGGCACTTTGCTGGTTGGCATTGTGGGTGGTGGCCGCGGTACGAACGACCACTTGCTGATGGGGGTATGGGGCACGGTTTTGGTGGTGGCTGGGGTGGTAGATGATTCTTGGGCGCTTATGGTTGCTGGAGAAACTGCTAGACCCAGCCTTCTTCTTCTTCTTCTCTTCCTGATACTGGCGGTTGCTTTCCTCGAAAGCAACAGCACGGTCAACGACATCATGGTAGGATCCGTTTAGGTTGTTGGACAGACCTCTGCGAATCTTAGGGTGCAGACCCCTGAGAAAACAATCTCTCTTCTTTTCCTCTGTGTTGACATAGTCGGAGGCATACTGGCTGAGGTGGTTGAATTGTCCCACGTACTGCATGACGGTGGAATCTTTCTGTTGCAGGGCCAAGAACTGATCCAACTTCATTTTCATCAATCCCGAAGGGATGTGATGTGCTCTGAAAGCGGTGCGGAACTCTTCCCAGGTCAGCTGGTGACCTTCCGGCTGGGCTGCCAACAGGTTGGCGTACCAGGCACTTGCAGGACCACGGAGCTGCTGAGAAGCGAACCGAGGCTTCTGGATCTCCGTGCAGTGCAGTAGACCGAACTTCTGTTCCATGGTGCGTAACCAGTCGTCAGCCTCGAGAGGTTCATCGGCCTTTGTGAAGACCGGTGGTCGTGTTTCAGTGAAGTCCACATAGGTTGTCTCTTGGTTGTTGCGGCGACCACGGTTGCCGTTGTTCTGCTGCCCTTGATTCTGAGCCATCAGATTGGCAGCGGCGGCCAAGGCTGCAATGGCATCTGCTAGGGTAGCTGGTACAGGTGGAGGGTTTGGGAGACGGTCATCTCCAGCACCTCCGGCTCCGGTACGGGTGTTCACAGGCATCTGTATAAGCAACTCGGAACTCAGCATATATGGACAAAGGTTCTGAAACGACCGATTGATAGTTTCATTGATACAAAGATAGCTGGCTTGATAAAGATGACAACAGACTGATAAGGGAAAAGGTACGAAAAGAAAGATACATGCCAGACTTGGCAACAGACAGACTAACGCCCCCAAACCTAGTCTAAGGTTTTAGGTAAGCAGATGGTACAGACACAAGGAGTCTAGTCGTCATCGATGAAGATCAACTCTTCATCATCATCATCATCCTCGATGATAAGCTCAGGCTCTTCCTCCTCATCTTCATCTTCAACGTGGACATCTTCAGCAGGTTCCACTTCCTCATTCTGATCGGGCTCGTGTTCCACTTCAGGTTCCTCCACGACTCCGTCTTCGGGGTCCTCAGCAACTGGTGGAATCACGGGGTGAAGCTGGTCGTGCAGCTGGTGTACTTCCTCATGAAGCATATCATTGAACTGCTCGATCTGGGCGGTGTATTGCTGCAGTCCATGGAGCTGGGCTCTGGTAACGTCCTCGCGGGTCCAAGCATCATTGCGCTGCTCGATAGCGCGAACCGTGTTCCGGTTGGCCTGCTCCAGGGAAGCTCGTGCCTCATAAAACTCCATGCGGGAAAGGTAGAAGTCATGCTTCATGTTCTCCATTTCAGCCTTCAGATTCTTGATTTCCTCCTTCAGCTGCTTGCGGGTGCGGCGGGGAAAGTGACGACTATTGGAGGATTCTCCAGTCTCTTCTCCGGTGCGTGGCGCCAGCTGGTGACGCGGCACACCGTTCGGTCCAGTCGACTTGCGGGCAGTCCGCTTGATGATGGCCATATCTGGACAAGAGGTTATAGATGAGAAAGGCTAGCAAGAAAAAGGTATAGGCACACTAACCCAACGAACCCTTTTATAAACTTAAGTGAATGTGACATGATGCATGAATCGTTCCTACGGAACAAGGTAATGCAATTACTAAGGTAAGGTACATAGGGCTTATACAAGTTGTCTTGCTACTAGTTGCCAAAGACAAGATGAGATGAGAGAAGCAATTTGGACTCAAAATAGTCAAGTTTAGTTTTTTTTTTGTTAAAAACATTTTGAAGTTTTCGCAAAAAGATGCAACGTTATAGTGAGATGCTCCGATACCACTCTGTAACGTAACGACCCTAATCCCATGGCCCACTGATCACCGTCAACTACTGACAGTCGACCCGTACAGCCAAGAGATTATGACCGGTTCCGCTACTGGGCTACATCAGTGCCCGATGTCCGCAGGATCATCTCATAATTCAGTTACAATCTTTTGAACATTTTGACAATAACATCGGAGTACATAGCGGAAGACTTAGATAACAATAGTTTTACAAACCAGGGTTCAACATAAAATTAAAGTGAAGTTATTACAGACCATAGTTCAAATAGATAGAGTTGGCAGAGTAGCATATGACAACAACTGAAGGGTAAAGATACTTCACCCAGCCCGAGGGTGAATAATCACTCATCGGCCTCATCGGCCTCTTCCTGAACAACAGTCACACAGCAGGGTCCAAGGCATACTGAGGAATCTGCCATACCTGCAACATGGGTAATAAAACCCTGAGTACAAGGTACTCAACAAGACTTACCCGACTAAAGAAAAAGGGAAAAGACTCAGAAATGAAGGCTTAGGGTAGTCAAGGTAAGACTTAAGCAAGATCAAGTATTTTACAAAAAAAAAATGCTTTTCTGCAAAATACTTGATCTTGCTTAAGTCTTACCTTGACTACCCTAAGCCTTCATTTCTGAGTCTTTTCCCTTTTTCTTTAGTCGGGTAAGTCTTGTTGAGTACCTTGTACTCAGGGTTTTATTACCCATGTTGCAGGTATGGCAGATTCCTCAGTATGCCTTGGACCCTGCTGTGTGACTGTTGTTCAGGAAGAGGCCGATGAGGCCGATGAGTGATTATTCACCCTCGGGCTGGGTGAAGTATCTTTACCCTTCAGTTGTTGTCATATGCTACTCTGCCAACTCTATCTATTTGAACTATGGTCTGTAATAACTTCACTTTAATTTTATGTTGAACCCTGGTTTGTAAAACTATTGTTATCTAAGTCTTCCGCTATGTACTCCGATGTTATTGTCAAAATGTTCAAAAGATTGTAACTGAATTGTGAGATGATCCTGCGGACATCGGGCACTGATGTAGCCCAGTAGCGGAACCGGTCATAATCTCTTGGCTGTACGGGTCGACTGTCAGTAGTTGACGGTGATCAGTGGGCCATGGGATTAGGGCCGTTACGTTACAATTAGTGCCCAATGTCCGCAGGATCATCTCACAATTCGGTTACAGCATTGCATACTTTTACAAATAACATCGGAATAAAGAGCGGAAGACTTAAATAACATTAGTTTTACAAACTGAGGTTTCAAATGAGGTAAGGAGTACGATTATTACAGACCATTGTTCGGGAAATTCAAAGTAGACAACGTAGTGGAAACATTAACATAGAGATACATGTAACACCCAGCCCGAGGTTGCACATTTACTCATCGGCCTCATCGGCCTCTTCCTGGACGAAGGTCACGCAACAGGGTGCGAGACACATCGGGGTCTCAGGCATACCTGCAACATGGGTAACAAACCCTGAGTACTGGGGTACTCAACAAGACTTACCCGACTAAAGAAAAAGGGAGAAGACTCAGGAATGAGAGGCTTAGGGTAGTCAAGGTAAGGCTTAAGCAAGATCAAGTATTTTGCAGAAAAGCATTTTTGTAAACCTTATTTTATTTTTGAAAGATTCAGTATTCCTCAATTCTTCATCATTCATGATTCATTTTACATTTCAAAACATTCCTAGTTGAGAACCACTCTCCGTTGACAGTCAGTGGACCAAGTCTCCATAACCGAGGAGCAACGTTAATCCGGATAAATAATACTCAGCTGAGGATCCCTATCCACACTGCATATGTAGCACCCAAGCTTGCATATGCCAACTCGTCTACCACGATTCCTCCAAGATTGGGCCCGGTCCTACGCCACCCGGAAGCACAGTACACCACTCCAATCCGGGACTTTAACCCACGTGGGTACATGCTACTTCCGCCATCTCTCCACTCCCAGTGCGCGGTTGTCGGTCCAATCAAGGATTTCTCGGAGCCAGAGCTTTCCGTAGTATGTGAATAGTTACAAGTCTTGACCAGCAGGCCCCCATACGGATGGTCCCTAATTTTCCAGCCAGAACTATACCTTGGTCATATCTCACCCAAGCGTAATAGTCCTGTCAGTTTTTCAACCATGTCCCGGTCGGTGTCAACTGTTGAGTCCCGGACTACAACATGACGGCACCGTACGCTCGGACAACCTCTCCTCGCTATTGACTAGGTACGGATCAGATACCTAGCCAACAGCCGGGGAGTAAGACCAAATTCCCATAAACATTCCTTAAGTGATCACACTTTTAAAATTGGCATTTTATTGCAAAGTCTAATTCAATAAGCATTGCTAAGCATTTTTCAAATACTTTTGAAAAGCAGGTATCGGGTGTATCAGTGGTCAAGGTGGATAGTGCATCAATTAGGATAGCACACAACTCCTATAAACCTAATGCAATAATTTAACTCAAAAGCATTTAAGGAAATCATTTTATAAAATTCAAGGAAAGGGTTAAATGCACCGGGGCTTGCCTTGAATGGCAAAGAGAGCAGACTCGGGGTAGGAGTAGGTGTCGGAGCTCGGGGTCGCCTCGGGAGTTGGTTCGTCAACAGCAGCCTCGACTCTGGTACCTTCTTCGTCAACTATACGGATGCAATGATGAATGCTCATGAGAATGATGATATGGGCTTATGGTGCAAGACAATACCACTGAATCTAGATTACTCTTAGGCAAGGCATAATCGAAATCTAGGTTGAGCATAAAAGGTAACCATTTCTTTCTTAAGCATTATTGATGTTAGGCCTTATTATAATTACCCCAAGTATTAACCAAACATATCATCACAGACATCATAGACCAAAGGATAGGGGTCTATGAACATCAATCAATCCAAAGATCACATCATCAAACACTTATTACCAACACTAATCACTTTTTCTATTTTCCTAAATTAATTAAAAAGGTCATTTTATGAAGTTGCTCCAAAAATTACCAAATTAATCACATAAGTTAATTATGGCATAAATAGATGTCAAAACAAATTTCATAATTTTTGGAGGTCATTAAGGTGCTCAAATAATTCCAGACATTAATTAAGAAAAGGCACTACTCAACTAATTAAATAAATGCTCAAAAATCAACTTGCTCCAAATGACTTCAAAATTTTACCAGAGGTTCAGCATGTCATAAAAAGGTCACAAAAATTTATCTCAAGATTTTTGGAGTTATAGATCACTCTCCAAAAATACCAAAACCTTCATTTTTCAATTAAAAGGGGAATTTTACATTTTCAAATGTTTGCACAAAACTCAAGTTTCATATTTTTATAAAATACTCCAGAGCATAAAGAGTCTACCACAAAAAATTCAGAATTTTTGGATGCACGCAGAAAATCATACAAAAAAAGAGAAAACAGAACACTATTCACATCTCTCAGAAAAAGAGAAGAGCACTGTGCTCCTTCTAGGCCGGGCTCGGCGAATCGCGGGGGCTCGGGCGAATCGCGCGGGGCTCGGTCGAGACGAGCTCGGTCGAGACGGGAGCGACAGCTTCGTCCGAGGCCTGGCCCGGAGGCTCGGGCGAGACGGAGAAGTAAGCCTCCGTCCGAGGCCTGACTCGGGCGAAGCGGAGAGCATGCGCTCGCCGAGGCTTGGGCTCGGGCGAAGCGGAGGGCATGCGCTCGCCGAGGCTTGGGCTCGGGCGAGACGGAAAAACAAGCCTCCGTCCGAGGCGTGACTTGGAGGCTCGGGCGAAACGGAGTGGAAGCAGAGGCCGGAGGCTTCGGATGCTTACCACGGGTCGGAGGCAGGGCTTCGAGGGTGAGGCTCGACTCGTTCTCGAGGGTGAGGCTCGACACGTTCTCGAGGGAGGAGACGACCGCGGCGGCGCTCCGGCGATCCGGCGGTCCTGCGCAACACACGAGACCGCAAGGGCCGGGTTAGAGTCGCGCGGAACCGAGGAAGCTGACACAGGGGTCGGGAGAAGGTATCCGTGACCGGAGGGGAAGTATTTGACGAACCCGAGTTCACCGGTGTTCCGTCGGAGATTGGGAAGATGGGGTTACGCCGGGCAATCGGAGGCGGGGAAGGTGAAATTGGGGGGTGGGAAAGCTTCACGAGCTCAAGGCGGAGCTTTCGGGCTAGATGGTTGAGCGGCGGAGGCTTTGGAGTGGTCTGGCCACGGCGGCGGGGTTGAATGCGGAGCTCGGGGCTCCGGCGGGCTTATATAGCCGCGGCCAGGGGCCGGTAGAGAGCTCGAGGTGGGGTGGATAAGCTCGGCGGACGCGTGCGCTCTCGATTGCGCGCAGGCGGAGGACGAGCGTGCAGCCGGGGCTCGGGCACAGACAGCGCCGGCGATGGCCACGCGGCGGCGACGCGCTGGAGCAGTAGGGGACGGGGCGGAAGTCAGCGCTTCGCGCGTGCGGGTGCGGAAAGATGTCGCGGGCGCGGGCGACAAGTCGGGGGCAGACGAGCGGCTGCCAAACGCGTGGCGCGCGCAACGCCGGAGGCTCGGCCACGGCCGGGGCCCCCTAGCTGTAGGTGGAAGATGAACAGGGCTAGGTCTTAGGGTTTGACTTTTGGCCGATCTCTGTATTTTGCAAATTACTTCCAAAATTTGAACTGGGCAACAAAAACTCAAAACACTAAAATTGTTCAGAAAAATGAGATCTACAACTTTGTCAATATGAACATTTTCAAATTCCAAATAGTTTCTGAACCATATACAAAAACAGAAAAGGGGACACTTTTTAAATTTGATTCAAATCAAAATTACTTTGGATTTCAAACTGAGACTTGAAAATTTGTAAATACCAAAGTTGTTCCTTTTGACAAAACCTACAACTTTGCTAATATACACTCTTTCTGAAACTCAATAGTTTTTGAATAACTTTTGAAAACTCAAAAGGGACAAAAACTGGAGTTTGAATGGATTTGAAATTACTTCAAATTTTATATAGAAACTTGGAAATCTGTAAACACCAAAGTTGTTCCTCTAGGTCAGATTCACAACTTTGCTTTTTAAACCAACCCAGAATTTTGAATTTTGAAAAAGTTATCGAAAAGGGAATAAATCCAGGATTTGGGATTTTAGGGTTTTGCAAAAGGAAAATCAAATCAAATCTGATTTTTGAACTTTGATCAATGCAGCAAACATCAGGGCACTAAATTTGAACAAGAATTACATAGAACTAGGCACAGAGATGAAATTACCATTTTGCCCTTATAGGAAGAATTGGGTTTTTAGGGTTTTTGAAAAGGGACTTAAGCATAGCAATTAAGCAATCCAAATGCATCACAAAATGATTAATGCTTAAGATGATGACATGTCAAGTTAATTACATTAGTAACACCAGGGGTGTTACACAGGTATGCCTGAGACCCCGATGTGTCTCGCACCCTGTTGCGTGACCTTCGTCCAGGAAGAGGCCGATGAGGCCGATGAGTAAATGTGCACCCTCGGGCTGGGTGTTACATGTATCTCTATGTTAATGTTTCCACTACGTTGTCTACTTTGAATTTCCCGAACAATGGTCTGTAATAATCGTACTCCTTACCTCATTTGAAACCTCAGTTTGTAAAACTAATGTTATTTAAGTCTTCCGCTCTTTATTCCGATGTTATTTGTAAAAGTATGCAATGCTGTAACCGAATTGTGAGATGATCCTGCGGACATTGGGCACTGATGTAGCCCGGTGGCGAACAGGTCTTAATCACATGGAACATGGGTTCGGCTGTCAGAGGTTGACAGGGACACGTGGGCCATGGGATTAGGGTCGTTCCGTCACAGAGTGGTATCGGAGCATCTCACTTTAACGTTGCAGTGTTCTTTTGCGAAAACTTCAAAAGTTCTTTTGAGTCCAAACAAAATTTAAATTTGACTATTTTGAGTCCAAATTGCTTCTCTCATCTTGTCCCTCTTATGGCAACACCAGCTAGTGGAACAACATGTTTTAAGCCCTATATATGTTAAGTATTGCATTGCCTTGTTCCGTAGGAACGATTCATGCATCATGTCATATTCACTTAAGTTAATAAATGAGTTCGTTGGGATAGTGTACCTATACCTTTTCTTGCTAGCCTTTCTCATCTATAACCTCTTGTCCAGATATGGCTCGCATCAAGCTGACCGCCCGCAAGTCGACTGGACCGAACGGTGTGCCGCGTCACCAGCTGGCGCCACGCACCGGAGAAGAGACTGGAGAATCCTCCAATGGTCGTCGTTTTCCCCGCCGCACCCGCAAGAACCTGAAGGAGGAAATCAAGAATCTGAAGGCTGAGATAGAGAACATGGAGCATGACTTCTACCTTTCCCGCCTGGAGTTCTACGAAGCACGAGCCGCTCTTGAGGAAGCTAACCAGAATGTGGTTCGCGCTATCCAGCAGCGTGATGCAACATGGATCCGAGAGGATGTCACCAGAGCCCAGCTCCATGGATTGCAGCAGTACACCGCCCAGATCGAGCAGTTCAATGATATGCTTCATGAGGAAGTACACCAGCTGCACAACCAGCTTCACCCCGTGATTCCACCAGTTGTTGAGGACCCCGAAGACGGAGTCATGGAGGAACCTGAAGTAGAACACGAGCCCGATCAGAATGAGGAAGTGGAACCTGCTGAAGATGTCCACGTTGAAGATGAAGATGAGGAGGAAGAGCCTGAGCTTATCATCGAGGATGATGATGATGACGAAGAGTTGATCTTCATCGATGACGACTAGACTCCTTGTGTCTGTACCATCTGCTTACCTAAAACCTTAGTCTAGGTTTGGGGGCGTTAGTCTGTCTGTTGCCAAGTCTGGCATGTATCTTTCTTTTCGTATCTTTTTCCCTTTATCGGCCTGTATCAGTCTGTGGTCATCTTTATCAAGCCAGCTATCTTTGTATCAATGAAGCTATCAATCGGTCGTTTCAGAACCTTTGTCCATATATGCTGAGTTCCGAGTTGCTTATACAGATGCCTGTGAACACCCGTACCGGAGCTGGAGGTTCTGATGATGCCAACATCCCAAACCCTCCGCCTGTCCCAGCTACCCTAGCAGATGCCATTGCAGCCCTGGCCGCCGCTGCCAATCTGATGGCTCAGAACCAAGGACAGCAGAATGTTGGTCACCGTGGTCGTCACAACCAAGAGACCACCTATGTGGATTTCACTGAAACCCGTCCACCGGTTTTCACCAGAGCCGATGAACCCCTCGAAGCTGACGATTGGCTCCGCACCATGGAGCAGAAGTTTGGTCTCATCCGATGTACTGAAATCCAGAAGCCCCGGTTTGCTTCGCAGCAGCTTCGTGGCCCAGCAAGTGCTTGGTATGCCAACCTCTTGGCTGCCCAGCCTGAAGGTCATGAGTTGACCTGGGAAGAGTTCCGCACCGCTTTCCGTGCACACCACATCCCATCAGGTCTGATGAAGATGAAGCTTGATCAGTTCCTAGCTCTACAGCAGAAGGACTCCACAGTGATGCAGTATGTGGGTCAATTCAACCATCTGAGTCAGTATGCAGCGGAATATGTCAACACGGATGAGAAGAAGAGAGACTGTTTCCTTAGGGGATTGCACCCTAAGATCCGCAGAAGCATGTCAAACAACCTGACCGGTTCTTATCATGAGGCTGTTGACCGGGCAGTTGCTTTTGAAGAGAGTAACCGTCAGTACCAAGAGGAGAAGAAGAAGAAGAAAGCAGGATCTAGCAGCCACTCTGGCAATCACAAGCGCCAGAGGGTCATATATCATCCTAGTCACCACCACAACCGTCCACCTTACCCTCACCAGCAAGTGGTTGTCCGTACCGCGGCTACCACCCACAACGCCAACCAACAAAGTGCCACTCAGCTGAACGCCCCAGGTGTTCGTATCACCACCCCACAAACCGCCTATAACCATCCCTGCTACAACTGTGGTCAACTTGGCCACTGGTCTCGCGAGTGCCCAAAGCCCAAGAAGCCTGCTCAGAACTTTCAGAAGGGTCCTGGAGGACCACAGCAGCAGCAACACCGTGCTCCACAGCAGCAAGTGCAGAAGGGCAAGTTCGTCAAGAAGCACGGGCAAGTCTACTACACCACTGTCAGCGATATTCCAGAAGTGGAGCCCGTCATGATCGGTAGGTTTCCCGTTGCCAATCATCCTGCAGTTGTGTTGTTTGATTCTGGTGCATCGCATTCTTTCATCAGTCGTACTTTTGTCATCAAGCATGACATATCAATTGGGGAGTTGAAAGAAAGTTTTTGCATTTTGTCGCCTGGAGGGCGTATAATCACCAAAGAGGTGGTTCGCAGTATACCAGTAAGGTTGGGGGAACATGTATTTCCCACCACCATGATAGTGCTTCATGATCAGGAGATAGATGTCATCCTAGGCATGAATTGGATGTGTCAGTATAAAGCCATGATCGACATCCTGAATAGAGTTGTGAGAGTGGATACTCCTAACAGTACCGCCAAACTCCTTCTCCAACTTCCAATGCCTCAAAAACCAGCAGCCACTCAAATAAACACCGCCTATGTTCTGGAAACCCGGGACATCCCCGTGGTTTGTGAATTCCCTGATGTTTTTCCTGAGGATTTACCTGGTCTACCTCCTGACCGTGATGTTGAGTTTGCCATAGAGCTAAAGCCCGGGACTGCTCCTATATCCCGCAGAGCTTATCGAATGCCTCCCAGAGAGTTGGCAGAACTAAAAATCCAATTACAAGATTTGTTGGACAAGAGTTTCATTCGCCCAAGCTCGTCTCCTTGGGGCTGTCCTGCAATCTTTGTGAAGAAGAAAGACAAGACTCTCAGAATGTGCATTGATTATCGCCCACTCAATGAGGTCACCATCAAAAACAAATATCCCTTGCCTCGGATTGATCTTCTCTTTGACCAGTTAGCTGGAGCCAAAGTATTCTCCAAGATCGATCTCAGATCCGGCTACCACCAAATAAAGATTCGTCCTGAAGATATTCCTAAAACAGCTTTTACCACCAGATACGGTCTATATGAGTATTTGGTCATGTCCTTCGGTTTGACCAATGCCCCTGCTCATTTCATGTACCTCATGAACTCTGTTTTCATGCCAGAGCTTGATAAATTCGTGGTCGTGTTCATTGACGACATCCTTGTCTACTCAAAAACCCCTGAAGATCACGCCAAGCATCTTCGTATTGTTCTATCCCGTCTCAGAGAACATCAGCTCTATGCTAAGTTCAGTAAATGTGAGTTCTGGTTAGATCAGATACAGTTTCTTGGTCATGTCCTATTCGCTGAAGGTGTGTCAGTCGACCCCGGAAAAGTGTCAGATATCCTGGATTGGAAGCCACCTACCTCTGTTCACAAGGTCCGCAGTTTTATGGGAATGGCTGGATATTATCGTCGATTCATCCCAGATTTCTCCAGAATCGCCAAGCCTATCACCGAGTTGCTGAAGAATTCTGTGAAGTTCTTTTGGTCACCAGCTTGTGAACAAGCTTTTCAGACTTTGAAGAAGTTGTTAACCACGTCACCAGTGCTAGCTCAGCCGAACGTCGAGAAGCCCTTTGATGTCTACTGTGATGCATCTGGTACTGGTTTGGGTTGCGTGTTGATGCAAGAAGGAAGAGTGATCGCTTATGCCTCGCGGCAGCTTAAGCGACATGAGGAAAATTATCCAACTCATGATCTTGAGTTAGCAGCAGTGGTTCATGCCTTGAAGATATGGCGTCATTATCTGTTGGGCAGTACCTGCAATGTGTACACAGATCACAAGAGCCTGAAGTATATCTTCACCCAAGAAGAGCTGAACATGAGGCAGCGAAGATGGCTTGAGTTAATCAAGGGACTATGATATCGAAGTGCATTACCATCCGGGTAAGGCGAATGTGGTCGCCGATGCACTCAGTCGCAGGTCATACTGTAAATGCCTGGTTATGAAATCCTATGAATCTTCCCTATGCTATGAGCTAGAGAAGCTGGGTATTGAAATGGTTCCACAGGAAGTCTAGCAATGTCAGAGTAGAAACCTCTATCAGAGAACAGATCATAGCTGCACAGAAAGATAACCCCGGAATCAAGCACATCATCGAAAAGGTTCAAGGTGGGAAAGGCTGACTGTTTCAGGATTGATGATGAAGGAGTGGTATGGTTCAAGAACCGTCTGGTAGTTCCCAAGGTACCTGAGCTGAGACAGATAACCTTGATGAAGCACACTCAACCAGATTTGCCATCCATCCTGGCAGCAACAAAATGTACCAAGACTTGAAGCAAAAATTCTGGTGGACAAAGATGAAGATCGAAATCGCTCGACATGTCGCTCGTTGTGATACATGTCAGAAAGTCAAGGCTGTGCATATGAAGCCCGGAGGGAGAGCTGCAACCTTTGTCAGTAACTGGGTGGAAATGGGAGGATATCAAGCATGGATTTTATCAATTGGATTACCCAAGACTCAAAAGGATTCGATTCCGTTTGGGTGATAGTGGACCGTCTCACGAAGCAAGCTCACTTCCTACCGGTCAAAACAAGTTATACCGCCCCAACTTATGCCACCTTATACAAGAACAACATAGTGAAGCTCCATGGCATACCCAAGACCATCATCTCAGATCGTGGTACTCAGTTTGTCGCTAAGTTCTGGAAAGCGTTCCATGCCTCACTTGGAACCAAGCTATTGTATAGCACGGCTTATCATCCGCAGACTGATGGACAGACTGAGAGAGTCAACCAAGTGTTAGAAGATATGTTGAGAGCCTGTGTGCTTACCTTCGCAGATACTTGGGATCAGTGTTGCCCTTGGCAGAATTCTCCTACAACAACAGTTATCAAGAAAGCATCAAAATGGCACCCTTTGAAGCACTGTACGGCCGCCGTTGTCGTACACCTCTCAGTTGGTCTGAACCCGGAGAAAGGGAATTCTTTGGAGTTGATCTAGTAAAAGATATGGAAGAGAAAGTCAAGCAAATACAAGAGAACATGAAGATTGCACAGTCTCGACAGAAAAGTTATGCTGACAAGAGACGTCGACCTCTGCAGTTCGAGATCGGGATTATGTGTACCTGAAGGTCTCACCCACCAAAGGAGTCACTCGTTTGGAGTCCAAGGAAAGCTAGCACCCGCTACATTGGTCCGTTTGAGATTCTGGATCGTTGTGGCAAGGTCGCTTACAAGCTAAGTTTGCCCGATCATCTTTCAGCAGTTCATAATGTGTTTCATGTCTCCCAACTCAAGAAGTGTCTCCGAGTACCTGAACATGTGGTTGAAGTTGAAGGCGTTGAGCTAGAACCAGATCTGTCATACACTGAGTATCCAGTTCGCGTGTTGGATCACAAGGATCGTGTTACCCGAAGAACCACCACAAGATGGTATAAGATCCAGTGGAACCAGCACTCTGAAGAAGAAGCCACTTGGAATCTGAAGATTCTTGGCAAAGAACTATCCGGACTTCCTCGAATCTCTATAGGTGTGAGTTTCCTCTTTGTTCTTTAAACGACGCGGAATCTCGGGGCGAGATTTCTTTTAGGAGGGAGGTTGTAACACCCCTGGTGTTACTAATGTAATTAACTTGACATGTCATCATCTTAAGCATTAATCATTTTGTGATGCATTTGGATTGCTTAATTGCTATGCTTAAGTCCCTTTTCAAAACCCTAAAAGCCCAATTCTTCTATAAGGGCAAAATGGTAATTTCATCTCTGTGCCTAGTTCTATGTAATTCTTGTTCAAATTTAGTGCCCTGATGTTTGCTGCATTGATCAAAGTTCAAAATCAGATTTGATTTGATTTTCCTTTTGCAAAACCCTAAAATCCCAAATCCTGGATTTATTCCCTTTTCGATAACTTTTTCAAAATTCAAAATTCTGGGTTGGTTCAAAAAGCAAAGTTGTGAATCTGACCTAGAGGAACAACTTTGGTGTTTACAGATTTCCAAGTTTCTATATAAATTTGAAGTAATTTCAAATCCATTCAAACTCCAGTTTTTGTCCCTTTTGAGTTTTCAAAAGTTATTCAAAAACTATTGAGTTTCAGAAAGAGTGTATATTACAAAAGTTGTAGGTTTTGTAAAAAGGAACAACTTTGGTATTTACAAATTTTCAAGTCTCAGTTTGAAATCCAAAGTAATTTTGATTTGAATCAAATTTAAAAAGTGTCCCCTTTTCTGTTTTTGTATATGGTTCAAAACTATTTGGAATTTGAAAATGTTCATATTGATAAAGTTGTAGATCTCATTTTTCTGAACAACTTTGGTGTTTTGAGTTTTTGTTGCCCAGTTCAAATTTTGGAAGTAATTTGCAAAATACAGAGATCGGCCAAAAGTCAAACCCTAACCTAGCCCTGTTCATCTTCCACCTACAGCTAGGGGCCCCGGCCGTGGCCGAGCCTCCGGCGTTGCGCGCGCCACGCGTTTGGCAGCCGCTCGTCTGCCCCCGACTTGTCGCCCGCGCCCGCGACATCTTTCCGCACCCCACGCGCGAAGCGCTGACTTCCGCCCCGTCCCCTACTGCTCCAGCGCGTCGCCGCCGCGTGGCCATCGCCGGCGCTGTCTGCGCCCGAGCCCCGGCTGCACGCCCGTCCTCCGCCTGCGCGCAATCGAGAGCGCACGCGTCCGCCGAGCTTATCCACCCCACCTCGAGCTCTCTACCGCCCCTGGCCGCGGCTATATAAGCCCGCCGGAGCCCCGAGCTCCGCATTCAACCCCGCCGCCGTGGCCAGACCACTCCAAAGCCTCCGCCGCTCAACCATCTAGCCCGAAAGCTCCGCCTTGAGCTCGTGAAGCTTTCCCACCCCCCAATTTCACCTTCCCGCCTCCGATTGCCCGGCGTAACCCCATCTTCCCAATCTCCGACGGAACACCGGTGAACTCGGGTTCGTCAAATACTTCCCCTCCGGTCACGGATACCTTCTCCCGACCCCTGTGTCAGCTTCCTCGGTTCCGCGCGACTCTAACCCGGCCCTTGCGGTCTCGTGTGTTGCGCAGGACCGCCGGATCGCCGGAGCGCCGCCGCGGTCGTCTCCTCCCTCGAGAACGTGTCGAGCCTCACCCTCGAGAACGAGTCGAGCCTCACCCTCGAAGCCCTGCCTCCGACCCGTGGTAAGCATCCGAAGCCTCCGGCCTCTGCTTCCACTCCGTTTCGCGCCGAGCCTCCAAGTCACGCCTCGGACGGAGGCTTGTTTTTCCGTCTCGCCCGAGCCCAAGCCTCGGCGAGCGCATGCCCTCCGCTTCGCCCGAGCCCAAGCCTCGGCGAGCGCATGCTCTCCGCTTCGTCCGAGTCAGGCCTCGGACGGAGGCTTACTTCTCCGTCTCGCCCGAGCCTCCGGGCCAGGCCTCGGACGAAGCTGTCGCTTCCGTCTCGACCGAGCCCGTCTCGACCGAGCCCCGCGCGATTCGCCCGAGCCCCCGCGATTCGCCGAGCCCGGCCTAGAAGGAGCACAGTGCTCTTCTCTTTTTCTGAGAGATGTGAATAGTGTTCTGTTTTCTCTTTTTTTGTATGATTTTCTGTGTGCATCCAAAAATTCTGAAATTTTTGTGGTAGACTCTTTATGCTCTGGAGTATTTTATAAAAATATGAAACTTGAGTTTTGTGCAAAAATTTGAAAATGTAAAATTCCCCTTTAATTGAAAAATGAAGGTTTTGGTATTTTTGGAGAGTGATCTATAACTCCAAAAATCTTGAGATAAATTTTTGTGACCTTTTTATGACATGCTGAACCTCTGGTAAAATTTTGAAGTCATTTGGAGCAAGTTGATTTTTGAGCATTTATTTAATTAGTTGAGTAGTGCCTTTTCTTAATTAATGTCTGGAATTATTTGAGCACCTTAATGACCTCCAAAAATTATGAAATTTGTTTTGACATCTATTTATGCCATAATTAACTTATGTGATTAATTTGGTAATTTTTGGAGCAACTTCATAAAATGACCTTTTTAATTAATTTAGGAAAATAGAAAAAGTGATTAGTGTTGGTAATAAGTGTTTGATGATGTGATCTTTGGATTGATTGATGTTCATAGACCCCTACCCTTTGGTCTATGATGGTTGTGATGCTATGATTGGTTGATGCTTAGGATAATCATAATAAGGCCTAGCTTTAATTAACATTGCTTAAGGAAGAAATGGTTACCTTTTATGCTCAACCTAGATTTCGATTATGCCTTGTTTAAGAGTAATCTAGAATCAGTGGAATTGTCTTGCACCATAAGTTCATATCATCATTCTCATGAGCATTCATCATTGCATCCGTATAGTTGACGAAGAAGGTACCAGAGTCAAGGCCTGTTGACGAACCAACTCCCGAGGCGACCCCGAGCTCCAACACCTATACCTACCCCGAGTCTGCTCTCTTTGCTCTTCAAGGCAAGCCCCGGTGCATTTAACCCTTTCCTTGAATTTTATAAAATGATTTCCTTAAATGCTTTTGAGTTAAATTATTGCATTAGGTTTATAGGAGTTGTGTGCTATCCTAATTGATGCACTATCCACCTTGACCACTGATACACCCGATACCTGCTTTTCAAAAGTATTTGAAAAATGCTTAGCAATGCTTATTGAATTAGACTTTGCAATAAAATGCCAATTTTAAAAAGTGTGATCACTTAAGGAATGTTTATGGGAATTTTGGTCTTACTCCCCGGCTGTTCGCTAGGTATCTGATCCGTACCTAGTTAATAGCGAGGAGAGGTTGTCCGAGCGTACGGTGCCGTCATGTTGTAGTCCGGGACTCAACAGTTGACACCGACCGGGACATGGTTGAAAAACTGACAGGACTATTACGCTTGGGTGAGATATGACCAAGGTATAGTTCTGGCTGGAAAATTAGGGACCATCCGTATGGGGGCCTGCTGGTCAAGACTTGTAACTATTCACATACTACGGAAAGCTCTGGCTCCGAGGAATCCTTTATTGGACCGACAACCGCGCACTGGGAGTGGAGAGATGGCGGAAGTAGCATGTACCCACGTGGGTTAAAGTCCCGGATTGGAGTGGTGTACTGTGCTTCCGGGTGGCGTAGGACCGGGCCCAATCTTGGAGGAATCGTGGTAGACAAGTTGGCATATGCAAGCTTGGGTGCTACATATGCAGTGTGGATAGGGATCCTCAGCTGAGTATTATTTATCCGGATTAACGTTGCTCCTCGGTTATGGAGACTTGGTCCACTGACTGTCAACGGAGAGTGGTTCTCAACTAGGAATGTTTTGAAATGTAAAATGAATCATGAATGATGAAGAATTGAGGAATACTGAATCTTTCAAAAATAAAATAAGGTTTACAAAAATGCTTTTCTGCAAAATACTTGATCTTGCTTAAGCCTTACCTTGACTACCCTAAGCCTCTCATTCCTGAGTCTTCTCCCTTTTTCTTTAGTCGGGTAAGTCTTGTTGAGTACCCCAGTACTCAGGGTTTGTTACCCATGTTGCAGGTATGCCTGAGACCCCGATGTGTCTCGCACCCTGTTGCGTGACCTTCGTCCAGGAAGAGGCTGATGAGGCCGATGAGTAAATGTGCACCCTCGGGCTGGGTGTTACATGTTCTCTATGTTATGTAATGTTCCACTACGTTGTCTACTTTGAATTTCCCGAACAATGGTCTGTAATAATCGTACTCCTTACCTCATTTGAAACTCAGTTTGTAAAACTAATGTTATTTAAGTCTTCCGCTCTTTATTCCGATGTTTTGTAAAAGTATGCAATGCTGTAACCGAATTGTGAGATGATCCTGCGGACATTGGGCACTGATGTAGCCCGGTGGCGACAGGTCTTAATCACATGGAACATGGGTTCGGCTGTCAGAGGTTGACAGGGACACGTGGGCCATGGGATTAGGGTCGTTCCGTCACAACCTGCAACATGGGTAACAAACCCTGAGTACTGGGGTACTCAACAAGACTTACCCGACTAAAGAAAAAGGGAGAAGACTCAGGAATGAGAGGCTTAGGGTAGTCAAGGTAAGGCTTAAGCAAGATCAAGTATTTTGCAGAAAAGCATTTTTGTAAACCTTATTTTATTTTTGAAAGATTCAGTATTCCTCAATTCTTCATCATTCATGATTCATTTTACATTTCAAAACATTCCTAGTTGAGAACCACTCTCCGTTGACAGTCAGTGGACCAAGTCTCCATAACCGAGGAGCAACGTTAATCCGGATAAATAATACTCAGCTGAGGATCCCTATCCACACTGCATATGTAGCACCCAAGCTTGCATATGCCAACTCGTCTACCACGATTCCTCCAAGATTGGGCCCGGTCCTACGCCACCCGGAAGCACAGTACACCACTCCAATCCGGGACTTTAACCCACGTGGGTACATGCTACTTCCGCCATCTCTCCACTCCCAGTGCGCGGTTGTTCGGTCCAATCAAGGATTTCTCGGAGCCAGAGCTTTCCGTAGTATGTGAATAGTTACAAGTCTTGACCAGCAGGCCCCCATACGGATGGTCCCTAATTTTCCAGCCAGAACTATACCTTGGTCATATCTCACCCAAGCGTAATAGTCCTGTCAGTTTTTCAACCATGTCCCGGTCGGTGTCAACTGTTGAGTCCCGGACTACAACATGACGGCACCGTACGCTCGGACAACCTCTCCTCGCTATTGACTAGGTACGGATCAGATACCTAGCCAACAGCCGGGAGTAAGACCAAATTCCCATAAACATTCCTTAAGTGATCACACTTTTAAAATTGGCATTTTATTGCAAAGTCTAATTCAATAAGCATTGCTAAGCATTTTTCAAATACTTTTGAAAAGCAGGTATCGGGTGTATCAGTGGTCAAGGTGGATAGTGCATCAATTAGGATAGCACACAACTCCTATAAACCTAATGCAATAATTTAACTCAAAAGCATTTAAGGAAATCATTTTATAAAATTCAAGGAAAGGGTTAAATGCACCGGGGCTTGCCTTGAATGGCAAAGAGAGCAGACTCGGGGTAGGAGTAGGTGTCGGAGCTCGGGGTCGCCTCGGGAGTTGGTTCGTCAACAGCAGCCTCGACTCTGGTACCTTCTTCGTCAACTATACGGATGCAATGATGAATGCTCATGAGAATGATGATATGGGCTTATGGTGCAAGACAATACCACGGAATCTAGATTACTCTTAGGCAAGGCATAATCGAAATCTAGGTTGAGCATAAAAGGTAACCATTTCTTTCTTAAGCATTATTGATGTTAGGCCTTATTATAATTACCCCAAGTATTAACCACATATCATCACAGACATCATAGACCAAAGGGTAGGGGTCTATGAACATCAATCAATCCAAAGATCACATCATCAAACACTTATTACCAACACTAATCACTTTTTCTATTTTCCTAAATTAATTAAAAAGGTCATTTTATGAAGTTGCTCCAAAAATTACCAAATTAATCACATAAGTTAATTATGGCATAAATAGATGTCAAAACAAATTTCATAATTTTTGGAGGTCATTAATGTGCTCAAATAATTCCAGACATTAATTAAGAAAAGGCACTACTCAACTAATTAAATAAATGCTCAAAAATCAACTTGCTCCAATGACTTCAAAATTTTACCAGAGGTTCAGCATGTCATAAAAAGGTCACAAAAATTTATCTCAAGATTTTTGGAGTTATAGATCACTCTCCAAAAATACCAAAACCTTCATTTTTCAATTAAAAGGGGAATTTTACATTTTCAAATGTTTGCACAAAACTCAAGTTTCATATTTTTATAAAATACTGCAGAGCATAAAGAGTCTACCACAAAAATTTCAGAATTTTTGGATGCACACAGAAATCATACAAAAAGAAAAACAGAACACTATTCACATCTCTCAGAAAAAGAGAAGAGCACTGTGCTCCTTCTAGGCCGGCTCGGCGAATCGCGGGGCTCGGGCGAATCGCGCGGGGCTCGGTCGAGACGGGCTCGGTCGAGACGGGAGCGACAGCTTCGTCCGAGGCCTGGCCCGGAGGCTCGGGCGAGACGGAGAAGTAAGCCTCCGTCCGAGGCCTGACTCGGACGAAGCGGAGAGCATGCGCTCGCCGAGGCTTGGGCTCGGGCGAAGCGGAGGGCATGCGCTCGCCGAGGCTTGGGCTCGGGCGAGACGGAAAACAAGCCTCCGTCCGAGGCGTGACTTGGAGCTCGGGCGAAACGGAGTGGAAGCAGAGGCCGGAGGCTTCGGATGCTTACCACGGGTCGGAGGCAGGGCTTCGAGGGTGAGGCTCGACTCGTTCTCGAGGGTGAGGCTCGACACGTTCTCGAGGGAGGAGACGACCGCGGCGGCGCTCCGGCGATCCGGCGGTCCTGCGCAACACACGAGACCGCAAGGGCCGGGTTAGAGTCGCGCGGAACCGAGGAAGCTGACACAGGGGTCGGGAGAAGGTATCCGTGACCGGAGGGAAGTATTTGACGAACCCGAGTTCACCGGTGTTCCGTCGGAGATTGGGAAGATGGGGTTACGCCGGGCAATCGGAGGCGGGGAAGGTGAAATTGGGGGTGGGGAAAGCTTCACGAGCTCAAGGCGGAGCTTTCGGGCTAGATGGTTGAGCGGCGGAGGCTTTGGAGTGGTCTGGCCACGGCGGCGGGGTTGAATGCGGAGCTCGGGGCTCCGGCGGGCTTATATAGCCGCGGCCAGGGGCCGGTAGAGAGCTCGAGGTGGGGTGGATAAGCTCGGCGGACGCGTGCGCTCTCGATTGCGCGCAGGCGGAGGACGGGCGTGCAGCCGGGGCTCGGGCGCAGACAGCGCCGGCGATGGCCACGCGGCGGCGACGCGCTGGAGCAGTAGGGGACGGGAGCGGGGTTCAACTGTGCGCGTGCGGGTGCGAAAAGATGTCGCGGGCGCGGGCGACAAGTCGGGGGCAGACGAGCGGCTGCCAAACGCGTGGCGCGCGCAACGCCGGAGGCTCGGCCACGGCCGGGCCCCCTAGCTGTAGGTGGAAGATGAACAGGGCTAGGTCTTAGGTTTTGACTTTTGGCTGATCTCTGTATTTTGCAAATTACTTCCAAAACTTGAACTGGGCAACAAAAACTCAAAATACCAAAGTTGCTCAGGAAAATGAGATCTACAACTTTGTCAATATGAACATTTTCAAATTCCAAATAGTTTTTGAACTATAATCAAAAACAGAAAAGGGAACACTTTTCAAATTTGATTCAAACCAAAATACTTTGGATTTCAAACTGAAACTTGAAAACCTTTATATATGAAAGTTGTTCCATTTGTCAAAACCTACAACTTTGCTAATATACACTTTTTCTGAAACTCAATAGTTTTTGAATAACTTTTGAAAACTCAAAAGGGACAAAAACTGGAGTTTGAATGGATTTGAAATTACTTCAAATTTTATATAGAAACTTGGAAATCTGTAGACACCAAAGTTGTTCCTCTAGGTCAGATTCACAACTTTGCTTTTTGAACCAACCCAGAATTTTGAATTTTGAAAAAGTTATCGAAAAGGGAATAAATCCAGGATTTGAGATTTAGGGTTTTTGCAAAAGGAAAATCAAATCAAATCTGATTTTTGAACTTTGACAATGCAACAAACATCAGGGCACTAGAATTAGAACAAGAATTACATAGAACTAGGCACAGAGATGAAATTACCATTTTGCCCTCATAGGAAGAATTGGGCTTTTAGGGTTTTTGAAAAGGGACTTAAGCATAGCAATTAAGCAATCCAAATGCATCACAAAATGATTAATGCTGAAGATGATGACATGTCAAGTTAATTACATTAGTAACACCAGGGGTGTTACAAGCCCTGGTCATACCCTAACTAAATACCCTAAAACCCGAACTAACATATCTAGATCGGCTTTGCCGCGCCACCCCGCCTGGCGCGGCAAACGCATTAGCCGCGCCAGCCCGTCTGGCGCGGCAAACTGACGAGAGGGGCCCACCAGGGCCTGCGTGGCCGGGCGGTGCCACGGTGGCGATTTTGCCGCGCCTCCATGCATGGCGCGGCTAACGCTTTTGCCGCGCCATTGGGGACGGCGCGGCAAAAGGATTAGTTTTGCAAAAAAAAAATAGACAGTGTTATTTATGAAATTTTTTATTTAATTGGGTTATTAATAAAAAAAATTCTGTATATCTAAGTTTGAGTATCATTATATACCAAGTTTTAGATATGTGAGTATGGCCAGATACACGATTCAAATTTGAGTATTATTGTATACCAAAGTTTATACGTGAGTATGACCACATACAAGATTTAGATTTCAGTATAATTATATACCAAGTTGTGAATGAAGTACCACTGTATACTTTTCTTCCATCTCTTGTAAACAATCTAAATAAACACGAGAGAAAAAAAATACAAACTTCAACAACAAAATTTGAATAAAATATTGATGGAAAAGATATCTTGAGAATCTTTGATACTAAAATGTATACAAAAGAATTACAAAGGGTTACTCAATTTTTAATAACAACCTGAATAAAATAGTGATCCGAGTACATCTACTACCACCAAACTAAATTAGCACAAGAAGCTATACTGAGTATTTAATTAAATCAGCCAATCTTGCTTGTTATCCTAGCAACGTTGAACTAGCGGGACGGCATGACCAGAAATCACATGACATCGGTGTAGCACACGCCGTAAAACAGATGTTGAGACCGACACCTGGAAGGAACAAATGATAATATATTAATTAAATTTAGTTCATATACTTGCCGTCTCACACGCATGCAAACAAGCAATGCAGCGCCAGGATGAGATGAGAAGCAATGCAACCGTACCTAATTAACATATATAGATGAATCATGAAAGAATACTGTTCTGAATAATACGAACACATGCATCGATACTCTCCACATGTGTAACCTTGTTAATCTAGATGAAATGAGAGAGGACGGAGATTGGATCTAACACCTGTTCACAGGTCCAGCACCTGATGGTCACCAGATGCAAGTATACCGAGAAACGCATCAAGATAAGACGATCTAGCAACACGATCAATGGAATCACCTTGCCTGGATCATATCTGGATTAGGACGGTCTCAACGTACCAGCTCGATCAAAATAGGTGCCTGATGAGCCAACGAATGAAGTCGTCGCCGCCGCCGAATATCGTATTGAATTGTTTCTGGACGCCGCAAATGACGGTCACATCTCCTATATATAGGATGGGTATTAATTAACGGGTGAATTTGTTTGAACCCGCTAAGCAGCCTACTACGACGACGTGAGGATGATACACCCGGTTTTGAGGAGAAGTAATTACTCTTAGGGAGTACGGAAAATTTACTATATATATATATATATATATATGTGTGTGTGTGACTCAACCATGGCTTGGATATGATAGAGCTGGTGCCTGGTGGTGTATTGGATTCTGCTATTGAGTCAATGGCACAGATGGACGTGATTGTGCAAAGCGATTTACTTAGGCCACAAAAGGAAATGATAGAAACTATACAAAGAGAAGAGGATGGGATACTCATTATCATCATATAATAGTCTACTAATTATTTGCGCACCGCCCAGTGGTACGGCATGAATTAATGGACAAGCACGCAGCCGCAGAGCGACCGTCACTCACAGTTTCGTTGCAGATGAAAAAGCTAGGGAGGAGAAAAGAAATTGAGCGAAGGACAATTCCTTGACCATGTCAGTCAGTCGTCACTCGTCAGAGGTTACTATTGCATTGCATGGCATATGTTGACATGTTCTAGTGCAGAGTCGGCGTGTGGAGTACTGTACGTACGTGGCCAGAGGCTCTGAACTCTGAAGCCAGCGAGCGTGCATGTTTCTCAGTAGTATTTTTTTTTGTTTAGTTTCCTCTCAATTTTACAAAATTGGTAAGATTCCTCGTCACATTAATCTTTAAATATATACATGAAAAATTAAATGTAGGTAAAAAAAAATAATTAATTGTACTTTGAGACGAATCTTTGGAGTCTACGTAGTCCATGTTTGGACAAAGTTTGTCAAATAACAACGAATGTGCTACAGAGATTTATTTTACAAAATTGAGCAACTAAACACACTCTTTATTACAGAGTAGTAGTACACTTGTCTGTCTCTCTCCCTTGTCCTTCCAGACCAGAATTCTACAGATAATACCCACTGCTCATTGCTCACCAAAAATCTCTTGCCGGTGCCAGCTGCCTGTGCAGTGCTGTGCGTGTGTGTGCTTCACGCTCGGCGGCACCGGCAACGCAAGCTATCCTTTGTTCAGAGGCTTTCTTCAGGTGAGACTTCAGACTTCAGACCTTTGACCAACAGCTGTATATAGACTTGTGTTTCTTTAAGGGTGAAAATTAGTGACCTTTAGGTACACTTTCAATCCTTTTTAGTTTCAATATTTCTACTACTACTTCTTTAAAATGAGATCTCATTAGTATAAATATTTGATTTAAAGAGGGTTGGAGGTGCCCTTTTGCACCCTTGCGTTGTCTTTCATTCTGGTCGTGCAAATGTTACTAGTGTATTTTTTTTATAGATTTGATTAAACCGCGATTGTTTAGTTTTCTAGATGGCGAGAAGTGCGCTCTTTTTTTTTTTTTACTGCAGTATATATTATCAGGCCTGTTAATGTGATAAGCATATGCAGAGAAGCCAGGGTAGCATTGTTTAACCCACCTCACTCTCCTTTGGGTTAGCAAGGCTGTTTTTCTCTGCATTGGTGCCTGAGCTGATACATAAGGGGTATTATATATATTTCTCTAGCTTTTTGCTTAAACTATTGTTCCTTCCGACAGCATATCTATCTCTCAAATAATCATCCTAATTCTGATCCAGAACAGACAATGGTATATTCCACTTGTAACTTTTTTCAGATGTAGTATTTGGTGTACTTTAATTTGAGTAGTTAAATAATGCACGCCGTCAGTGTTTATGTTTACTCGATCAGACTAAGGTTGTACAGTACTTACGTTAGTTACTCTTTTGTTTGAGCATTGGCCGTGGTATCTTTTCTTTCCTTCTGCCCTTTTTAAGAAAACAGAATCTGGTTTTATCAGGTGCCCCCAGATACACCAAAATCATCAAAACGTACCACTGTCGGCCACTCACTGTCGTTCCAAAAGCCATATTATAGTACGATACCTTTTGATTTTCACGGTGTTATTAGGTGTAAGGATTAGTTTTCTATTTCCCTCTTAATGAATATACACACTTTTACCATCACAAAAACATGCAACTATAGGATTTATGTACGTTAAAGAAGCTTAACTTGATCAAATTTATAGTGCATAGTATTAGCATTTATGTCTCCAACTAGGTTTATTACGAAAACATATTTCACAATTAATTTAATTACACTTATTTTGTATCATAAACTTTAGTACTTTTTATCTAACTTTTGTGAAACTTCAAATTGTTTGGCTCGGTGAGAATTGCATCCTTATGAACAGAGAGAGTGGTGCTAACTGCTAAGGCATGTTCGCTAAAAAAAAAATAAGTTTTCTAGCAAAAGTTTAGAGTTATTAGCTAGTCTTTTTTTTTAACTTTGTAATTAGTCCATCAAACTTTGCTACTACATGAGCTAGTAGTTTTAGGATATACAAGCGCCATAATTTCATAGATCAACTTGAGACCAGAACTAATTAAAATTGCTTATTTTGCTCTATCCATTTGCTTCTATTCTTCTTTTTTTATAAAGAGTGTCTCATATTTGATATATATCAAGAAAAACAATAGCTTATACAAAAGGATAACTTGACACAAAATGACCTCTAAGTACATTAAAGATCAAAACAATCATCTTCTACCTTTGACCTATCCTCCATTGCCTATCAAAGATCGAAGAATGCACTAAAAAAGACAACAAAGTAAAGGGACACATGTAAGCACCCTTGCCGTAAAAAGGCTTTGAAGACCACAAAAACCTTTATAGTGGTTTTTGTGGTCTTCAAAGGAGCACAAACGTATAATCCTTCACTATTAGAACGAAGTATTAGAGATGTCAGACCTTGCAAAAGAACAAACAAAAAGAACCAACAGATCCGATAGACAAAACACTAACTGGTCCTTTGTCAATGCTGGATCGAACGTCGACGAGGTAGAAAGCGGCTAGAGATACCTTTATTCCAGTACGTCATCGTCACCACCACCACGCCAATGATGTCAAAAACCAAACCCTAGAAGAACAAGAATCAACAAAAACTAAAAAAACTTTGGAGAAATATGGTCCCCACTCCTGTGGGCTAGCGAGGTCCGTAGATGGGGGAGAGGAGGGTGACTGAGACAACGATCGTGTAGGGAAGAACAAAACACGATGTCATCTGAGCACATCAAATAAATAGCTCGCAAAGGACAACAACAACAATGAATTTAAGGTAGGGGTGAAGGCGGAGAAGAGGGAGGTGTAGGGGTCGGATAGCTCCTCTTGTCTAGCATTGCTAGGCTGATCTCCCACGACACCTGCATCCTAGTTCCACATCTCGTATGGGACAACAACAATGAATTTGCTACACCAACGCCATCCACTTTCATGTTTAGAAAACATACCTTGAATTGTGATGGTTATTTTGAAATTTACTCCATCCTCCTCAAAAAGAACACAATCATATCTTCGTTGTAAGTCAAACCATCTTAACTTTAACCAAATTTACACAAAAAGTACTAATATTTATAGATTAATTACGGAACACATTGTCATTGTATACCTAGTTACTAGTTAGAGTCATAAATGTTGATACCGTTTTTTATAAACTTAGTAAAAATTAAGGTAGTTTGACTATATCAAACCTAAAATTGCATTATTTTGGGAACAATATAGTAGCGAATGGTGACGATGCCCAAATCAGTTATTCAGGTTGACTGTCGACTGCATGTGGGACTACAGTTAACATGATTGTAGTTAGCGTAAGACCTGATCAGGAATGGCTTGCCAAACATTGCCTAAATCAATGAAGTAACATGCCAATTTAGAACTTCATCTAGGGAACTTCACCCTCTCCCTTGCTAGGCATGATATTTCCTACATTCTAACTTAAAAGTTTTTTTATCATTCTAACTTAAAAGTTAGGCTTGTAGAGCTCTCCACAACACCTCTTTCGTAAGGCTTGTGTGGTTTGTGAGAAATAGAGAGTTAGTGAGTTGAGACTTAGAGGTTTGGTGTTTGTGAAAACAAGAGAGTAATCCCATCATCCTTAAAGAAGGCAAAGGATCGAGATGACGCCTAGAGAGTGGACGGCTGATGGTCCTCTTCAATGTGCTTGGCACATGTCAACTTTCAAAGAGGCACTGCTACGGTTTCATTATGCTGATGAAGTAGTGCTGACGAACAGGGGACTTGAGTTGCCAAGCCCTATAATTTGTTTGGTTTAATGAATAAATAGCTACGGCTCGCAAAGGAGAAGACCCTAGCAGCACGGCTCAAATTCCCATTCCCCCCACCCCCCAACAATAACTTGATCATCCACTAGGGACGACGGGGTTCATTCTCTCTGTTCCCCCCACGTGAGCGGGCGCCGTCCCAAGAGATACCGAAAGTACATTGAAAAGCCATGGGCATGGCGCTCCACTGTTCATTTCATTTGAAGGCTGCATTGCGACCATCTGCATCTTGCTCAACAGTGGTGATCCCCCAAACATGGCAGACCCAGGTTGGAGGTTGCAGAAAAGCCGCCTTTGATACTAGTGGCTGCCATCTGCATCTTGCTCAACGAAAGCAGGACTGCAGGAGGCGAGAAAGGTCCCGAGTTCTGAATTGGACGGCACTGCCAGCTGATAGTAGTACTACACATCTCTGCGTGCAGCACCATCGACCTATTAGCTCCATCAGAGCCCCAGATTAGCAGGTTAGTACAACGTAGTACACAGAAATGCAGTCTGAATTCTGATACCCATTACCCAATGCATGTCCTCAATCCTCAGGGCCATGTAGGAGGAGGGTTACAGTTACAACTCGCGAGTACAGTACAGATCAAGACAGTGCAGTAAGAGCAAGTACTACTACGTACTAGCAGCAAAGCAAGAGCAACCAAGCAAGCGAATCACGTGGTAAAGCGCGGTACATACAGCTCTCTGCGAGGAGGAAACCAAAACCACCACCCCTCGGTCACCATCTTCACGCACAGGGCATGTCGATGTACGCGTCCACTTTCGGCAGAGGCATGGGCCATGGCGCTCGCTTGCGACGCGGCAGCTACCAGCGCCTCCTGCACCATGGAGAATGGCCGGCGCCGGCGGGCCTACCGATTTCTGCTGCTGCCGTGCGGCTTTGGGCTTCCCATCCCGATTCCCGGGTGGTGGTGGACTGGTGGTGGAGCTCACCGCCCTGTGCTGCCTGCTGCGTCGTGGCTGTGGGCACACGCACCCGCACTCGACATTTTCTCGAGCTCTCCTCTCCTCAGGACAGCTGGAGATTTTTTTTGTTGTCCTCTTGTTTTGTTTTCTCCATCCTCTCTCGAGTCACTCACAAGGAACCAAACCGAAAGCTCTCCATCTCCAAGTCTCCAACACGGCGGCGTTTCTCCGGCAGTGGGGCGCGCGCGCGTGATGATCAATCAATCAAACAACTGAAAAGTCAAAGCCGCAAGAAGAAGAAGAAGAAGAAGAAGAGAGAGAAGAAAAAAACTGCAGTTGGTGAAGAAGATTAGCCCCGGCCGGCCTTGGCCCCTCGGCAGTCGGCAAGGTATAGGACAACCGGCCGCGAAGAAAAAAAACTGTCGTGTCCCGGCGGTGGTGCTTCTCATGGGCCGACGACGGACGGCAGCTCCAGCCGCGCCCTCTTGTTGCTGTCCGCGGCAGCCGCGAACGAGGCGGCCTCGACGGACTGATCGTGTGCACTGCCGGTGCCGGCGCCTGATGTGGAGCCGGAGCTGATGGATGGCGGCGGTCTCTTGGCCGCCAGCGTGCTCGGCGTCGCCGGCGAGCTCCCGCTCAGCATCGTGCTGTAGCAGGCGAGCACGTCGTCCTGGTCGATCACCCATCACCGGGAGGAATCGCATGCACAAAAGATGTGAGGTTTTAGAAGAGTTCATTTTCATTCAACAAGTGTCGGAAACAGAGTGCGTGCGTGCTGTGCAAGGACGGACCTTGTCGAGCAGCCAGGACGGAGAGAGGCTGCTCATCTTGGACTCCAGCGCCTCCTTTGCCATGGCGCCGTGGGCCGCCGCGAGGACGGCGGCGACGGCCACGGTGGACGGCCGGTAGTCGAGCACGCCGGCGGCTGCAAGAACAGACAGAGCACGGGACACGACACGAGCGCGTTCAGGTTCCCCGATCCCAGGCATGCGCATGCGATGGCATGCGGGTGGCAGCTAGCGATTGGCTAACCTTCCGCGACGGAGAAGACAAGGGCGGCGGCCTTGGCGGCGACGAGCCCGCCGCCGCCGCTGCCTCGGCGTAGGCTGGAGCAGAGGCAGGGGAGGTAGTCGAGGGGCGTGACGTCGCCCATGCGCCACCCCAGCGTGGACAGCACCAGCAGCTCCATGCGCCGGATGGAGACGCCGCTGAAGTCGTACTCGTCGTGGGCGCAGAGGTCGGGCAGCGCCGGCGCGCGGTACTCCTCCATCTTCGCCGCCAGGGACACGCACGCCACCGGCAGCAGCCGCGCCGCCCAGGGCATCACTGACCTCTGCACCGCACGCACATCACATTCAGTTCAATCGGCGGCGCCGTCAGACATCGGTGAGTTGGACCATCGATGGGATGGGATGGATGACGCACGTCCATGCAGCGGTGGAGGCAGAAGCGGTCCATGTAGGAGACGGCCAGGTACGCCGTGCGGTGGGTGAAGCCGAACAAAGTCCGCGTCTGCAAATGGCGCCGGCGGCGGTCAGAGAACGAAACGGAGGATTACTAAAGAAGACGGATGGCTCGATCGATCGATCGACCGACCGCCGATCACCTCAAAGATCCACTGGACGGTGGCGCGGCGCGCGCAGCGGAACCACTCGTCGGATGATGCCGTGGACCAAGGGCACGGCGGCTCGGCGCCGGCGTCGGAGATGTCGGGGGAAGACGAGGGCGAGGGCGAGGAGGAAGGGGAGCAGCAGAAGCTCCTCTCCTTGGACACGAGGTGGTCCATGTACTCCTCCTGGTCCTCCCCGCCGGCGTCGCTGTAGAGAAAGGCGGCCAGCAGCCTGCCGTCGTCGGCGCTCTCCGCGGAGCCGCCGGCGTCGAGGTCGGCGCCGTCCTCCAGGCACATGAGGGAGAAGGAGCAGCCGGCCGAGCAGCCCTCCTCTGCTGCTTCCCCCATTATTGGCTTCGGCTATGGATCGATGAACCGCCCCGCTGTTCCTGATGCCTGCCACCTGTCCTTTCTTGTTTCGCCGGAATCAGGCGGTGGATCGGAGGAACCTGTTAAAGAGCCATCGGTATATACTATGTTCCGGCCGCCGGACCGGAGCTGGCTGGCCGTGGAAGTGCAGTTGCTAGTGCTAATGCAGGAGGATCGAGGTGGCTGCTGCTTGAGCCAAGCAAACACACGTTTATTTAAGTGGTGCTCTCAGTCTCTCACTCACTCCTGTCACAGAAGAGAGGAGTGAGATTCTCTCATCTCACTCGCCTGCTAATCACTCTACTAGTAGGAGTATAATACTACTGTAGTGTAATACTGTTTTTTTTTTTGTTTTCTGAATGACCTCGACCTGTTGGTCAAGAAAGATAGACACTCCTATTTTTTTCCTATATATAGGAGAGCGTCTGCTAATCACAAGATCTACTTAGAGTGTACTGTACCTATGTAGTACAGTACAGTACTTGTTATTATTTTTCTGAATGACCTCGGCCTGTTGTTGGTCAAGCAAGATACCCCTTGCCTTGCCCTTGGTTACGCGCTTCGACTTGAATCCCTGATGTAGTGAGGGTGGCAGAGACTTTCGCTTTCCAACGACAAAACTTTGCATGTTCCTAGATCGGATATTTGAACACTAATTTAGAGTATTAAATCTAGAGTAATTATAAAACTAGTTGTCTAGATTGAGACTAATCTACGAGACATATTTTTTTAAAGTCTAATTAGACTATAATTTAGACCTAATAGATTTGTCCCGTTAATTAGTTTACTCTCATGTTTAGTTATTCTAATCAGTATTCGAATATCCGATGTAACACGAAATAAACTTTAACTCTAGATCTAAAACAACTCTCAGTGGGAGTTTCATGGATATTTAATACGGTGACATGACGTTATATTAATGAAGAGAGAGATGACAAGAGTTTCATGAGAGTAGAGATAGTTTCATCCCTATAAAACTCTTATGCATGTTTCCAAAATCTGGATGCATTGGAAACTGAGAGATAAAATCCCCACTGAGACTGACCTTAAGATTAATTTTAATGGAAGTTTTATAGAGGTTCAAGGATATTAAATGCGCTCATGTAACACTGTATTGATAAAAAATAGACGATAAGAGTTTTACGAAAGTAAAGATAGTTTTATGGAGATAGGAGTAAATTTTTCTATACTGTTTGTAAAATATACTGTAGAGTGTGAGATGAAACTAGCGGGAAAGAATGATCAGGCAGGCGCCTCGGCGTAGTCAGTGCAGATGCCGATGGGGCTCGAAGTTCCGAGCTCCAATCACCGGGCTTGACCAGGCGGTGCCAGCCAGAGCCAGACAGCCATGTCCATGTCTGCACTTCTCTGACTTGGAGGAGGTACTGTACTCGAAATTCATCCGGCAGGTTCAAAGTCCAATGATGTGAGTGCAGTGCGGTGCAGCTCTCCTCGGAACCACGGCCTCGATATGTTTTAGGATGTTTGAAAAAAATATGGACCATCCATTCATCCCATTCATCCAGATCAAACGGTGATACTAGAGAAAAAGTACCGAGAAGTACTGAGAAATACCAAACTATGTTGGACTAATATCAAAATATGTGGAACAAGTACATACAAATTTTTAGTTATTCTTAGAAAAATAAAGGCACCCCTATTAATTTTAGCCGTCTACTCTCTCCGTTCCAGAACAAGTGTGGTTCGGAAAGCGTGTCTGTGAGGGAAACACGGATTTCTACTTACACTTATTTTGGAACGGAGAGAGTACGTGTACACGGATTCATGGATTCACGGATTCCTACCCGCGTACAGTGCAGCCTTACGTATACCTGTTCGTGGTAAGAGAAAAAAAATATGTAAGCATGACGCCAGCCAACCGCCTGCGCGTCCGCGTTGAAGATGTACTCCCTCCGTCCATTAAAAGAGCGTCGCTTCGCTTCCCGAGAAACGATTTTGACTATTTATATATTAAAAAATATTAGTAGTTATGTGTCGGGGGTGCACAAAAGGGGTACCCCAATCAACGCAAACTAATAGGTTAAACTTAGAACGCTGGTAAATAACAAACCTAACTAGTCTAACCCCTTAAAGAGACCAACCCCTCGAGGCCACAACGCTGGCCCGCCAAACAGGCCTCGGGCGAACGCGCGCTCTCCGTCTCGCCCGAGTTCACCGAGCCAGGCCTCGGGTGACGCCCGTTCTCCATCTCGTCTGAGCCCTCCAAAGCCAGGCCCGGCGAGCGCCCCACTAAAACCTCGAGGTCCTGGCATTTAGGGCTCGAGCCCCCCACCAGCCGAACACCATACCTCGAGACCCCACGCGGGGACCTCGAGCCTCTCTGGCACAACAGCCTGTCCCTCAAGACGTTTATGCTTCCCTCGAGCGGCGCAGGCATCGGATGTCAAGCCCCATACCGCGCATTTAATACATCCACCCACTCCAGTCACGTCCTCTGCAGCCCGAACGTTACCACAGTAACCAGGGCAGAGTCAAGTCTCGGTTTTCACCACCAAGCATGGGCAAAAGGGCGCCAGTACGGCACTGTTAACCCATACCCTACACTGTTTGCACGTCCAAGCCACGTCTCGAGGCCGGATGCCCACTGCTCCAATCAATTTTCACGGGACTGTCCATACTTGCGGGGGCTCGAGCCCCCCGTAGGCGCCACCTCGAGGCCGGCTCCGCGCCCCTCAAGCCCTAACCGTTTTCACGCTATTTGGAGGACAGGTACCCCAAGATCCGGAAGAGCCCCGCCGCATCCTGTACATACCGGA